>JARHVA010003199.1:910000-1510000 GCA_037957365.1 Torreya grandis
TGAAGGTTTCACTATATACAAGTTCAAATACCAAATTTTTTGAGTACATGGCCATAAGAAATTAAGTCATATTTCCTCTAAAATTTTGAGGAACCATTATACATCAGGTTGTATAGTCTTTTTGGATATAAGCCTGTTTATTGTTCCTTTAGCAACTCCTTTCCCCCTATATAGTTTTTACTCACTACAGGTCATACATATCAAATTTTGAAATATAAAAAAATAGGGGGTTAGATAATCATCCCAAGTTACACCTCAGACCTAGCCACACCACATTTTATTAGTAATTACAATGTTTTGAGCTATTTAAATAGAAAATTTTAAAGTAGTTCTAGTCTTCTGCATACCCATACAATTTTATTTTGTTTGGAGGTTGTACACAATGAAAAAATAAAATATGGTGATATGATAACATAGAAGACTATCATTAAATTCATTTTCAACTGTGACTAATATTTGTGTAGTAAGCTACATGACCCTTGTCATATATTTTTAATACCTTATTTTGAAGTGTTTGGAGGAGTCTTTGGGCAAAATTTTAATGACTTTTTCTATAGATTTTTGCCTGACAATCACACCCTATTGGAGGAAATAAGGATTTAGATGACAAATCCAACATTCCACATCACCTTATCAAACCTGTGATTCATTTCTTTTCTCTTTCTTTCATTAATTTGTCCTTTAAAGGTGGTTTAAAATAAATTTTCTAGTTTCATGTCCAAAAAGTTGACTTTAATAAAATGGGTAGGATACTTTTGTTAAGAAATTGATAGGTGGAGGTCTTCGGGTCAAATCCCTCTACCCATTTTTTTTACATAAATCCCTTTTAATTGTTTTTTAAAACAAAAATAGTACATTTGAAATTTTTTTAAGGGTAACACACTTATTATTGTCTTGTAAAACGTAATTTTGTGTTATTTTAATTAGAGGTAAAACTTGTATTAAGGGGGGTAAAAAGGTCATTGAAAGACATTAAATTATAATGGGAGGGATTTATTTTTTATCATTTTTTGAATAAATTTTTATAAGGAATGTCTAAACTATTCTTGTCAATGTCATCTTCTTCCTCAAGAACGGAATACCAATATTTCAAACCTCTAAACTCCAAATATTACCATTCTTGAAAGCCAAAAATGAAACAAATGATTCAATTAAAAGGATCATGGAGGGTTTTTTATGACAAAAACCCCATGGAATTTACCTTTAAAAATGAAAAATATGCATATGGCTACAAGCAGGATGAGTCTCTTGGATTGATTGACTTCAACATTTTAGATAGTCTCCAATTTCACATTGTAGATGCTTCAATGCCAAAAGAGGCATGGGAAAATTTCAAAAACTTATTTGTAAAAGTAAATGAATTCAAAATGTTTCAATTAGATTCACATTTTTTTATCTCCATCATATTTATATTCAATAGATGAACTCTTGGCAAATTTCAAATTTATTAGGTTACAATTGAAAGCTAGTGATAAAGATAAAAGTGATAAGGAGTGCATCTTCATGAGTTTTTAAAAGTTGAAAGGACCATATAGTTTATTTTCCTCTACCCTATATACCATGATGGATACATTAGGTGAAGAATTTAAATGGATTTCTTTTAAATTGCTATGTACCTAGGGATATGATATATTAATGTATATGGGTTGATGGAGATGCTGACATGTGGCACACATCCCCTTAGTTAGTTATATGGGTAAAATATATTAGGATAATAGAGTAACTTATGGAATTATTATATTGGGTAATGGTCAGCCTACATTGGGATTAGGAGGTTACCCATCCATGGGTTAGATAGATGTCTATATATAGGAGATGATTATCATGGTAAAGATATATCAAGTAAGAATTGAGTCTTCTATTGTAAGAGGATATTGGAGGTTGTCCCTTATAAGAGACATTGTGGAGTTATTCCTTCCTAAAGGAGTATTATATTTTGTTTCCATACCTTAAGGGTATTTCTGCATATATTTCATATCAAGATCTTATCATGATTTTTTTTGAAAGACTAACTATAGAACAAACAATTCTAATAGCCCTAAGTGCTCTACCTAGTTCTAATCATGCACTAATAGCTAATACATAAAAAGGAAACCTTAGTATAAATCCAATTATAGGCCAATATATTTCAATAAACCTATAGACACCACTACACCACCACCTCAATATTATAAAACCAAAAGTCCTATAAGCAAAACAATAATTTTTTTTGTCCTTAATACTTTTATGGTGGTCCTAATAATGATGAAATCATATGTTTTAATAGGATGGAAACATTATAGATAACATTAAAATAACACAAAATTTGTATGCCTTTTCCATCTTCTACTCTTCATACAATAAAATGGAAAGCATTTTCAACCAGAGCTACATCTTCATCTCATGATTAAAGTGGTTTTCACTCAGGTGCTTCTCATCATCTCATACATTATTGATATCTATTATATTATCTTATAGATTTTAGGACATCACATATTGTTATGGTAAATTATTCATAGGTTGAATTTTTGGGATCAAGATCTATCAAAAAATAGGATGGTTATTTTAACAATGTATTTTTTGTACCCTAAATCTCTTCTAATCTTCTCTCTCCTTGTATCAAATATGTAATTATGGCACTAGTAAAACTATGGAGTTTACTCCACATGATTTTGTAATAAGATAATGAAATGATCATAGTGAAATAGTTACTACAGGTACAACATATAATTTTTTAATACTCTACACTTTTGATAAACACAAGATTTGTATGCCTTCTCCATCTTCTACTCTTCTTACAATAAAATGGAAAGCACTTTCAACCAGAGCTACATATTCATCTCATGATCAATGGGTTTTTCACTTAGGTGCTTCTCATCATCTCATGAATTATTGATATCTCTTATATATTTTAGGACATCACATATTGTTATGGTAAATTATTCATAGGTTGAATTTTTGGGATCAAGATCTATCAAAAAATAGGATGGTTATTTTAACAATGTATATTTTGTACCCTAAATCTCTTCTAATCTTCTCTCTCCTTGTATCAAATATGTAATTATGGCACTAGTAAAACTATGGAGTTTACTCCACATGATGTTGTAATAAGATAATGAAATGATCATAGTGAAATAGTTACTACAGGTACAACATGTAATTTTTTAATACTCTACACTTTTGATAAACACAAGATTTGTATGCCTTCTCCATCTTCTACTCTTCTTACAATAAAATGGAAAGCACTTTCAACCAGAGCTACATCTTCATCTCATGATCAATGGGTTTTTCACTTAGGTGCTTCTCATCATCTCATGAATTATTGATATCTCTTATATTCTCTTATAGATTTTAGGACATCACATATTGTTATGGTAAATTCATCATAGATTGAATTTTTGGGATTGAGATCTGTCAAAAAATAGGATGGTTATTTTAACAATGTATTTTTTGTACCATAAATATCTTCTAATCTTCTCTCTCCTTGTATCAAATATGTAATTACAAAACTGGTAAAACTATGGATTTTACTCCACATG
This sequence comes from Torreya grandis, assembly GCA_037957365.1. Taxonomy (NCBI): domain Eukaryota; kingdom Viridiplantae; phylum Streptophyta; class Pinopsida; order Cupressales; family Taxaceae; genus Torreya; species Torreya grandis. The sequence goes on from JARHVA010003199.1 coordinate 913,519, forward strand.
ATGTTATAATAAGAGAATGCAATGATCATAGTGAAATAGTTACTACAGGTACATCATATAATTTTGTAATACTCTACACTTTTGATATGTTTGAGTCTTCTTCTAGGTCTTTTGGTTATTCACTTGCAGTACATGGTGATAGTCTCAAAACATTGTAGCATGAGAGGAAAAGTAATTTGAGTTATGGATATATGTAGAAAATGAGTGGAAAACATCTTGAAAATGGCCTTACAAAGGTCTCATGTATTGATGGAATGTGTCCTATATGTCTAGTTGGTAAACAACACAAGGATCCATTTCCAGTTGGTAAGGCCACATATTCATACACACACACACACATGTATGTATATGTATATATCTATGTATGTATATGTATATATATGTATACACACACATATATGTATACATACATATCTATACATATAGATATATATATGTATATGCATATATCTATGTATCTCTCTCTCTCTCTCTATATATATATATATATATATATATGCATATATCTATGTATCTCTCTCTCTCTCTATATATATATATATATCTATGTGTGTGTGTGTGTCTACTTATATGCATACAAATATATATATACATATACATATGTACACATTCACCCTTAGATTTGGTTCATAGTCTTTGATGACTTTTTCAATTCATTATTTTTTAGGGGCTAAATATGCACTCACTTTCATTGATAATTTCACTCATAAAACTTAAGTATGTTTTCTAAATTTGAAAAGTGAATTCTTTGATACTTTTAAGAATTTCAAATCCTTTGCTGAAAAATAATCATATCTTCCTCTTAAGAAGATACAAATTTTCAATGGGGGGAATATAATAATAATGCATTTTTATATTTTTATATTGAGCATGACATCCAACATCAATTCACTATATTGTACACTCCCCCCAAAATGGTGTAGTAGGTAGGAAGAATCAAACATTAAAATAGATGGAAAATTACATGATTAATTCTAAAAATTTGGACCCATAATATTGGACTAAAGTATTAAATTATGTAAACTAAAATTAAAAATGTATGCCTCATAAAACTATAAAAAATATGACACCTGAAGAAGCTTGGTTAAGGATCAAGCCTGATATTTTTTATTTTCATGTATTTTGGATTTAGGCATGGACATTTGTTCTTGATGACAAAAGCAAAGAATTGGAGAAGAAAATATAACCACTCATTTTATTGGCTATTGTGAAGATGTAAAATTTTATCACATTTGTAATCCTATAACACATGATATGTTGTTTTGATGATATCTATGTGTTGATGATCTACCAAATCCACATGAGTCTACATATAGTACTTTTCCTCCTCCTTATTCTATAGGTAATAGTGAGGACTTGATTTAAATTATTGATCATGTTGAGTATGATTTTGATGTTGCATATGTTCAGCCACCAAACTTATATTATTCACCATCTATGCCAAAGTGGGCACAAAACACTCTACATGTAGTTGGCTCCTTGGTTGGTGATCCATATTATTCTCATTGCATTCACTCATAGACATCTAGGATTTCTCTTATGGGGAAATCCATTACCAATAATCTAGTGTTATTTTAAGAGGCCATTGGTAAAATTGAGTGTGATTTTGTGATGTATAATTAATGTTCATAATTAATGAATAATAATACATGGCATCTTATCCCTCTTCCTAAGGGGAAAAAACTTGTAAAATGTAAATGGGCCTTTAGGACTAATTATGTTGTAAATAAATTAATTGATAAGGATAAATCTATACTAGTAGTTAAGGTTTGTCATAGATTGAAAGAGATGATTAATCTAAAACCTTTACCCCTATAGCTAACATGGATTCTATTTGGCTTATACTTTCTATCTCTTGCCACTTTACATCGTTGGTTAGTTTTTTATATGGTTGTGAAGATTGATTTATTACACAGTGATATCTAGGAGATAAATATATGGAACATAATCCAAGATATGTGTAAGACTTATCATTGGTTTATAGAATCTATCATTATATTTATGGTCTCAAACAAGCTCCTAGAGCTTGGTATGAGAAGATGGATTAATTTATTTTGAGTTCTAGTTTCCATCATTGTGAGTCATATGCCAATTTGTATATCCTAAATCAAAGTGAAGATATTTTAATATTTTTTTTATATGTGGATGGCCTTATCCTTACTAGTACTTCAAACTCCTTGATACAAGACATCAAGGATAAGTTATCAGATAGGTTTGACATGATAGATTTAGGAATTTTGCATTGTTTTCTTGGACTTCAAGTTAATTAGTTTTCTGAGGACATATCTAAAGGAAAACATAAGTATGAAATATATCTTCTTCAAAGGTTTGGCATGGATGATTATAAGCCCACTCCCACTCCATATCAGTTGGGTGTTATGTTATCTGCCACTCGCATGAATCCTCTTGTTGATTTGACATTATAATGGAAAATTATAGGTAGTCTTTTATACCTAACTCATACACATATTGATATCACATTTGATGTGAACCTTATCTCTCGATTTTCACATCATCCTCATGAGAGTCATTAGAAAGTAGCCAAACATATTTTGTGCTACATTCTGTTAGTGTAGTTTTTAATTCCATTTAATGGTATTTCTATACACATGTTTAGTTATCTTACTGAGATCTCTTTTTAGGTCATTGAGAGAGATAATCTCACATTCATGAGGATGTGAGGACATTTTTATTTTTCACATATATAATGTACATTCCTAAAGATTTTATGGCTAAAGGTCATTTTATTATTGTGATGTAATTTCTTCTTCTAGCTCATATTTGATTTCAGTTATACAAACATGTAATTTACTCATGCATTCAATCCTATTGAGATTGATCCTTGATTGTGGCCCACTCTAACATGGTATCATAGATTTTTTGGTAGTTTAATGACACATTTCCATTATTCCTACTATGAAATATTAAGTTTTAACTTTCATGTTGTAGATCTAACATTCATAGACCTAACATATCAAATATTCCCCCTTTATCATATTTTGCTCGTCTTCTGGGGTCTTTGGTTGATCTAGATTTAGAAAAATAATAAGAGAAAGGTGTCTCCTATTGGCCATATTTTATTTGGTAGGTTTTCATGTAAAACAACTAGCACCATCAAATTCGAAAGGTGCCAAAACCTTAGGACTAGTTGTAAACATGACCTAGTTTCATGAAAACCATTTTTTATCATTTTTGAAGGGTTTGAAGGCATTTACCTTATTTTCATGCAAATCCTTACTATCTAGGGTCTTCAAGTGAAAATATTTTTATGGGTTTTTTTTAGGTTTTTAGAGATTCTTAGTGGGTATTCGATGCTTTTTATAAAGGCATACTAGTTTGAGTGTTTTTTTAGTATGCAAGGTTTTCATTCTTATTTACACTTGGTGGAAGTTTGAGTTACACCAATAATATTAAACCCTCATGTCATAAATCTTGAGTACATTAGTAGCCCAAAACCCTAACATTAGAAATATTAGCTACTTCAACCACCCAAAACCCTGACAATGGAATTATGATTTGTGTTAGTAGTCCAAAACTTGGCATTAGATTATTGAGCTATATCCGCAGTCTAAGAGTCTAATATCAGAATCTTAGACTACATCAATATTCAAAAGTTCAAACTTTTATAACTATCAACTACACCTATAGTCAATAAATTTGTTGTTGAAACTCTCAACTGCATCTTATACCTTAGCCCCTTGGTCAAATGGGAGATTAGACCTTGGTCACAAATAACCCAAGGGATATTAAGTTTTCCTTATAAATTTGGGATAAACTATTTACACACCAAAAATTTATGCAAAGTGGAGAATTATTTTTGTGAGCAAGAATCATAAAAATTCCATAACATTCAGCCAATAGCTCCTTTTCAAGTGCCACTATTTTGAAAGTGCAATTTTTTAAATTTCTACATATTATTAATATTCTTATGACTTTTAAAATTTAACCTATATATATTTAAATGTTTTACATATCATTATATTTCTTGCATATATAATTTAGTACATATTACCTCTCTACATCATAGATCAGAGTCATGTTCCACTTTTTACACTATTGAACTATCACAAGTGGAAAAACCAAGTTTCAATATTATTAAGGAGAAAAGTTTTACATTGGATCACTATAGGTACACAAAAAAAACTAACACTTGATGCATGTAAGGTGAATTATTTTAATATGAGTTACAAAACCGATGGTCTATTATGCTTATCTATGACTCCTAATCTACTATTTTATGTTGAATCTTCTACTACTGCTAATGAAGTCTGGACCACATTGGGAAAAATCTTTGGGAAGTAGGACATAATGAGGGGTCATGATTTGGAAAAGGAATTCATCATTTTGAGCCTAGACAACTTTAATACTATACAATACTTCTTTACAAAGTTTAAATCACTTTGGTTATAGTTGAAACTATGTGGCATTGATAAAAAAGACGATCAATTGATTATTTTCGTCCTTACCAAATTGGGATATGATTACTATATCTTTATTTCTACCTTCCACTCTACTAAACATGCCCTTGGAGCTACATGGGCTATGTCATCCTTAGATGATTTTGTTGTTGACTCATGAGTAAAACAAAATTATTTAAATGGGTATACTAAAGTCTTTAAAATTTCATGCCTTAATTGTGAGTCATGACAAATAGAAGGCTTCCAATAGTAAAGAGAATAAATAGATCAAGAAGGACCTAGAACAAAGAATGGGTCAGAAATTTGATGCTAAGTCCAAAGCATCAAAAGAGTCATCATCTTCAGATGGGAAACCCATGAAAGAGTGACTCACATGTGCCTAATTTAATAAATTTTGGTATGATGAAGCCAAGTGCATGACGTAGAAAATTGACAAACTAACAAAGATGATTGAGAAGTAATATATCAATGTCATTGATTCAATCAATCATATTTCATTATCACATGAATCTTCTAAGATTAAAAATATAGAAAGGGAAAATATAAGGTAAAATAACTTGTTATAATTGCATCCCAACCTTCCACATGGGTAATTTACTTTTTTTCTTGCACCATGGGTAATAGCTTTATCTCAGGACCTTTTCTCATCCTTGGAACCTTTTTATATACCTTCCATTTTGTTAGGTGTTGATACTTCCACATAAGTTAGTGGGAGAGGATCTGTTAAACTGAATGATGGGACATTTTTGGATGTTTTATGTGTTTCTTGATTATCCACTAATTTCTTATTTATTTATTTATTAGATCAATCAAATTAGTTTGGGAAAAAGATTGGATTTTACACCTAATTCAATGGTTATTAAGGAATTAGATAGTGAATCCATAGTCACATTTGGGAAAGAAGATCACCATTCATGATTATATACTTTCTCAAATTTTTCTCTTGATTAACCTTCTACTTCATTGCTCACTCATTTAGATAGGATGAGTAAATTATGGCATGAGTGATTCATCTATCTCAATTATTACTACCTGGAGAAACTCAAACATCATGGCATGGTTTCATGGTTACCATGTGTTAATTTCTTCGAAGTGATGGTATTTGCCAAGGTTTCATACTTGGTAAGCATCATGAAGATAAGTGTGACAAAGGAAAATCATGGAGAGCTACACAAATATTGGATCTAGTTCATAGTAACATTTCTAGACCATTTTTAACACCTTCATTCGATAAGACTAAATACATGCTTACTTTCATTAATGAATTTTGTAGATATACTTGGGTGTGATTTATTAAACAAAAATATGAGGTTTTAAATCATTTTTAGGACTTTAAGGCACTTGTATAAAAATATTCAAGTAAATACATTGATATATTGCACATCAATAATGTGGTGAATACGTCAGCAATCATTTTGAATAATTATACACATCAGACGGAATTGACCTACTACATATAGTTACATATAATCCTCAATAGAATGGTGTTATAGAGTAAAAGAATAGGTCTTTTAAGGAAATGGCAAACTATATGTTACATTCCAAGTCTCTTTCACCTTAGTATTGGGGCAAAGCCAACAACTATGCTTGTTATATCCAAAACCAAGTCACTCATAAATCACTAAAGGGAGTCCCTCCTTTTGAAGCTTTGATTAAGGAAGTATACCCATGTATATCTCTAGAAATTATCAATGAATTTGAGAATATACTTAGTCCTTACAAAAGATAGACTAGGAAAAGGCCAAGATACATCACTGTGTACTAACTCCAATGCTTGTGAAGCCCTCCAAGCTTTATCTTTGTTAGAATTTTCTTTAGGATACTTTCTAATAGAGTAACCCTCAAAAAGTCCATTAGAGAATTGGACTTAAGGCAAGCCTATGTCCATGTCATTTTTTATATGTTATTTAAGGTAGTGGTAGTTAAGGTGACCAAACCACTCATGCCATAATTTGATAACTCCATCTAAATGAGTCATCAATGCAGTTAGAGAAGAATCAAGTACAAAATGTGAAAAGGTGTATAACTTGGTTTAATGATCTGCCCTACCCACTACCACTATAAAATCACTATGCAACTCCCTGATGATAATTGAATCTAGTAAAAACTCAACCCTCATGCCTTTAATAATATGAGTGATTTGATATGCTAATAGGATATTAGTTGAAAGATAAGGAAAACTTATAACATTATTAAATATTCCTCCTTCCATTTCAACAAACCCTCTCCCTATAACTGGTAAAAAAGTGTCATCACCCAAACTGATAGAAGATATGTTATAAGGCCCTAAGGAATAAAAATCAACCAATGAAGATCCCATGTGGTGAGAAACACTCGAATCAATAACCCATGAATATTTTGAATCTACAACTTATATAAGAGCCTTTCCCTTATTATTATCTTTCCCCTTTCCCTTTTCCTTGGTGGAATCTTGGGTTGATAAATTATGATTAATATATTTGGGACACTTATGTTGTTCTTCTCTAGGAGATGATTTAGGTGATATATCTATTTTTCATGAACTTGTGTTCATTATGCCCATTTTTATTACAATAGGAACACTTAACCTTCTCTTTTTTAGGGTTATCATTAGAAGAGGAAGTTTTAGTGGTTATTTTGGTAGATGTTGAGTCTTTATTCTTCTCTTGATACTTATTCTTCTTCTTATTCTCTTTGTTTGAATTCTTTTCTTGCCCATTCCAAAAAATAGGGATTGAGGTTTTCTAGACTTTAATGTGCCCATCTGGATCAAATTGTCTTTCTCCCTAGTTAAGCCAACAATGAAATAATCTAAAGAGGGAATTTTCCATGTAGCAACCAAAACACTTTTAGTGGCATGGAAAATAGAGAAAAAGACTAAATAGTTAGGACCTAGTTTAGAGAGTATAGAAAGAATAAGTTGGTCATCTTCTTTATTTATCCCACATTTTTAAAACTACAATATCAAGTACTTGAACTTAGTGAAGATATCCTAAAGTGTGTCAAAGTTTATAGGACTTTGGCAAATGAGTTCATTCTCAAGTGCATGACCTCTCATCATATCTTGCTCCCAAAATAGCTTTCCCAAAATGGTCCATACATTATTTGGTGATTTGTCGAGCTCTAAATGAAATAAGAGATTAGATGGTATAAAAAGACATAATAGTCCATAGGCTTCATCACTATAGTTATACCACTTAAATTTATATGCATTTATGCTAGGTTTAGTTTTATCACCCATGGTTATCCTATACAAACCCTTACTCCTTAGAATTATTTTCATCTTGATTTTACATTCATGATAGTTAAAGGGAATTAGTGGGCTTAATAATCTTGAATCTATTTCAGTGCTGAGTTGAGATGTAGTAGTAGTGCAAGTTGTAGTTTATTAAATAATTAAAATTGCAAGAGAAAACTAGAAAAAGTGACACAAAAAGAGTACACCCCATTAAATTATCAACATAAAATACCCCAAATGTTTCAAATGCACATTTAAAAGATGTCAGACTTAGTTAAAAGTGCATCATGAGTAATTTGTGCATGTTAAAAAAGATGTTATTTGAAAAAACAAGGTGATAATGTCAAGCTTTGTCAATAATTAATTTAAGGAAAATTAGGTACAAATTGATCAAGAGAGAGAAATTATTGTTTTAAATGTGAGGGGGTTTGTCCTCCTACCAAATTGAACCTCACCCTCTGATCTTTGACAAGCAAAGAAATGACGAGTTACAAAATAATGGAAATTTCACTTTATATCTCCTTTTATAAAATAGCCCATAATAAAAGTGTGATTAAGAAAAGAAAAATATAAGAAATTCATCAACCCTTCTCTGTCTTTAATAATATCAACCCTTCTAAAATATTCTATCTTTGTTTTATAATAAATAAATGACTATCTCCCTTTTAACATGAAATCCTTAAAAAACAAGCGTTACAATATAACATAATTTTAAAAAATATTAAATAGAGTAGGCTTTAACTTTTTATAAGCAAATAATTCAAAGTTGGAAAAAGTGGGAAGCATGCAAAGACCACAATTTTTTAAGGTGGTATGTAAAAACCATAAGTTTTCAAAAAAGGAAAGGTTTCATGTTATTTGTAAAGACAATGATGTTACTAGTTTGGTTGGTTAGTGTTGGGTGGTTTTGAGAATACCATCATCTTTAGTAGAATGCCTGTTAGGAGGGGTGGAGGTAAATCCAAGAACAAACACACCTATTCTAATTCCACCCGTTAGGATCTTGCTCCTCAGAAAGAGCACAGTATGATTACCAAATATAAGTAATTGAATATGCAGAAATAACCAGAAACACAAGTAACTAGAATTCACCAATAGCACAGAATATGAGAGACAATACACTATCTTGTATTAACACTATACAGAAAAGAATACAACAAAGAGCCACCACACTCTTTCACCTTACAGAGATTCGCCACACCTCAAGTGTACAATAATTCTTCTCACACACACTCTCATACACAAAAAATGGTCCCAACAACCAACTCACACAGAGAATTGGTGTTCACCTCACCAACCAGTCAGTAATAACCCTGCCGGTACACCAAGCACTCTATAGCACTTCAAGCTGATCTCTCATGAACCTGCAACCTGCAATTCAAAGACCAAACTTACATGTAGATACCCAATGAGCTTGCAACAACCTGCAACTCACAGATCTTACAACTAGAAGGAACTCTTCCTTTCTATCTCATACATTATACAATACATGCCAATGGGTCTATAAATAGATCCCTAACTCAAACAATAACTTAGACTCTTAATTTAGATAATTATCCTCATAGCCCAAGACTCTAACTAGTCTCAACATGCAAACTCTTCATTCACTTAACTAACTGTCTGTGAAACGAGCAGTTCTGGAACACACAGGCGACCGATGTCGGTCCCTGCTTGTCTGGTTCTGCCGACGTCGGCCGACTTCCTGTCATCGCCGGTGGCCTTCTGCACTGGTCTCGACCGACGTCGGTCCTACTGTCGACGCCGGTGCTCCTGGATCTCAGCAACCATTGTTCCTTCAGTTTGCAAAGGGTTGAAGCTTTTAGCTCCACAACCTAACAATCTCCCACTTGGAGATAAACAGCTGCAACCTGTACCTGTACACTGTCTAGTTTGTTCCCTTGGCTTTGTATCCCTCCTCAAGATCACTCTTGAAGACCAACCACCACAAAATCCGTAGTGCAAAAAACCTGTCATCCAAATTACCTGCCACATCCGCATCTACAACCATGTAGAAAAAGAACTTGACCCTGCATATCATGTGCACCTGCTGCTGGTCCCACTGAACTGCCCTTCAATATTACTCTCCCGGATTGACTCCAAACTTGTGATAACTCCCACTGCTTGGGAAAACTTAGGTTTAGTACATACCATGCACTCAACCTCATTATGTGAATCAAGACACCTGTTCTATGAACTGTCTAACCATCGGTGTGCTAACCGGCTTCACACAATCATCCTGAAACAAAGTCAACAAGACCTCCATGTCTCTAGAACACACTCATGCCAAAGAATCTTGCTGCTCCTAGATTCTCCATGACATACACCTGAACTAGCTTTACCTTTAGTTCAGCAATACCTGTATATGTAACCCTGCAACAAGCACATCATACAGAAAATAGGATAATGTAGCTAATATTATCCAACCTGGTAAAGGGAAACACAATGATCAAACCTCCATTGCCCTGCAGCTAATACAAGATCATATACCCTGATCTTCCATCTCACGTATCCATTTCTGCTCTTCTTCATCCTTAACATCCATTCGTCTCTCAGCGCTTACTTCTAGCTGGCAACTCTACCCAAAACACCTGTTTGGTTCTCCTCCAAGGAATCACATCCTCATCCATGCCAAGCTCCCATTGTTTCCTGGATCTACCTATTCTGCTTCTTTAATAACTTCCTGGTTCTATACCATAAGTGAGCAACAAGTAGTGTAAAGAAGGGAAATGATGAATTTAAGAACTTACTTACACCTTCAGTCCTCCATATGGGTGCTTGAGACTCCATGACAACTCGCTGTCCACCCAAAATTCATCTCAGTAATCGATGCTGGTCACATCTCAGTCTACAGCCAACCGATGTCAGTTCCCTACGACTGCCTCCTTGCCGACGTCAGTTTCCCCTAGCTGACGCTGGTCTCTATCTGCCCCGAGTCACCGACGTCAGGCTGCACATAGCAGACGTCGGTCCCTGTCTAGACACCGACGCCGGTTTTCCTGCCGACGTCGATCTCTGTGTTTTTCTTGTGAGACCTAACTTTTTCCCGTGAGCTCCTTTTGGATCAAACCCTTGTCCAAATCACCCTTGCTCTGCTCAAAATTCCTTTGCACCTTACGCTGAACTCTGTCCGTCACTTTCTCCTTGAAAACCAAGGCTTTCCTGTTTTTGTCACTAACATCAGATTCCTTAAGAAACCTCACCTTCTTTTTCTGCATACAGAAACCACGATCCATGCCTTCCAAATCCAAAAGCATACTCTTTGACTCAAGAACCAGCATCTCCTTCTTATCTATGTGACCAAGCCTATTAAGCCACATCTCTGAATCTACAGCTGAAGTAGATAACCCAGAAAGAGAATCAGTAAAACAAGTAGATAGATAAAGCGTACCTACTTTCTTACCTCTAGCTACAACAAGTGTACCCTTGGTAACCTTCCAAGAGTCCACTATGAGAGTTACTGTGCAACCCTCTTCACCCAAACTTCTAACAGAAATCAAATTCTGCTTCAGAACTGGGACATGCATGACCTCCTTTAACACCCATGTGTCACCTGTCTGCAATTTCAGCTTCACTTTGCCTTTGACAACAATCTGACAAGGCTTACCATCCCCTACACAAATTTCTCCAAAGTCTCCCTGGACATACTCATGAAAAAATTCCCTGTGTGGGGATGCATGAAAAGAGGCACTAGAATCTAATACCCAAGATTCTACTTTATCCAAAGAACATACCAGAGAATCCTGTGCAACGTAACCCACAACATCTGCTTCTTCTCCATGTTCTTCATGATGATCTTCACCCGATCTGCAATCTCTCTTTAAGTGCCCTTGCTTTCCACATTTCCAATAGGTTATTCTGCCATACTTGGACTTGGATCTCCTGCCTGTTTTCGACCTTGATCTCCCATGCTCTGTCTTCTCTCTTGGCCTTCCTCTTCCTTCAACACTCAAAGCATCTCCAGATGATTCACCTATGCTTTTCCTACATATCTCTTCATTCAAGATCACACTCACAACATCATCCACTTTTAAGACTTTTGAAGGAGACACAGTATTAGAAACTGCCATTACCAAACCTTCCCAACTTTCAGGTAATGAACACAAGATTAAGAGAGCTCTAATTTCATCATCAAATACAATATTGACTGAACTTAACTGGTTTACCAAACCATGGAAATCACTAAGATGGCTATGAACAGATCCACCTTCCAGCATTTGCAAATTAAATAAACACTTCATAAGAAATACCTTATTAGAAGCCGAGGGTTTTTCATACAAATTTGCCAAAGATTTCATCAACTCCACCGTTGTCTTACACTGTGATAAGCTGGAAATCACAGATGATTCAAGACTCAATCTAACAGATCCCAGAGCCTTTCGATCAAGAACCTCCCATTCTTCATCTTTCATATCCAAGGGTTTGCTAGCAACCCCACCCAATGGTAAGTACAAATCTTTTTGATACAGATAGTCCTCAATCTGCATCCTCCATAATTGGTAGTTCTTGCCATTAAACTTTTCCATTCGTAGTTGACTGTTTTCTGCCATTGCTCAACTCCCACTCAAACAGAAACCCTGTGAGTAACCTGTAATCAAAACACACTACCCAGATCTACACCAATCTGTTAGTATCCCAACCAAAAGCTCTGATACCACTTGTTAGGAGGGGTGGAGGTAAATCCAAGAACAAACACACCTGTTCTAATTCCATCCGTTAGGATCTTGCTCCTCAGAAAGAGCATAATATGATTACCAAATATAAGCAATTGAATATGCGAAAATAACTAGAAACACAAGTAACTATAATTCACCAATAGCACAGAATATGAGAGACAATACACTATCTTGTATTAACACTATACAGAAAAGAATACAACAAAGAGCCGCCACACTCTTTCACCTTACAGAGATTCACCACACCTCAAGTGTACAGTAATTCTTCTCACACACACTCTCCTACACAAAAAATGGTCCCAAAAACCAACTCACACACAGAATTGGTGTTCACCTCACCAACCAGTCAGTAATAACCCTACCGGTACACCAAGCACTCTATAGCACTTCAAGCTGATCTCTCATGAACCTGCAACCTGCAATTCAAAGACCAAACTTACATGTAGATCCCCAATGAGCTTGCAACAACTTGCAACTCACAGATCTTACAACTAGAAGGAACTCTTCCTTTCTATCTCATACATTATACAATACATGCCAATGGGTCTATAAATAGATCCCTAACTCAAACAATAACTTAGACTCTTAATTTAGACAATTATCCTCACAGCCCAAGACTCTAACTGGTCTCAACATGCAAACTCTTCGTTCACTTAACTAACTATTCGTGAAATGAGTAGTTCTAAAACACACAGGCGACCGACGTCAGTCCCTGCTTGTCTGGTTCTGCCGACGTCGGCCGACTTCCTGCCATCGCCAGTGGCCTTCTGCATTGGTCTCGACCGACGTGGGTCTTGCTGTCGACGCCGGTGCTCCTGGATCTCAGCAACCATTGTTCCTTCAGTTTGAAAAGGGTTGAAGCTTTTAGCTCCACAACCTAACAATGCCCATGTAGAGAGAATTCATTCCATGATTGAGTGGAAGATAAACTAGGCAGAGACAATTGGTGTTCAAGTTGTGATGATGAAAACATTAGATTCCACCATGTAATTGACCTTTTTACACCTACAACATATACCCTATTGAGCAGAATGAGAAGGATAGATGGATATCAACATATACCCTATTGACCAGAATAAGGTTCTATTGTCGATAATGTTTGATCATATCATACATTTGTACCACATTGGGGTGTACCAAAAAGAATGACATGGTTATATAGGCTTAAAGTTGCTAAACAAATTAATGTAGACTTAAACAAGAATCCAAGATGTTATATATTCAATAAAATTCGTTATACCACCAATACAACAAATTTTAATAAAAAAAGACACTTACAGATCATGAGGTTTTTGAGAACCCCAAAAAATTGTTTTTTTTACAAAACCCTCTAAAATTGCTACAAATAATCTCACTATTTTAGAAATGAAAGATAAAAACATAAAAAAATAGACAATCATTTACCAGATAGGTTATGATACCATATCAGAGTTTGATCTAGGTCTGGTTAAAGTGAATGCAAAAGTTGAATGGTCACACAAGATAAATGCAAGTGTAGACCACCAATGATCTAAGAAAAATGAAATCAAAAGATAAGTTTTAATGAGACAAAAAAATGGAGAAAGCTTGATGTAGGGGCATCTTAAGAATGCTCAAAGATTGGTCTAAGATGTGTCTTGGAGTCATGTTTCTGAGTGAAAATTGAATTTGAGTCTAAAACAAGTTTTCCTACCTTTTTATGTAATTTGAATTTTCAAAATTGTAATAAGAGTTTAATAGTGTATTTTGATATATAAGGGAATGTAAGGGAAAAAATTGTGTAAGGGAATCCTAGAGGTTATATTAGAAGGATAGGTGTGACGTGGCACTGATACTGGTAAAAAAGAATCCACCACCCTACATGGGTGAGTAAAAGGAGTTTATTGAAATCAAGAAATGGTCACAAGTCATTTTTTAATAGGTTAGATCATATGTAGGAAATAGAGAGAGTGTGTGTGGTTCGAGGTAATGAGTATAAGGAGAAAATAGGGCAAACAATGTGTTGAGAGGAGTGAAGGTTTGCTAAGATAATGAATAGGACTATCTGAGTCCTTTTGTTTGAAATAAAGTTTAAAATGAATGCAATGATGAAAGATGAGTTGATTTAAATTATAATCTTAAGGTTTATTGTGCCTTATGTAGTGGCATATATATATATATATATATATATATATATATATATATATATATATATATATATATATATATATATATATATATATATATATATATATATATATATATATATGAGTGAAGGTTTTCCAAGACAATGTATATGACTATCTGAGTCCTTTTGTTTGAAACAAAGTTTAAAATGAATGAAATGATGAAAGACGATTTGATTTAAATTATATTCTTAAGTTTTATTGTGGCTTATGTAGTGGCTTATATATATATATATATATATATATATATATATATATATATATATATATATATATATATATATATATATATATATATATATATATATATATATATAAGCCACTACATAAGCCACAATAAACCTTAAGAATATAATTTAAAACAACTCGTCTTTCATCATTTCATTCATTTTAAACTTTGTTTCAAACAAAAGGTCTTAGATAGTCCTATACATTGTCTTGGAAAACCTTCACTCATATATATATATATATATATATATATATATATAAAGGTAACTTGTGTACCCCTTTTGAAGATTGTATTTTGTGTTTAAAGAAAATTGAGAATGATTAAAGTGATTCAATACAAGTGCCTGAGAGAGAACGTTTAGATTATATGATTGAATGAATAACTTGATCAAACTAATAGTTAAGTGTTAAATCTTGTTGTTTGTTGTTGGGGTTGATTGGTTGAAGAGGATAATAGACACTGACTTGTGTTGTCTGTAACATGTAAGCATAATTTATATGTATAAACCTGTGAAAGAAGGAATGAATATGTATTGGAGTGGGAATTAAAGGAATTATTGGTGATTAAAATTTACAATGTTCTCAAATTTTTATATATGACTATAATGATTTTAATAAACTAAATTCCCTTCAAAAGGGCACTAGGTGTGTAAGTAACCCTATTTTGTAATGAACATTCATGTGCCATATGAGGTCAAGACTTGTTTCTTGGTACTTGTCAAGTAAATAATTTAATTTTTGGGTTATATATGTGGTATAATCAATAAAGGAGGTTATGACACCTTGTGAATCACTGTAAGAGGCTTAGAAGAGAACAAATGGTCTTTACTGTTGCTATAAACCTCTGTAACACTTATCCCCTTACATAATCAAACACAAATGAGGGTAGAAAGTTTGAATAGGGAGTTTATAAATGATTTTAAATGCTTGGATGATCTAGGTAAGGGGAAAATATAACTTTTAAAAGTGATTTGGTCCTTTGAAGTGCCATATAGCTCAAGAAAATGATTTTTGTATGCCTTCAGCCTGTATAGTGAGCTTGAAAACCCTAAAATAGGGTTTAGCCATTTTAGAGAATTTACAACATTTGAAAAGGTAAAAAATTAGAAATCTAACCTATTTTGAAGAGTTCTTATAGATGAGGAAAGAATTAAAGTTTTTAGGTACAGATAAGTATGGATTTAGGATTGTGTGCTAGTATTAGGTCTAGGGAAGGCCTAAAAGAGTAAGGGTGGTGAAGAAAAGACACATTTGTATAAATAAGTAAAGAAAGGTTTTATTAATATATCAGATCAAATGGGTATCAAAAAACATATTTATTTTGACTTGATGGTCCTTAGACTACCCAAACTAAGGATATTTGTTAATTTGGAGGGCTAATTGAGGGGTGGTTTAAAGAAGGAAGTGTATTGAGTCTTGGGAGTTATGACAAGAGAAATATGCATGACTTACATGGAAAAAAGGGTCCTTGAAAATGTATGTGGTTTATTAAGAAAGTTTATCAGCTACTCCCAACAAGGAAACTTACTTAGAAATAGGGCTATTAGGCCTAGAAAATAAAAGATAGAATATTGATTGAAATGCTAGGTAATGAGTGATGAAGTGGATTGAGATGGTTTGAAATAAGGTGTTTGAATGTTTATGTGTCTTTGGAATCTTTTTTAATTATGAATTTTATTTTGATCCATTTGTACAAGATAGGCCTAATGTGGGTCAAGAATAATTGGAAAGATTACAAGAAAAAGTGTAAGAAGAAAGAAAAGTTGATAAAAGCTCAACATCAAAACCCAACTTTAATTAAGTAATAAATCTCAACATGTGAAGTGTAAATATATGAGTTTTGAAAAAATCCACCATAAATGGTGGTTAAATACCCCTAAAATAGACAAGTAACTCATCCACAACATGTGGTAAAAGGATCCTAGAATAGAGGTGTAACTCCTCCAAAAATGGTGGTCAAAGGAGTTACATCCTAGTATTCCAATAAAATATATGACATACTAACTCTACCTTAGAAAGAATATCCCCAAAATGTAGGAAAATTCCAAGTGATCAAATATTATACTCCCAAATAAATAAATTTGAGAAAATAAATACCTACACTAACATGCTCATTTTTAATAGAGTCCTCTAGACTCAACACTCGATACTCCTCCCCCTTCCTTAGATGAACTGGGGTTTGATGATAGTTATTTTTATTTAAATCTACCTAAGCATCTTCCTGATGATCTAGATTCTTATTCTAGTTATAAATATGAGAGAAGTGATGAGGACTCACCTCATTATTCTCCTAGAATATATTTAGAGGATAGGAATTATCCTCTTGACTATCTATACACTAGTCCTCTTTGGTCTAGATATAAATTGTAAAGATTTAGTCAATGGTTTTGATATCCATTAGAAAACAAGTAAACTCATTCATAATTGCATAATTCCCAATATGCTTTCATTAAATTTTCTTTTGATCCATAATTATTTCATGAGGCTTTAGGCACTCCTGATTAAGATACTACTATGAAAGATGAGTATGTTTCCATGTTGAGGAA
Source organism: Torreya grandis (assembly GCA_037957365.1). Lineage (NCBI taxonomy): Eukaryota > Viridiplantae > Streptophyta > Pinopsida > Cupressales > Taxaceae > Torreya > Torreya grandis. Next base: position 930,745 of record JARHVA010003199.1, read on the forward strand.
CAACACTTGGTATTTAGTCCATCTTCCTAAGGGAATAAAAGTTTTTCGATGTAGGTGGGTCTACTAAACATAATTTTTATTAAATGGGTTCATAGATACGTTCAAATCATGTTTGTTAGTAAACATTTTTTCTCAAGTACCTTACTTTGACTATATCAAGATGTTTTCCCTAATTGCCAAAATGAACTCAATCTAACTTACTCTCTCTATATCCATAACACATCCTTAGGATGTTCATTATATGGATGTGAATAATTATTTTCTTTATAGTGACCTCAAATAGGAAATATACATGGAATAATGATAAGGGCTTTTGGAAGATTACTCCTTAGTTTGTAAACTTCAAAAATCTATATATGGCGTTAAACAATCTCCTTGAGCTTAGTATGCCAAGATGGACTTATTTCTTATTTTTATTAGGTTCACCAGATGCCATTATCATCTAAATGTCTATATCTTACAACAATTTCATTCACTATTGATTTTGGTTCTCAATATGGATGACCTATTGATCATACGAGTTTTTCATCCACCATCGCAGTAGTGAAAATTTATTTATTTGATAGATTCTCAATGACTGACTTAGGTTTGTTGAATTACTTCTTTACAATTGAAAATTTTGAGTCTAAATCCAAGATCACTATTACACAATCTAATTATGTTCTTGACTTGTTTGTATGATTTAACATGGCTAACTATAAGCTAGCTTTGACTCCTTTTCTATCTATTGTGAAGCTTGATTATCCATTTAATTTAGTTGATACTACCTTATATCAATAAATATTAGTAGTTTCATGTATCTTACCAACACTAAACTTGACATTTCATATGTAGTGGGCATGGTCTCCAAATTTATGCCAGAACCACATGAGCTACACTAGAAATCAGCTAGTGTATTATCCACTACATTCAGGGTACTCATATATTTAGAATTCACTATAGAGTATGCATTGATGTTGAATTGATTGGTTATATAGATTCAAATTGGGCTAGTGATATTTAGAATCCTAAGAATAATTTAGGCTATAATTTCTCACTTAGTTCAAGCCCAATTAGTAGGTCAAGTAAGAATTAGAATGATATTACTTTATCTTCTACTGAGGTAGAATAAAGAGGATCTATTAATGTTGTGAATAAGGCTATTTGGATTCAAGGGATTCTCACTAATTTTGGCATCTAGTTTTGATGACCAACAATCATTTTCTATGATAACCAAATCAAAATCTAGAAATATAAGAATATATTCCTCCATCAACAAATCAATCATATCGAGATTCACATGTTATTAAGAAAAGAACAATATAATAAAGTCATTTTAAAATATTATTTTTCTTTAAAAAAAATAAAAAAATATCCTTGCATTTAATAATATCAACCTTCCAAAATATTCTATCTTTGTTTTTATAACAAATAAATGACTATCCCACTTTTAACATGAAATCGTTACAATTTTTTTTTTACAATATAACATCATTTTAAATGATATTAAATACAGTAATATTTGAATTTTTCTAATCAAAGAATTCAAAATTTGAAAAAGTTAGAAGCATGCAAAGACCATGGTTTTTTAAGGTGCTATGGAAAAAATATTAGTTTTCAAAAAAGAAAGGGTTTTGAGCTATTTAGAAAGACAACAATGTTAACAGTTTGGTTGGCCAGTGGTGGGTAGTTTTGATAAGACCATCATCTTGAGTATAATTCCCATGTAGAGAGAATACATTGGATTATTGAGTGGAAAATAAACTAGGTAGAGATAACCAATGTTTAAATTGTGATGATGAAAAACTAGATTCCACCATGCAATTGACCTTTTTGCACCTGTAACATATACCCTAATGAGAAGAATTATAAAGACAAATGGATGTCAACCTAGTATGAAAAACACTAGACACTATTCAAGTGAGAACTTCCCAAGAATAGATTGTAAATTAAACAAGTTTATATTACCAGTAATGTTTGATTAGACAACAAATCTATACCATGTTGGGGTGTACCAAAAATAATGACATAATTTTGTAGGCTTAAAGCCACCAAAAAAATTCAATTAGACTTCAACAGGTTGCCAAGGTGTTAGATATTCAATAAAGATTCTTATACCACCAATATAAAATATAAAAATAAAAAACACTTATAAATATTGAGGTTTTTGAGAACTTACAAAAATGTTTTTTTTGTAAATCCCTATAAAATTACTACAAATAATCTTAATATTTAAAAAATGAAATCTAATAACATTAAAAAATAAAAAAATAATTACTAGATAGGCTCTGATACTATATTAGAGTTTGATCTAGGTATAACTAAAGTGAATTCAAAAATTTAATGTTCACATGAGACAAATGCGAGTGCATACCACCAATGAGGTGAAGTAAAATGAAATCAAAAGACAAGTATTTCATGAGACAACAAAAATGGAGAAATTCCAACTTTTATTAAGTGATAAATCTCATAAAGTGAAGCATACATATATGAGTGATGAATAAATCCTCCATAAATGGTGGTTATAGACCTTTGAAATAGATAAGTAACTCCTCTACAAAAGGTGTTCAAAGGAGCCTAGAATAAATGTGTAACTCCTCCATAAACTTTGGTCAAAGGAGTTACATCATGTTGGTGTGGGTTTTATGCACACCAAAACCATAATGAGGTAACCTCTAATGTTTTAAGATCTCAATAGAGGTAAACTCCACTCCAGGGCATGAGTTGCAGGTATGTATTTTATTTCAACTTATTGATGGAATGTAGGTTGCTGACAAGGTTTTTGGATGGAGGTGTGATTCTAGTGGGGGTAGTGAATCTCTATGTGAGTTGGTTGGGTGGCTGGTTGCTAGTATAGAGTGGGTAGGTCTAAAAAAATACTCAAAAGTAGGGAAGGGTAAGGCATAAAATAAAGCTTCTATAGTTTTTAGGAACTACTTCCCTAGTTGGTTTCTAAAAGGAAAAGTGCTCTCAGAACCTATACCTATTTCTAGCATTAATTGCACACATATAGTCAGACATGACTAAGAAGTTTAAGGAGATCAAAATGTAGGAAATTCACAAGCCTCAGACAAAGGTTGCTCCTTTTAGGGTAGCTATTGCACACCCTTAATCAAGAGATTATGGCTCAAACTAGTGAAGTATGTGAGGAGCTTGTTGCACATGCACAAAAACTACATCCAAGAAAGCACTCATGCACAATCAAAATTAGGAATCAATTTAAACTTGACTATCTTAACCAATATATTTAGCAATGTTTTGATAGTTGTTGCACACCTAAAAATTAGTATATCAATCAAAATAATCAAAAATTTATTCACATATTTTACACACTAAAGATTATTGAAACATACAACCAAAGAAAGTAATAACCAATTAGAGAAAAATTGGAAAGAAAATACACAAACACATTCACTGATGATCAAACTTAATGCTACTCCTGTATTCAAAAATTCTCTAACCAAAATCCAAGTTGGATTACAATTATTTTTATAGACTTGGGAAAGGGTCACCTCATCTTCCAAGTTCATATAAGGTCATTACATGTGATAGTTGGAACATGTAGTTCTAACTATGGTCTAAAACTATATGAGTCTACTTGCAATTATCTATTTTAAATAGCATTTTCTAAAGATTATGCAACATGTGCATTTTTTTTAAAAAATAGAGGCATTTTTTTACAATTATAGATCAAACTATATGCAAACTAGAAATAGATCCACTGTTTATCAAAATTGCACATGCTTATTTTTATAGGTTATGAGACAACCTATTGATATTTTAGATTAGTCGTATTCAAATAAAACTTAGACATATGCATGAAGTACCAAAATAGCTTTACCCATGTTTTTAGAACTAGTGGCACTACTATTAGCCATGAATAATATGAATTTTGCATTGCATGCTCACCCATGATTTTTTAATAAAATCTAGATATTCTCTTTTACATTCACCATTTAGATTAAAAAATGTGTGTTTATATGTTAGCTCAATTATGAGACCCAATATCTATTGATAAATATAGCACAATCCAAAGATATAAGTATTCTACCCATAATACCCTACTAGCTTTCAAAATGCAACACGTGTCAACACTTGACTGAGTCCAAGATCTTTAAAAAATCCACCTAGGACTCGTAATTTTGATCCTTTACATGATGGAAAATGAACATGCCACTTGGTAGCTCCACAGGGCCTCTATGTGTTTTGAACATATTTATGCCACCTGATAGCTCTTCACTAGTTCTAGGACCTTTAAAAAGTCCATAATGATCTCACACCATTGATCTATTTATACTAGTTTTAAATGGTTTGTTGGATCTATGCACTAGGATCCCATGATGGTGACACTTTTCACTCTCATGGAGCTTTGACATTTCAACTTGCTCTTGCATAGTCCAATAAAATGGGCCCGAATAGACATGCACCATAGTCCAAACAAGTAATTTATGAGGTTAAATTTGACATTCATGTGACCATCAACTAACATCCTCTTGAGCATCAAATGGTATCCACATGACTGTCAATTTTAATTCCATAAATTATTCCATTGCTAAGGTTAAATTTGACATTTGCATGACCATCAAATGGCATCTTCATGACCGTCAGATGATGTCTATACAACTATAAAATTTAATCTCAAAAATTCATCACATTACTATTTTAAATTTGATATTTACATGATCATCAAATGACGTCCTCATGAACATCAGATGACATTCATGTGAGTATCAAATTTAATCTCGTTAACTTGACATGAGTCACTTCCTCAGGACTCCATGTGCTTGTAAACATAAGCAAAACATGACTTAGAATAATACCTTTGGAAAATATGCATAAAGGAACCTACATGAATATTTTTCATACTATTTTAGTATATGATTTGGGCCTAGGAAAAATATTAAATTAATCTCAAAAACATAACAAAATTCTCTATAATCAAAGGTTCAACTTGGCAGTCTTGAATTTGATTTAGGATAATTGTTTATGGGGGAATTGTTTGGGGGCCTTTGTGGGGGGATTATTTTAGATAAAATGTCCAAAATAATTCCCTTGAAGGATCATTTTTTTGGGATAATATTTTCAAATAAATTCTTGAAGGGATGGTCTCAAAAGGGTCAAAGGGCAAGATGTTTCAGACAAAATGTCCAAAGGAATTGGCTGAAGAGCATGGTCAAAAAAAGCTGAAGGGTTTAATTCATAGTGAAAATTCTCAAAGGTTTTAATTCATAGGGTATATTTTGATGGGAAAGGGCACTTTCAAAAGTCTCAAAGGGTAACCAAAAAATTCCTGAAGGGCACTTTTAAAAGGCTCCTTGACAAAACTTTTGAAGGGTAAGTCAGAGGCAAAGGGTCATTTCAAAAAGTCCTAAAGGAGTTCTCTCAGGGGAATTTTTTTAGAAAAAATGTTCATAATAATTCTCCCAAAGACCTAATTCTCTTATACAAAAAAGTTTGAAGGAATTCAATTGGATCAGAGAAAGTGTCTCAGATAAGATGTTTGAGGGAATGGTCTAAAAAGGCAAAGGCATGGGACAAAAGTCCTAAAGGAAAAGTTTAGAGGGTTTGAAGGGAAATTGAAAAAGTCCTGAAAGAATTTTGTCAGGCAAAAATGCCATAACAAAAGTCAGAATTACATATTAGACAAATCTTGAAGGGTAGGTTTTCAAGGGAAAAGGTCATTTTAAAAGTCCTACAGGGTACTTTCTATCTGACAATAATCTAATGGGTCTACATAGTAGGACATTCATCCATGACAAAAGTCTTGAAGGGTCTACTTCATAAAGGCCAAATGGCAATCTCAAAAAAGGCTGAAGAAAAATTTGCACAAGGGGGCCAAAGGGAAATTTTATTAGAGAAAGTGTATCAACAAGATTGTCTACAAGAATAAGTCTCACTCAAGGAAATTGTTTCGGTAGAATTGTTATATAGAAAATGCTACAAAGAGTAAATTCCATCAGACAAAATATCCAAAACATAATAAACCCAAATACAAATTCATGTAGAATAAATTTTGTGAAGAGAAAATCCTAAAAACATAAGCCCACAAACATAAAGCCTGAAAAGACAATTTGCATAAGCCCCAAAGGAATAAGTCCCAAGAGGATAACGAAGATAGTCTATGAAAACATAAGTCTGCAACAATTAGATCGAAGTGACAAAATAGATAGAACAAAAGATCTAGTCTATGAAGACATAATACCAATGCCATCTTGCCAAAGTATGAAAGGCCAAATAATGATCTTTTACTAGAATTTGCATAAACATATAGAAGAGGTGGCTCATAATCAAGACAATATTTTGAAAAAGTGGGTCTCCATTTCCTTATGGGAAATGGGGGGGGGGTGTTGGGTATAATAAATGGTGACTTACAGGGGGTATATTCTTGAGTATCCAAGAACCCAAAACTCTAGTTTGCAATCCTAAATTAATCATGAAGTGTGTCATAGAACAATACTTAAATTAGAAACATGAAAGAGACCCCTAAGTTAATTCACACAAGATACTTTTCTTGGATCTATATGTGTCAAAATTTATAGTTTATTTAACTCCTGATGTGATGAGATTTTCAAAGGCTTTGATGGGGCTATAGGTTTCACTCTAGTCTCTATTAAGGCTCAAAAATAAGAAACGCAGGCATTAATCTACTACCAACCAGGCATCCATAGCCCCGATAGAGATACCTTAGGCTCCTTCTCTTCTCATTCCATTATTTTTTCTTTTGATCATGATGCATGGTAAATTGACATTATTTCATCATGTGAGACTTTTAATTTTATTTAGATTTTCTTTTACTCTTTTTGAATCCATTAGTTCTTTCTTATTTTAGTTATTTTTTATTCTTATTTTGTTCTTGAATGGAAAAGAAAGAGTTGTAACCCCAATGAGCTAGTATAATTATTACTCGAACATCCTTGCCAGCTACACCTATACCCAAAATTATCACTTCCAATAGGTATTTAATGTGATAAGTGTATTTGATTTAATAAAACAAGAAAAATTTCTAAAGTTGTAAGAAGTACTCTGAGAACAATTTCCACATGCCTGGTAAAAGTATTTAATTGACACTATTCACAATAATATTTGATTACCTACCTTCATCCTAAAGACTTCAAAACACAAAAATACACCTAATCTGTTAATTAGTCCCAAAGTGTCAAGATTTTAATTTTCTCCTTTTCCACAATTCATAAGTTTAGTTGGTTTGGATTTAAACTTTATTATAGTCAGAGTAAACACAATTCTGATTTTCATAGAAATTAAAGAACAACTAATCTAATAAACTAACAAAGCATTAAAATCTAATCTAGAAAGTAAGAAATCTAATTTGGAAAACATGAAATTTGTTCTAGAAATTAAAATACTAAAAGTAGGAAAGATCAATCTAAAAAATAGGAAACTATTTTGTGAAAGCAGATAACTATTCTAAGGAAGAGAGAAATCTAATCTAATCCTATAGCTACATTCATCTATCCCTCACTACTTAGTAACATCAACAGACAATACAACCCTAAAGTAGTGCTTCAAAAACTATTTTTTGACTGCATATGTAAGCTCATTGCCTTGGAGGTCCTTCAAATGAAATGCATTATTTCCCATGATCTCTAAAATCTAGTATGGTCCATTCCATAGTGGGGAAAACTTATCATTTTGTCCTTTATTTTCATGGGATTTATCCCAAAGTAGCACTAGATCTAAAACCCTGAATGTTTTGAATTTTTCTCTCTTATCAAACCACCTCTTGACCACATCCTCGTGTTTGCTAAATGTTTGCAAGGCTTCATTCTTGAATCTTCAATTTATATTATGTCCAAAAACCTTGATTCTTATTTATCACTCGATTCCATGTATGCCTACATAAACTAATAAGTGGGTAGTTTCAATATAATTGGAAATAACGGCTTGCATCCATACACCAATAGGTATGGTGAAGATTTAAGGCATTGATTATGTCTAGTCTACCCAAACAACATAATTCTATAAATTGTACTAGTACTTAGGCTTGTCTCTAACTAATTTCTTAATTACATCGATCAAAATTTTGTTTTTTGATTCTACCAGTCTATTTACCTGAGGGTAATGGTTAGAAGTTGACCTGATAATGATCTGGTTATCATGTGCCCACTCAATAAATTTTGGTGTTATAAAATCTGGTCTATTATCACAAACTAAATAAATAAACATTCCAAATAAAAATTGAATCACAACTTGTGCTCTATAATTCTTTGTCTATGGGTTCGGTCCATCTAGTGTAATAATCTATAGTAGTAAGTAAGAACTTATGGCCTACTGAGTAATTTAGGTTGATGGCACCAATTAAGTCTAAAATTCATTGGGAAAATGACCTTCCTTCAATAACTAACTATAATGACATTGTTGCATGTACTTCTCTCTTGGCTAAAACTTGACATTCATGACATGTTCTCACATGAGCATGAACATATTTGAAAACTATTGGCCAATAGCATCCCATTCTTAAGATATTATGGGCTATGGTATTCCCAAAAGGATGACCACTACCTATCGTCTATTGCAATTTCTCTAAAATCTCTTTAGCTTCATATGTAGATACACACTTGAGGTAAACACCTTCATAATTTATTTTGTAGAGGATTCCCTTATTGATCATGTAATGAGCATCTTTGATCCTCAAAGCTATTCTTCTCTCTCTATTGAGTTTTAGGGAATAATTTCCTATAAGTAAATACTATATTATGTCAGTATATCATTCTCCTTTAGATACTTGAGCTTCACATACCTCTTCAATTGTGATGCATGGATCTAGTTCAGTTATGAGCTAAACAATGCCTTTCCCTTGAATGATATTTGTAGGCTTGATCTCTATGTTGAATTCTTGTGGTTTGGCCATCAATTTTCCTCATCATTCTCCTAGCCCGTTCTATGCTAGGGTGAGCTTGACAGTAGGATCAAGAATGATGGTGATGACTTTAGTCCTCAAGATGTAGTGCCAAAATGTTTTCAGTACTTTAATAAGGGAAAAAAATTGTTTGTCAATCATAGAGTACATGAGTTTTGCATCTTTCAAGTTTGTTCTCAAAAATGTGATTGGATGTTAAGTCTCATCCTTATTCTACATGATGATAGTAGTAATCAAATGCTCTAAAGCAAATGAGTATAGGTAGAAATATTTATTGAAATATGGATTGATCAACATTAGAGCCTACGATATTGCATCCTTAATGTCTTGAAAGGACTTTCAAGCTTCAACCATCCATTTTATTTTGGCATCCTACTTGATCATGGCATTCAAGGGTATGCTAAGATTTTCAAACCCTAAGATGAAATTCCTTATGAAGTTAATATTTCTAAAGAATGGTTTAGGCTCCTTCTTGATATTTGGTGGTTGAATTTTTGAAATTACCTAAATTCTATTTAGATCAATGGTGATCCCATCCTTGGTGATGATGTGTCCCAAAAACTTACCCTCAGTCACTTCTGTTATGATCTTATTTAGTTTCAATGAAATACCAAGCTTTTTTCATCTCTCAAATATTGACTATAGGTGACTTATGTGATCATTTCCAATTTTTTGAAAATACTATAAGATCATCTATGTAGATGATTATGCATTTGCCTATCAGTCCTTTGAAAGTGTGATTCATGGTGCATTGAAAGGTCACCCATACATTTATTAGGTTGAATGACATCCTATTATACACATAAGTTCCCCACTTCATCATAAATTTCCTCTTCATTCTATCTTCAAATTGCACCAGTACCTAATTGTAGCCTAAAAATCCATCTAGGAAAGACATCATTTCAAAACCACTTACTATTTGTCTCAATAATGCCCTCTTTGTCTAATTCTTCTTAATAGAGGTGATTAAAATCCTTGTCATCAATGATTTGGGATTTTAATTCCCCTAAATTAGTTAGAAATTAGATAATCTATTAGTCATCATCAAAGACTTGAATTTTTTTATGTTATCTGGAATAGAGGAGCAAGGTATTAATTCAATTGAGAGCTTTTTTACCTTAGATTCTTGTAATGGTTCTAGATTAGCATCATAGTAGCTCATGAATTAGTAGTCAAATTTTGATTTTGAGTAAGTGCTACTATGTTGAAAGCTTCAAATCTCTTGATCATATCCCATGCTCTATGTCTATATCTCTTTAAATAAGACAAATTATATTGGTATTTATTTTTGACTTGATTGACCACCAGATCTGAGTTTTCAAATACTGATACTTGATTGACATTATTCTTGAGTCCAAAATATAATATTAGAACTAAATCTTCATACTCATCTCTATTTTTAGTGCATGGAACTTGTAACTTGTATGCTACCAAGAATTATTTACCTTGTGGATCAACCAACTCAATCCCCACACTTGATCCTTTCTTAGATATAACACCATCAAAGTGTAGAGTCCATAGCTAATTAAAACATTTAGGTTTTGGATTTTGTACTTGATTCTAAGTAGTAAAATTATAAATACCAAGATTGGGAGACTCTTCTTTACCTCCTCATTCTTGATGTTGTACTCTATAATGGGATACTTCATTCTTGGCTCTCTGTCAATTTTGATTTAATTTTCAACTCCTCTCCATCATAACCATCTATGAAAAAAGTCTGTAGAGAGATATACATTGAGAGTTTTGGACCAATCCTTTCTTAGCATTAGACCGTAGCCTTTAGGTACGTCCACCACTAGAATATCAATGGTCCTTTGGACTCTTGGCTCAAATGCTACCTGAATGTACACATTGTTCAATTATCCAACTATTGGGACCACTATCTTGTATAGTTAAGAAATTGTCCTCTTTAAAGGGCTTAGTGTTAAACTATGGTTTTTACATATAGTTGTAGGCATGACAATTATAGATTATCTAGGATCAACTAAATAATTATGAATGTTCTTATCGAAATCTTGGATAGTCAGCTAAAAGGGTGGGACTTCTAGCTTGCTCTTATAAATGATGTTGGCTTTAGATGATTTTGCTTTGTCTATGGATTATTTCATCTTTTCCATTGGCAGCTTCCTAATAATGGACTTATAGAGTAGCTCCTTTTGTTCAGTGATTTGAGCTAAGTCATGAAGAGTTATATTCTCCTTGATCTTTTTCATATCTTCAACAATGTTGTATCCTCCTTTACTTGGTTCTTCCTTACTCTAATACTGATCATTCACCTTTAGAGGGGGTAGATTATTGTCTAATTTATGATTAGGAGGAATCACCACGGTATTTGGAGGATTCAATGTTGTGAGTGGATGTTTATTCTTTAGATTTTATGCACCACTTTGGAACTACTAGAAAGTGTAAACATTGTCCATGTTGTCCTTTGGCTCATTATCATCTTTGCCTAAAAAAAGAAACCCATGAGTTTCAAAAAACATGGTAGTGTTGGAAGAGTCATGATCTGGATGATTCTTAGGTGGATTATGCATTTGATCTTGTCTAAACACCTCTCTTTATTATATTTCAAATGCTACACAAAATTTAGTGTAATTGAGCTCACCATGATCGAAAGTGTTATGAATTTTGCACCAATTGGGAAGAGTTATCTCTGTTATGTTGATCTCTGAAAGCTTGTTTGTTTGTTCAATCATGTTGATTAGTCTATTATATCTTTGAAATCCATTATTTTGATTCCAGTTCATAAATTTGTATTTCTCATCTTCCATTGCATATTCAGGAAATCATTACTCAACTTTTGGACCTTCTTTTGAATAAAATCTATTTTGACCTTGGTGGAGTTTGTACCTTGTAAAATGGTAGTGGGAAGTATATCCACTTTTTGGCTCTATTGATAACCATTACCTGTAGCATGATTATTTAAGTAGCCAAAATTTGGTTGTGTTGTCTGCATCAGTGGAGGTAGTGTGTATAAATGGTTCTGATTGAATACTAAAATGTTCTACCTTGCATGTGGAACTAGATTTAGTGCTAAAAACCCATTGTTGACATTGGGCACTCTAGGTGTATTAGGGTTGAGATTCATATCTATGGTGATAGATACTTCGAATGTTAATACCAAAGTGTTATTTGTAATTGCTTTTCTCAAGAACACAATAGTGATAGGGTCTAAGGTATTCTTGTACATTTTCAATGCTAATATCACCTCTATTTTATACCTTAGGGTTAACCAATTGTAAATATTCTTCCATATTGTGTTGAAATCATGGATGGTATCATTAGGTTCCCTCTTCATGTTGGTAAAGTTTTGGTATACCAAACTAGGATTGGTGACCTATCCAAATTGTGCAAAAAAATCTACTTAACATTCATCCCAATATGTGATGGAAATTTTTGTTATATTTAGAAACTATTGATGATTCAAACTATACCACAGGTGCTCTTAGTGTTAAATAAGACTTATCATTTTAGGATTATGAGAATCCATGCCATGAGTTGTAGTTTGTGACTATATAGTGATTGTCTATGGTGAAATAGAAACAAAGTATGAAAATTGTCCATAATATTTATTTGATTTAGTGGTTGGGAGCCAGTAGGGTCTACATAATTTGAATACTTAATAATTTCAAGGAATCAAAAGTTAAACCAAATGATTATTAATAATGATCCTTAAGCTAGAGTGAATCTTGATAAAAAATAAGAAAAAGGAAAGGTAAGGAAGAAAGAGATGTGATTTCAGGTTTTCATATCAAATATTATGATGAGATTCAAATTAAGTTGAGTACACATTAAACCAATTTATGTTATAAAATAGCATAAGCTCAAATTAAATCACAAATCAGGAAAGATTCAAAGGAATAATATGAATCATAATTAAGAACCAAGTTTACTTTAAAATTTTGCTATTATGATCTGAATAACATAAGTACATCCAAAGGTAGAGAAAATAAAAAAAGTATAATTGAAATCTTTACAATTAATCTAGAATTAAACACAAATTAACTACCATATGATAAATAATGTGACTCAAAACAAGAAGAATCATTCAAATTCAACATGAATTTCCAAAATTGAGAGATAGCATAGACATTTAAAAAAACTATCTAGACAATCTTTTTAGAATTCCTTAGTTGTATTAAATGCTCCTCGTATCAATTGCTCAAAAAATATCTTTTTCTAATAGTAAACATCTACCTATTTATAAGAAACATAGGAAGTTAATCAATTAATTTTCAAAATATAAACATGTGAATAAGGACAATTGTCCTTAATATAGAGATATGATTTGGAATGTCACATGTCAACATGAGAAGAAAGAGTATATGCTAACAGACTAGCATATACTTTACAAAAAGAAAATTCTCTTAAGAATTTCATTAGTGGGCCCTTCAATTAGCCTTGTCTAAGGAAGCTTTTTATCTTGGTGTATTGTTCCTTGATGATCTCAAAATCCACTGTAGGCTTCATTAGACAATCCTCTTTTTTATCTGCTAAATTGTCAAATTCACTATTTGCCCAAGATACAAGTTATCTGATACATTATGCTTTTACAATTTGATTCCCTAAAAAAATAATGGTATAAAGGGTCTTCTAGTTGTCCTTAGATAAATGACCTTTATTGTCTCTAATGCTTTGAATGTGAGTACCAACCCTCTGCTTGAATTCTTCATCATCGATTAGGCCTATAGTAGTGGTTTGAGAAGGGTTATCCAATAGATTCCCCAAAAGTGTCTCAATCCAATTTAACAAATATATGTCTCTCTTGATGTATTCCTTAACATCATTGATCCAAGTGATCAAATATTCTTGTTTATCTATCAAAACTACCATGAAGATTCCCAAATGTTTAAGTTTGATAATCTTGAAATCCAATGGCTGCTTTGTCTTATGTACCCTAATGAGCTCCTCCATCTGAGCTTGAGAATTATACCATTGAGTGATTAAGGATTGTGTCATCTTAGCTTGATTTTCAAAATCACTTAATCTAGACTTGATGCTTTTCAAATTCTAGAATGCATCCATCAATGATACATTCAATGCTTACAATACATCCTCAAGAATTGAAAGGACCTGAGCTTCTAAATCTTGTTTTTCTTTCTCCAAGTTGAGAATCTTCTACTTCATTCCTTGAAATCCATCCAATGTAATTGTTTATAGGGCTATTACCATACTAGCTACATCCTCTTGAAAAATAGGATGTTCCCCTATTGCCTACCCTAGAATAGGAATTAAGCTTGAAAATGGTTCCACCTTCTAAAAGGTGAACTCCTCAATACTAATAGTAATTTTATTGGTTTCTACTCTCTCAAGAGTTGATGTATCTAGATTAAATTGGACTTGAGGGTCAAGTTATTTCACCTATTGTTGTTCAATAATCTCTACATTTGAACTCCTAGAGGCTCCTAGGGTAAAAACCCATTGTCTTTCCTTATTGTGAAGAATCAAGATGCTTCTCTCTGCTTGTTTGTTTAACATATCTTGAATCCAAGGAATGACACTATCTTGAATGCCTATATCCACTTGAGTCAAATCCAATGAAGGAGAAAGATATGGGATTTTTTTCAACTTCTCATAAATAAACCAATCAAGAATGGCTGGTCCATAAATAGGATTTTCATCATTGAAGAGGTTTATTTCACTAATGGGGTGAGTGAAAGTTAACCTAGGCCTCTTTCTTGGATATAGAGGGACTAAGGTTAATTTTTCCTATCTCTTTCCACTGTCTAATGGAACTATATCCATGCCTACTTCCTGTGATGGGTCTTCTTCCTTATATGTACCATAAGTAGATGTAATGTTAGCAAGGGCACTCTCCATTATTTCTCTAGTTTCCAAAGCAATCATGTGGAAAACTTCTACTGGGGAAGAAGGCCTTGGTGAGGATGCCTAAATTTGGGGACCTTCACTAGGTCTATGCTAAATTTTGGACTCTTTAATTATGGCTTTACATTTTCCCTTTGCACCCTCAGCTTACCCAATCTGGGATGATTTTGTTAATTCTCCCTGCTAAGGCTTAGAAGATAGTCCCTCAATAGGTGGTTATTGATGTGTAGTCCTAGATGGTCTTGGAAATAAGTGATATTACAAAGGATGTAACTACCATATTTCTCTTGAAGGATTATTATCCTTGACTAGCCTATGTTCTAAATTTGTGTTGTAGTTTTTAACCCTAGACAATACTTCCTCAAAGTTCCTTGCCTTTGTGTAAATACCATCTCCCACACATGGTTGATGTTTGTATTCAGCCTTTGGGACCTTTTTATCCTAAATATGGTTTGCCACTCTATCATTGGGGTCCCACATCTTAAGATCATCTAATTGGAAATCAAAAGAGTTCCTATGGACCACCATGATCTCTAGTTATTTCCAATCCTTAATTACAATTTTGCCAATGTCTAGTGGAAATGGATGAACATGAGCTTTCTCATTCTTCTTGTAGTGCCAATCCATTCCTTGGATGATTTGATAAGCAATTTCTTGCTCTAAAATATTTTTGGAAAGACATATAGGTAATATATATGGTTGGACCATGATTCCCTCTATCCTTATTACAATGCAATCTAGATAGAACCACACATCCCCCATGGTCTCTACTTATCTTTTAATTAGAGGATGAACCTTGGGCATAGGGACATTAATGATTACCTAAAAAATGACTAGAAAGATACCATCACATATGAATTACATGTGATTATTATATTTGAAAATATGTAATTTGGTGTAATGATAGGAAATGGTAAATCTACCATCAGGGGACCAATTTCAAATGCTAAGGAAATTAATAAAGGCTAGGAGTGCATCCAAGAGGTAAGACATTATAAATAATTTCTTGTAAGTCTTTCTCTTAATTATTGTAAATTGTTTAGCCAAGAAGAAACTTATTAAGTCTCTAACAGGAGGGGTTAAGTTCTGCTCCAACATGTAATGGACATAGGATACCTAAACCTTAAATAATTAGTAGAAGAGGCACTAAAGGCTTTATTTAATAAATTCATAGCTACCCTAACACCTTCCTTGAATTGGGGAATAGGAATATCACCATTTGAGGTCCTAAAAATATGGAAACCTTGGATTAACCAAGGTGAGAGGATTGTATCCAAGTTTTGGGAATTTGTCCATTCTCTCAAGGAAGGGAGATCGGCATGAGGCAAATAGAGCTTATAATAAGTCTTAAAGGCCAAGGGAGCTATGCATATACCTTTGTTGATAATTCCTTCATGAATAATCCATTCTCCATCGATTCTATAGTCAATGAAGATAGAAATAAGAAGATCAATGCAATGCATTACCTCTAGTTTAGCTGCTGCATGATGAAGGCTTGTCATTTGAATTGCTACTAAATCCTTGTATCTTTGGAACACTGAAGCATTCCTATTTTATTCCTAGGAAATTGGTTGTAAATCCTCTATAAATAAGAATAATTCAGACCAATTTCTAATTCTATGCACATTCAAGGCTGTTTAATCCAATTTTTTGCTCTAAAGACCCTTCCTTCACTATCTAAAGTTAGATAAAGCTCTGCTTCAATATTCATCTTTTGCCTATCTGATGGCATTGATAACACTGTACAATAGTTTTAAAGTTATCAAAGTTCTTACTAAGGCACTCACTTTGAATTTAGTTCATAATTATCTTAAGTGTCATATAATCAATTAAACTGATTTTGGCCTTGCTTATAGAGGGTTTAGGGTTTTTAGCTTTAATGACCAAAACATCCTACTTTGATCTCATACATGCCTTAGATATGATGGAACATTACTATCATGTCTTCTGTGTTTTCAATCATGAGATATCTTTCATTTTGATCTTCCATGCTTACGTGGAGTTTATGGGGTAGTGTTTCATGTCTTTCATAGCAAATTTTATAAATTCTATCTGAAAAGTGACCATTGGTTTTCAAAAGTCCCCTTTATTTTACTTTCAAAAAATAAATCTAGGTCCTTGCATTTTATTGGTTCTTGATCTTTGAGCTTATTGATTGTGCCATGTATCAAGCTCATGAGGCCTTTGAAAATTCCTCAACTCCATCACACCATTGGATCAAATTCAATAAGAAGGAGATCACTATTGGATCTTAGCTAGGGCCAGATCATTAACTGCATGCTTTTTTAAAAAGGCTTTGGGCTCAATGTACTATTGGATCAAATCCAATGAACAAGTGATCACTGTTGGATCTTGTAAGATGCTTACCTTTTAATCAGTCACACGATCATATAAATATTAGGTTTAAAAATGTCATTTAGAATTTTATGTATAAAAAATAGAAAATTACTTAGGCTAAGATCTTTATATACTAAGATCTTCTTTATAAAAAACAAGGAATTTCTTAAAAGGTTTTTAGAAATACCCCCTTTGATTAGGATTTAAAAATTATCTAAGTTAAATTTGATGGGTTTGGTCACATCAAATATATCCTCATAGACATCAAATGATGGGAGTGAACCTATCAAATTTAAGACAATTGAGTTCTCAAGGCTTCAGGGATCATCTAGGTTCAATTTGTTGAGTTTAGTCATGTCAAATACGTCCTCACAAACATCAAATAATGGGTGTGAACCTATCAAATTTAAGATAGTAGAATTTATTGATCCAATAAATGCGTGCCACATGTAAATCCTTCAGGAGATCCTAAGGCTTACGGGGTTGTTTAGCTTAAATTTGATGGGTTTGGTCCCATCAAATACATCATCATGACATCAAATGATGGGGGTAAACCTATCAAATTTAAGACAATAAAATCTATTGATCCAATAAATGAGTACCACAAGTAAAGCCTTTAAGAGTTCTTGAAGCTTTCAAGTTTGTTTAGATTAAATTTTATGGGTTTGGTCCCATCAAATACATCCTCACAAATTTCAAATGATGGGGGTGAACCTGTCAAATTTAAGACAATAGAATCTTTTTCTCATGTTAATTTTGATGGGTTCAGTCATATCAAATATGTCCTCATAGATGTCAAATTATGGGAACAAACCTATAAATTTTAAGATAATAAAATTTTCAGGTCTAGTGAATGAGTGCCATGTGTAAAGCCTTCAGGAGATCTTGAGGCTTTCAAGTCAATGCACACCATTAGATTAGAACCTTCGAGGTAATGTGAACCATTAGATAAAGTCCTAAGTGGTTAATCATTGTAAACATCTTTTTGTGTGACAAATTTAATTCATACTATTGGATCAAATCCTTTGAATACATGATCATCATTAGATATTCAGTACACCCAAATCATTAACTGTATGTCCTTTTAAAAATACTTTGGGCTTATCACACCGTTGGATCAAATCTAGCGAATAAGCAATTATTATTATATCTATAAAAGAGCATAATCTTTAAATTAATACCCAATCATGTATAAATTTTAGCCTAAGGTTTTATATTAATATTCATTCATGTTTTAAAGAAAAAACATATTTGAAGCTTAATATAAAGTTAGACTTAGGATCACTTAATCAAAAGGAAATAAATTTTCCCGCTAGTATTTTCCATGAATATTCAAATTGAAACCCCCTTTAGGGTTTATTCCTTAGGAATCCTTGCTTCTTCCATGGAACCTACAAATAATAACCTTGAAGATAATTATTATCAATTTCAAACCATGAAACACAAACATGATCAAATATATCAAAGCACATGTTCCCCTTTTAAATTTGATTTGCCTTTAGAATCCAAGATAAGACAACTTTTCACATTCAATCTAGAATTTAAACTTTTTGGAAACAAAAATAGGGGTCCTTTTTTCAAAAAAGAAAGATAGTGGGGTGTTGGTCTCAACAAATGGTGAATCATAGGGGAAACATAGTAATATATTAGAACACAAGACTCTATTTTTAAACTTGTACATGAACTCTATATCCCATTTAGACATATGCTCTTTCCTGAATCAACCTTAGATTGATATAAGTTACTTGTGTATAAAATATGAACTTAGATATTAGAATATAAACATGTAATGTGTTCTTTGATTCCACTTACTATTTGTTATGAACTTTAAGAAACAACATCTGGTGTCATATCCTTTTATTCCATTATATTTGATTTTGAGAATTTTAGATATTCTTTGAGAATAATAAATCTTATTTCAAGGGAGGCTTGGGCATTGCTTTGCTTCCAGCCAAGCATCTATATCCGTGATAGAGATACCTTTGGTTCCACTTAAGCTCTTGATCCATTTCTAGCTAGGCGTCTATAGCCGTGGTGGAGATTACCTAAATCACCTTTACTTCAAAAGATTTTGATTTGACAAAAGGCTTTTTTTTATCATCAGTTTTTTCTTCCACAAAGGTTGGGAACCAGATTAGCTAGGTTTAGGGTTTTAATCAAATGTTCTGGCCTTAGGATATGTTTTAAGTGTAAGCATGAATATGAGTTAACAAACTAAATTCACATTGTATACATATAAATCTTATTAAAACCAAGTTTTAATTCAGAATAAGATTTAAATCTTTGTAGGAAATTGAATTCATATATGAATCTATACCAGTGCCATTGGTTTCTTCATGATACTTTATTGTGACTTGAAGATAACCTTTTGTAAAATTGACCCACACTCTCTTGAGCAATTTTAAAACCAACAATAATAACACAAGATTATAACAAAGCCAAGGAACACCACTAGCCAAGAAAAGAAAAGAAAACATAAACAAACAAATATATTCAAACCCAACAAGAAAAGGAAAAAACAAAACAAAGCAACAAAAGGAACTAACTAGCCTACCTACTCTAACTTTAATAATCTTACGCATTTATTCTGTGAAGGCCCCTAGTGGGGCAACAACAAAGTAATGTTTGAGGTATTATCCATTAGTAGGTAGTGTGAAATTTGCTCCTTAGAGATATTTCAACCTAAAAGTATTGTTTTGCAATATTTCTATAATTTGGTATGGGCTAATCCATAAAGGGGTAAATATACCATGTTTGCCTTTAGGTTCTGATGCTTTATCCCAAACAAGGACTAGATCTCCCTACCTAAACACCTTTACTTTAGATCTTTTATCAAAACATATTTTCATAGTTGATTGGTGCCTACTACAGTCTATAAATGCCTTTTCTCTAACATCTTCCATTTGAATAATGTCTAACAACTGAGAATTAGCAAGCTTATGACTATCTTCCATGTATTCTTGCATGAATTTGAATGTAGGCAAATTCAAGGTTATGGGAAAGATGGGTTCTTGACCATATACCAAAAAAAATGGTGAGGATTTTAGAGATTGTTTGATCCTGATTTGATCTACCCATAATGTAAACCTAAGAAGTTTATGCCATGTTCTAGTTCTATCTTTAGTAGATTTTTTTTATAGCTTTCATCAGATTTTTATTTATGGATTTAGAAACACCATTTCTTTGAGGGTATTGATTAGAATAAAACTTGAGTGCAATCCCTTGGTCATAAGACCATTCCATCATTTCAATAGAAATGAATACAGATCCATTGTCACAAACCAAATAAACTAGGGTTCCAAATCTAGTATAAATATTTTCCTCTAGGAAATTGATCACCTCCTCTGTTCTGCATTGCTTAGTGGCTACTACCTTAGTCCACTTAGTAAAATAAAATTTATCAACTAGGACATACTTCTAACCTTTAAAATAATTGGGTTTTATTACTCCCATAAATTCTAATCCCCATTATGCAAAAGGTTTATCCACCATCACAGGTTGCAAAGGTATGGCTACCTTCAGCTCTTTTGTGCTAAAAATATGGCATGAATGACACTCCCTTACATGCTTATAAGCATATTTGAAGAGGGTGGTAAAAAATATCTAGCCCTAAGAATCTTGTGATTTTTGGTTCTTCTTTAAGGGTGTCCACTTCCTAGCTTCTCATGGAAAGTAGTCATAATCCAAGCTGCTTCTTCCTTGGACACACATCTTAGATAAATTCCCTCAAAGTTCCTCCTATACAAGACTCCATTCCTAATCAGGTAATGAGCTGATTTGAGCCTCAAGGCTCTCTTTTGTTCTCTTATAAAACCTGAGGGATAAACACCATTGACAAGTAAATAGATAATAGAGTCATACCACTCGTTGGGTTGGAAGTTTTGTTGATCTATTTTCATGACATGGCATTTTGGATCAATACTAGCGATCATCTGAACTAAACCTTGACATTTCATCAATTTGGCTATTTTTATCTCTATATCATATTCTTGTATAATTTCCATCCACTTTCCTCTTCTTTCTCCAAGCTCATTCTAACTGAACATAAGCTTTGTAGTAGGATTAGGTAATATGGCATGTACCTTATTTATGAGGAGGTAATATCTAAATTTTTTTCTACCTTTACCAATGCATAAGATTTCTTATCAATCATAGAATAATTCACTTCTACATTTTTGAGTCTGGTGCTCATGAAAGCTATGGGATGATCATTTTCATCAACCTTTTGAGTTACCACTATAGCCATAATATGCTCAGAAGCAAACAAATATAGATAGAAATATTTTGAGAAATCAGGACTTATGAGGACTGGAGATTCAATAATTGCCTTATTAATGTCAACAATGTCCTTCTTAGATTCTTCATTCCAAGAAACCATAGCATCTTTCTTAAGCATATCATTCAAATGTTTGACAATCTCAATAAAGCTTGAAATAAATTTCTTCACAAAATTAATCTTGACAAATAATGACTTAAGTTCTTTTCGATTGTTGGGCAACCCAATTTTAGAGATGGCCTCTACTCTATCAAGATCTACAAAAATCCCATATTTGGTATTGACATGTCCCAATAATTTTCCTTCAGTGACGTAGAATATACTTTTTTTGGTATTAAGAGATACACCATACTTTTTGCATCTATCAAATACTCATCTAAAATGTATGAAATGTTCCTCTCTATTTTTACAAAATACTGTAAGAACATCCATATATATGATGATACACTTGCCCACTAAACCTTGGAAATTTTGATCCATGGCCCTTTGAAAAGTTTCCCCTACATCTATTAATCCAAAAGGCATTCTCTTATAAGCATAAGTTCCCCATTTAGTAGTAAAATCTATTTTCATCCTATCCTCTGGAGCAACAAGCACCTGGTTATATCTAGAAAATCCAACCAAAAAGGACATCATAGAATATCTTGAAATAGTTTGGATAACCTAGTATATATAAGGTAAATGATAATTATACTTTTCAAATGCTCTATTCAGATTCCTAAAATATATGAACCATCTTATTTCTCCATTATTTGTTTGACTGGGACTAGGTTTGCCACCCAAGTGGAATGTCTAATAAGAAACACTATCCTTACATCTAAGAGCTTCTTGACTTCTTTAAAAATCTTGGGTTCTAAAACAAGGCTGACCAGAGTTTGCTTCTATCTAAAGGGTTTGCAACCCTCTTGAAGAGGTATAGTATGAGTAATGACCCTTAGATCAAATATTTTTAAATATTCATAAGACCAAGCAATTATATCCTTATATTTTGTAAACAAATCTCTAGCTTGTTTGTTTTCCATTTCAATGCAAGTCTTCCCTATATTCACCATTTGGGGCTGATCACGTGTACCAAAGTTTGTCACATGATAATCTCTACCATTTACCTTAGGTTGTTTAGTTGCCTCAGAAATTTTGTCAAGATAAAATAGTCTTTCCAATGAAATCATTCCTTTAGGTATGTTATTGTCACTTAATTGGATGATTTTATCATTAAGTTCCTTTTCATGAGAATTTTCATCAATTTCATCAATAATTTGAGCTTCAAAAGCTCTAGAATTAGTTAAGAAATCTATGATTTGTTGATCATCATTGAAAACTTGGAAATGATTTACATTGTCAAGAACTAAAGGATGTACTAACTCAATACTAATGCTTTGAGAATCATGATTAGGCATGAGGTTAATTTTAGCAGAGGAAAGCTCATCAACAACTTTGTTTTCTTCTCTTGGAATAGCTAAGATGTTGAAGGTATCAAAATATTCGATCAAGTCCCACCCTAAACTTATATATTTTTAAGTAAGACAATTTGCATTGATATTTACTCCTCACTTGGTTAACCACAAGTTCAGAGTCTTCATAGACAAGGAGTTCCTTAACTTTGTGTTTAATTGAAAAATACAATCCAAGTGTGAGAGCCTCATAATTAGATAAATTATTGGTGCAAGGTAATTGTAACTTATAAGATGCATGGTATTGCTTTTCTAAAGTATCTATTAATAGAATACCAACTCCTGATCCCAATTTTCACTTGGCACCATCAATGTATAACTTCCACAAACTAATAATTTGATGAGAACTCTTAGAAACTAGTTCTTTTGTAATTTCCAAAGTGAAAACTCCCAAATCAGAATCCAATAAATTTACCCTTTCGTTAATAGCATTATACTTTATTATCATGTGTTTTATTCGAGGTTTCCTTTCCACTATTATTTGAATTGACACACCTTTCCAAAGAAGTCATCCGTGCAAGAAATTAGTAGACATATAGCCATTTAAAGCCTTAGTCCATTCTCTACTCAAAATCAATCCATAAGCACTAGGAATTTCTACTACTTGGATATCAATGAATTGTTGAACCCTTGGTTCACTACCTAACTGTATATGCACATTTGATAATTCTCCTATAACCTTAACTCTAGATTTATCCAATTGGGTGACTACCCTATTAAAATTGATTATATTTAACCCAAGTTGTTCACATAGCCTAACAAGCATAATGTTGGTTGAAGCTCTAGAATCTAAAATACAATTATGAACATTCTTCCCAAATATCCTGACTGTTAGTAAAAAAATGTGGAGACTCTACTTTGATTACTTGAGTAATTACATTTGCACTATCATTATTAGGGGGCTTCCCAATTTTCTTGGATGAATATTCCAAGAGTAAGTCTCTTTGTTCTATGATCTGAGTTAACTCATGTAGAGTGATATTGGCTTTAATCCTTTTCATATCCTCCACAATATTGTAGCCAACTTTGCTTGGAGGATCAACAATTAACTTAGAATAACTTCCTCTAGGGGGTTTAGGATTATTCTTTGATACAGTGGGTGGGGGGGTTCTATAATTGTTAGGAGGGGTAGAGGTAGTCAATGATTACTTGTGTTCCCTATTTATCAGAGGATATGTCTTCAATTTTTTTTGAAATGCTTAAATCTCCTCAAGAATATTTTCAAGCTCATTATCCTCTTAAAAAGGGAATTGAAAAATTTCTACCATATGTACTTGGTCAAATGATTTAGATTCAAAAGAATCTGTAGAAACATATTTTTTTGGACCACTTCAAATGTGTCAAGTTGTTATTGAAAATCCTCAAAAGCTTTATAAAACTCAATGCAATCAATCTAACCATGCTTGGAAGTAGCATGCACCCTATAGTAATCTGGTAAGGCAATATCAATGAGGTTTATATCCATATTCTTTTTTCTAGGAAAAGGCTCATTAGCTTTGTTATTATAGAAACTATCATTCTGAAACCTATTCACGCTTGTTGAAATTTTAAAAAGTGAAGTTCCTTCCAGAATTGTCATTAGCATTACCAACTTGTTTTTACAATTGTAGAAAATTAGTGCTAAGCTTATGTACCATTTTCAATATAGACTCATTCTCATTTTTTGGAACCTTAGTATTTTGACCTTGGTTACTGCTAATGCCATTGACAAGTACAAAAGCCTTCTGGTCATTATCATGAAATCCATTGGTCACTTGATGACTTAAGAAAACTAAATTTTGATTAGGGGAAGCATGACTAGTAGGCAACACATTCAAATCAAGAAATTGGTTTAATGTAGGAATTTAAGGATTAACATTTGCGATAGAATAAGTCATCTATCCTTGGGGTTGCATTTGGTCACTAATAACCACTACTTTAGAATAGGCTTGAGCCAATGTGATAATAAGTGGAAGGGCTTTCTTAAAAAAATAGAAGTCATAGGGTTAACATCATCTTTATAAACCTCCAAAGTTAAAGATTCATTAGGTTTATATGGATCCATGGTCTAAATAAACATTTATTGGAACCTAGCATTAAAGGACGTAATAGTTTCACTTGTAACTCTATTAATAGTTGTAAATTGATGATAGATGACACAAGGGATTATGATCTTTCCAAATTGATCAATGAAAATTATGTCAAATTTATTCCATGAGATAATACAATTGTCAGGCAGATTAAGGAACCATTCACATGCAGCATCTTTGAATGTAAACAAGAAAAACCTAAAAACTACATCTTCATGAATAACATTTAATAATCTTAATGTAACTTTTAAAGATTTAACATTTTCTTTAGCAGTCATAATACCAGTTGGACTAAATATTGGTAAATATTTTTTAGGATTATGTGGTAAATCATGAACCACACCTGGTATATTGATAGGGGAACATCCAAGCCACGCCATGATTGGATGAAGATCAAACACAAAAATACCTTAAAAAGGTGATGATGGTAAAGATTTAGAATACCTACATCTTCCTCTACCTTTTCTAGTCCTTCTATGAATTTTGAGTTCGAGCAAGGGTTCTCTAGTCTCTGAATGTGATATGGTCCTAATCCTTGGTACTTCCAGCTTAAAGATTAAGGATCCTATTTTAAAACATGGTGTAACACATTAATTTTGAAGGAAAGAATAAATAATATGCACACTAAGCTTAATTTGCAAAAAAGTGTTAAAAAAAGGACAAAGAACTAAACAAGTGTAAAGATGTATTGAATTATGCAAAGATGACCAATATTTACAACTTATGACTCAAATAAACCTCTTATTATTAAAGAATTGTCAATTTTGAACAAAATAAGCCATCCTAACTCCAAATACTAATAAATTCTTAGCAATAAAAGTCTTATTTCCACAAAGGTCACCAATCTTTACACAATTTATGCTAAAAGAAACATAATCATGTAAAATGTAGATATATTTGATCAAATACATGTAAAAGATATTAAATATCTTCAATGAGGCCCTCCTTTTATCACCAATGGAGCATCTCTTTTTGATGTCTCAAACTATACCACAGGTGCTCTTAGTGTTAAAGAACACTTCTCATTTTAGGATTCTAAGAATCCATGTCACGAGTTGCAGTTTGTGACTATTCAATGATTGTTTGTGGTGAAATAGAAGCAAAGTATTAAAACTATCCACAATATTTATTTGATTTAGTGGTTGGGATCCACTAGGGTCTACACAATTTGAATATTTAATAATTTTGAGGACTCAAAAGTTAAACTAAATAATTATTAACAATGATCTTTAAGCTAGAGTGAATCTTGATTAAAAAAAAGAAAGAAAAAAGAAAGGTAAGGAAGAAAGAGACGTGATTACAAGTTTTCATATCAAATATTATGACAAGATTAAAATTATGTTGAGTACACATTAAACCATTTTATGTTATAAAACAACATAAGCTCAAATTACATCACAAATTAGGTAAGATTCAAAGGAATAGTATGAATCATAAGTAAGAACCAAGTTTACTTTAAAAGTTTGCTATAATGATCTGAATAACATAAGTACATCCAAATGCAGAGCAAATAAAATGAATTATACTTGAAATATTTATAGTTAATCTAGAATTTAACATAAATTAACTACCATATGACAAAGAATGTGACTCAAAACAAGAAGAATCATTCAAATTGAACATGAATTTCCATAATTGAGAGATAGCATAAACATTTAACAAAATTGTCTAGACAATATTTTTATAATTCCTTAGTTGTATTAAATGCTCCTAGTATCAATTGCTCAAAAACTCTATTTTAAAAATGGTAACCATCTACCTATTTATAATAAACATAGGTGTTTAACCAGTTAAATTTAAAAATATCAACATGCGAATAAGGATAGTTATCCTTAATATAGAGATATGATGTGGAAGGTCAAATGTCAACATGACAAGAAAGAGTATATGCTAACAGACTAGTATATACTTTACAAAAATAAAATTCTCTTAATAATTTAATTGGTGGGCCCTTCAATTAGCCCTATTTGAGGAAGTCTTTCACCTTGGTGTATTATTCCTTGATCAACTCAAAACCCACTGCAAGCTTCATGAGACAATCCTCTTCTTTATCTACTAACTTGTCAAATTCACTACCTGCCCAAGATACAAGTTTCTTGATACATTGTGCTTTTAAAATTTGATTCCCTACAAAAATAATGGTATTAAGGGTGTTCCATTTGCCCTTAGCTGAATGACCTTTGCTATCTTTGATGCTTTGAATGTGAGTACCAACCCTCTGCTTAAATTCATCATCGATCAGGCGTATAGTAGTGGTTTGAGAAGGATTATCCAATAGATTCCCTAGAATTTTTTCAATCCAGTTGACCATGTCTGTGTCTCTCTTGATGAAGTCCTTAACATCATTTTTCTAGGTGATAAAATCTTCTTGTTTATCTATCAAAACTACCATGAATAAATATAGATGTTTAAGTTTGATAATCTTGAAATCTAATTCCTGCTTTGTCTTATGCACCTTGATGAGCTCCTCCATCTGAGATTGAGAATTTTTCCATTGAGTAATTAAGGCTTGTGCCATCTCAGCTTGATGGTCTAAAGCACTCAATTTAGACTTGATGATTTTCAAATTCTCAAATGCATCCATCAATGTTACATTCAATGCTTGTAATACATCTTCAAGAATTGAAAGGAGGACCTAAGCTTCTAAATCTTATTTTTCTTTCTTCAAGTTGAAAATCTTTTGCTTCATTTCTCAAATTCTATCCAAGGTCATTGTTGACTAGCCTATTACCATAATAGCTACATCCTCTTGAAAAATAGGATGCTCCCCTAGTGCCTACCCTAGAATAGGATTTAAGCCTAAAAATGGTTTCACCTTTTAAAAGGTGAAATCCTTAGTATCAACAATAATTTTCTTGGTCTCTACTCTCTCAAGAGTTGATGTATCTAGATTAAATTAGACCTAAGGGTTAAGTTCTTTCACATATAGTTGTTTAGGAATATCTACATTTTAACTCCTAAAGGCTTCTAAGGTACCAACCCATTGGCTTTCCTTATTGTGAAGAATTAGGATGCTTCTCTCTACTTATTTGTTCAACATATCCTAAATCCAAGGCTTGACACTATATTTAACACCTATGTCCACTTGCGTCAAATCCAATGAAAGAAAAAGAGATGGGATTTTTTGTGACTTCCCATAAACAAACCAATCAAGAATGGTTGGTCCATAAATAGGATTTTCATCATTGAAGAGGTTTATTTCAATAGTGGGGTGAGTGAAAGTTAACCTAGGCCTCTTTCTTGGAGCCAGAGGAACTAAGGATAAGCATGCTTGTCTCTTTCCACTATTTAATAGAACTAATTCCTTGCTTGCTTCCTCATATGGGTCTTATTCCTTATCCAAACCATAAGTAGCTATGATGTTAGCAAGGGAACTCTCCACTATTTCTTTGGTTTCCAAAGAAATCATGATGATAACTTCTACTAGGGAAGAAGGCCTTGGTGGGGATGCCTAAATTTGGGGACCTTCACTAGGTCTATGCTCAATGCTCAACTCTTAAATTATGGTTATACCTTTTCCCTCTACATCCTTAGGTTGCCCAATCTAAGATGACTTTGTTAATTCTCCTTGTTGAGGCTTAGAAGATTATCCCTCAATAGGTGGTTCTTGATTTGTTGTCCCAGATGGTCTTAGAAACAAGTGACATTGTAAAAGATGTAACTACCATATTTCTCCTGAAGGCTTATTATCCTTGACTAGCATATGTTCTCAATTTATATTGTAGCTTTTAACCCTAGATAAGACATCTTCAAAGTTCCTTGCCTTTATGTAAATACCATTTCCCACAACTGGATGATGTTTGTATTCAGCCTTTGGGACCCTTTTATCCTAAATATGGCTAGCCACTCTATCATTGGAGTCCCACATCTTAAGATCATCTAATTGTAAATCAAAAGATTTTCTATGCACAACCATGATCTCCAACTATTTCCAATCCTTAATTATAATTCTACCAATGTCCAATGGAAAGGGATGAACCTGAGCTTTCTTATTATTCTTGCAGTGCCAATCCATTCCTTGGATGATTTGATAAGCAATTTCTTCCTCTAGAAGCTTAGTGGGAGCATATATAGGCAATTTATATGGTTGGACCATGATTCCCTCTATCCTTATTACAATGGAATCTAGATAGAACCACACATTCCCCATGGTCTCTACTTATATTTTGATTAGAGGATGAAGCCTAGGCATAGTGACACCAATGATTACCTATAAAATTATTGGGAAGATACCATCACATATGAACTTCATGTGAATCCTATCTTTGAAAATATGTAATTTGGAGTAATGATGGGAAATGGTAGATCTAACATTAGGGAACCAATTTTGAGTGCTAGGGAATTTAAAAGAGGATAAGAGTGCATCCAAGAGGTAAGACATCATAAAGAATTGCTTGGAGGTATTTCTCTTAATCACTATACATTTTTTCGCTAAGAAGAAACTTATTAAATCTCCAATAGGAGGGTTTCAGTTCTACTTCAACATGTAATGGACATAGAATACCCAAACCTTACTTAAATAAGTAGTATAAGAGGAACCAAATGCTCTATTAAATAAAGCCATAGCTACCCTAACACCTTCCCTGAATTCAAAAATAAGAATCTCACCATTTGAGGTCCTAAAAATATGGGAACCTTGGATTAACCAAGGTGAGAGGACTATACAAAGGTTTTGGGAATTTGTCCATTCTCTCAAGGAAGGGAGATCGACATAAGGCAAAGGCAGCTTATAATAAGTCTCAAAGGCTATGGGAGATATGCATGAAACTTTTTTTGATACTTCCTTCATGAATAATCCATTCTCCATCCATTCTAAAGTCAATGAAAATAGGAACAAGAAGATCAATGCAATGCATTACCTCTAGTTTAACAACTGCATGATGAAGGCCTATCATTTAAATTGATACTAAATCCTTGTATCTTTGGAACACTGAAGCATTCCTATTTTCTTCCTAGGAAATTGGTTGTAACTCCTCTATAAATAAGAATAATTTAGACCAATTTCTAATTCTATGCACATTCAAGGCTGTTTAATCCAATTATATGTCTCGAAAGACCCTTCCTTCACTATCTAAAGTTAGATAAAGCTCTACTTCAATCTTCATATGTTGCCTACCCCCTTCCATTGATAACATTGTATAGTAGTTGTAAAGTTTTCAAATTTATTACTAAGGCACTCTCTCTAAATTTAGTTTACAATTATCTCGAGTGTCACATAATCAATTGAACTGACTCTAGCCTTGCTTATAGAGGGTTCAAGGCTTTTGGCTTTAATGACCAAAACATCCAAATTTGATCTCATACATACCTTAGATATGATGGAACCTTACTATCATGTCTTCCATGTTTTCAATCATGACATATCTTTCATTTTGATCCTCCATGCTTATGTGGAACTTATGTGGCAGGGTTCCATGCCTTTCATGGCAAATTTCATTAATGCCATTTGAAGAGTGACTGTTGGTTTTCAAAAGTCCCATTTATTTTTCTTTAAAAAGCTAAATCTAGGTCCTTGCATTTCATTGGTTCTTGATATTTGAGCTTATTGATTGTGTTATGTGTCAAGCTCATGAGGCCCTTAAAAATTACTCAACTTCATCACACCATTGGATTAAATCTAGTGAGCAAGTTATCACCATTGGATCTTAGCTAAGGCCAGATCATTAACTGCATGATTTTTTTAAAAGGATTTAGGATTGATGCACCATTGGATCAAATTTAGTGAACAAGTGATCACCATTGGATCTTGAAAGATGCTTACCTTTTAATCAGTTACATGATCATATACATCCTAGGTTTAAAAACATGATTTAGAATTTTAGGTCTAAAAACACAAAATGACCTAAGTTAAGATCTTTATATATTAAGATCTTCTTCATAAAACACTAAGAATTTCTTAAAAGGTTTTTAGAAATACCCCCTTTAATTAGGATTTAAAAATTATCTGAGCTAAATTAGATGGGTTTGGTCATGTCAAATATGTCCTCATAAACATCAAATGATGGGAGTGATGGTGTCAAATTTAAGACAATAGAGTTCACAAGGCTTTGAGGATTATCTAGGTTCAGTTTGATAGGTTCAATCACGTCAAATATGTCCTCACAAATGTTAAATGATGGAGGTGAACCTGTCAAATTTAAGATAATGGAATTTATTGATCTAATAAATGAGTGCCACGTGTAAAGCCTTCAAGATATCTTGAGGCTTATAGGGTTATTTAGCTTAAATTTTATAGGTTTGATCCCATCAAATACATCCTCACAGATGTCAAGTGTTGGGGGAAAACTTAAGATAATAGAATCTATTGATCTAATAAATGAGTGCCATGCATAAATCCTTCAGGAGATCCTGAGGCTTCTCGGGTTATTTAGCTTAAATTTGATGGTTTTGGTCCCATCAAATACATCCTCATAGACATCAAATGATAGGGGAAAACCTGTCAAATTTAAGATACTAAAATCTTTTTGTCTCATGTTAATGTTGATGGGTTCGGTCCCATCAAATACGTCCCCACAGATGTTAAATGATGGGAGTGAACCTATCAATTTTAACACAATTAACTTTTCTAGTCCAATGAATGAGTGCCATGTGTAAAGCCTTCAGGAGATATTGAGGCTTTGGGGTTGATGCACACCATTAGATTAGAACCTCTGAGGCAATGTGAACCATCAGATCAAGTCTGGAGTGGTTAATTGATGTTAATGTCCTTTTGGGTGTCAGGTTTAATACTTACTGTTGGATCAAATCCTTTGAGCAAATGATCATTGTTAGATATTCACTAGGCCCAAATCATTAACTATATGTCCTTTTTAAAAGAATTCAGAATTGTCACACCATTGGATCAAATCCAATGAACAAGTGATTATTGTTATATCTATAAAAAAGCATAAGCTTTAAATTAATACCCATTCGTGTATAAAGTTTAGCATAAGGTTTTATATTAATATTTGGTCATGTTTTAAAGAAAAAACATATTTGAAGTTTAATATAAAGTTAGACTTAGGATCACCTAATCAAAATGAAATAAAATTTCTTGTTAGTATTTTCCATTAATATTCAAATTCAAACCCCCTTTAGGGTTTGTTCCTTAGGAATCCTAGCTTCTTCCATGGAACCTGCAACTAATCACCTTGAAGATAATTATTAGCAATTTCAAACCATGAAATGTAAACATGATAAAAAACATCAAAGCACATGTTCCCCTTTTAAAATTGATTTACCTTTAAAATCCAAGATAAGACAACTCTTCACATTTAATCCAGAATACATACTTTTTGGAAACAAAAATAGGGGTCTTCCTTTTAAAAAAAAAAGATAGGGGGTGTTGGTCTCAACAAATACCAATCATAAGTAGCATCCATCAAAGTAAAAGGGAATAATATACATGAAACATCCTCATCAATGACATTCATAAGTCTTAAAGTAGATTTAACTAATTTGATATTTTCCTCTTCTATTCTTGCTCTTGAAAGAGAAAAGGATGACAAATAATTTTTTGGATTCTGAGGTAAATCATGCACATCTCCTAGGACAGCGATAGTAGATCCAACTAACTAGGGCTATTACTGAGCGATTGGTTGATTAATAGGTAAATATTTCCTTATACGTAAGGGGTTCCCTATAAGAGGGTGATTGTTTTGAATTGGGGATTTTGGCATAGTTCTAGATCTCCTATGATTTGTCAAGGGTGAGACTAATAAACTAGCTTGGGAACTATATTTGGTCACTCTCTTGGTTGACTCCAGTGTAACTCTACACAAAGGATAACTACTATTATCAGACGTGTTGGCCCTCCTCTAGCACTAATTAACTATTTTTGAGGGTTTTATGCACACCATATCCATAAGGAGGTAGCCTCTAACATTTTAGGATCTCAATAAAGGTAAACTCCACAACTCCAGGGCATGATTTGTAGGTATGAATTTTATTTTAACCTATTGATAGAATAATGGGTAGGGAATGCAGGTTGTTAACAAGGTTTATAGATGAAGATGTGGTTCTAATAAGGGTAGTGAATCTCTATGTGAGTTGGTTGGGTGGCAGTTGTTAGTCTAGAGTGGGTAGGTCTCAAAAGAAACTCAAAAAGAGGGAAAGGTAAGGTAGAAAAAAAATCTTTTATGGTTTTTAGGAACTACTTCCATGGTTGGTTTCTAAAAAGACAAGTTCTCTTAGAACCTATGCCTTTTGCTATCAATAATTACACACACACAATCAGACATGGCTAAGAAGTCTAAGGAGGTAAACATGCAAGAAATTCACAAACCTCAAACAAAGGTTGTTACTTTTAGGGTAGCTATTGCACACCCTTAATTAGGAGAATATGGCTCAAGTTAGTGAAGTATCTAAGGTAGTTGTTACACATGTAAAAAAAAAATACATCCAAGAAAACACTCATGCAAAATCATAATTATGAATCAATTTGACCTTGACTATCTTAAATAATATATTTACCAATCTTTTGATAGTTATTGCACACCTAAAAACTAGTATATCAATCAAAATAATCAAGAATCAATGCACAGTGTTTGCACACTAAATATTATTGAAACATATAACCAAAGAAAGTAACAACCAATTACATAAAAAATGGTAAAAAATACAAAAACACATTCACTGATGATCAAACTTTATGTTTCTCATGTATTTGAAAATTCTCTAACCAAAATCCAAGTTAGCTTACAATTATTTCTATAGACTTGGGGAAAAGGTCACCTCATCCTCCAAGTTCATGCAAGGTCATTATATGTGATAGTTGGAACATGTAGTTATAACTATGTTCTAAAACTGTATAAGAGTCTACTTACAATTATCTATTTAAAATAGCCTTTGCTAAAGTTTATGCAACATGTGCATGTTTTGAAAAAAATAGAGGCAATTTTTTACAATTATAGCTCAAAATATATCAAAATTACATATGCATCCTTTTATAGGTAGTGAGAACAACCTGTTGATCTTTCAGATTAGCCATCTTCAAATAAAACTTAGACATATGCATGAAGTACCAAAATCACTTTACCCATGTTTTTAGATCCAGTAGCACTATTGTTAGCTGTGACTAATAATAATTGTGTATTATGTGATTGCCCATACTTTTTTAATAGAATATAGATATTTTCTTTTACATTTTCCATTTAGATTAAAACATGCGTGTTCATACTTTAGCTCAACTATGAGACCCAATGTTTATTTCTAAATATAACATAGTCCAAAGATCTAAGTACTCTGCCCATAATACCCTACTAGCTTCTAAAATGTAACACATGTCAAAAATTGACTGAGTTAAAGATATTTGAAAATTCCACTTAGGAATCACACTATCGATCCTTTGCATGATGGAATACAAGCATGAGATTTAGTATCTCTTCAAGGCATCTATGTGTTTTGACATTTTTATGCCACCTGATAACTCTTTGCTAGTTCTAAGACCTTTGAAAATTCCATGTTGATCTCACACCATTGATCTATTTGCACTAGTTTAATGTGGTTCATTATATCTATGCACTAGGTTCCTATGATGATGACACTTGTCACTCTCATGGAGCTTTGACATTTCAAATTGCTCTCATGTCATCCAATCAAATGGGCCTAAATAGATATGCACTTTAGGATCTTGTTTTGAGTCTAAATGGGTAATTTACAAGGTTAAATTTGATGTTTTCATGACCATCAACTAACCTCCTCATGAGCATCAAATGATGTTTGT
This sequence comes from Torreya grandis, assembly GCA_037957365.1. NCBI lineage: Eukaryota > Viridiplantae > Streptophyta > Pinopsida > Cupressales > Taxaceae > Torreya > Torreya grandis. Next base: position 965,264 of record JARHVA010003199.1, read on the forward strand.
TTGATATCAAATTTAATTCTATAAATTAATCCATTGTCAAGTTTAAATTTGACATTTTTGTGACTATCAAATGACATCCTCATGATCATCAAATGACATCCATATGACTATAAAATTTAATCTCACAATTTCATCATGTTGTTTATCTTAAATTTGGCATTCATATGATTGTCAAATGATGTCCTCGTGACCATCAGATGATGTCCACATGACTTTCAAATTTAATCTCATCAAATTGACACGTGTTACTTCCTCGGGACTCCATGTTCTTGTAAACATAAGGAAAAAATGACTTAGCATAATAATTTTGGAAAATATGCATAAAGGACCCTATATTAATATTTTGCTTAAGATTTTATTATAATATTTGGACCTATGAAAAATATTAAATTAAGCTCTAAAACATAATGAAATGCTCTCTAAGCAAAGGTGCCACTTGGTAGTCTAACATTTATTTCGAGACCTTTGTGGGGGGATTGTTTCAGATAAAATGTCTATAATAATTCTCTTAAAGGATAATTTTCATGGATAATATTTCCAAGGGATTTCTTGAATGGATGGTCTTAAAAGGGCCGAAGGGAAAGATGTTTTGGATTAAATGTCCAGAGGAATTGGTTAAAGGGCAAGATTCCCAGGACAAAAGTCTCGAAGGGCATGGTCAAAAAAGGTCGAAGGGTCTACTTTTTAGCAAAAATTCTTGAAGGGTCTACTTCATAGGTTAAATTTCAATGGGAAAGGGCACTTTAAAAAATTCTTGAAGGGTAAGCACAAAAGTCATAAAGGGCACTTTCAAAAGGCTCCTTGACAAAAAATTTGAAGGGTAAGTTAGAGGCAAAGGGTCATTTGAAAAATTCCCAAATGAATTATATTGGGGAATTATTTAGAAAAAAATATCTATAATAATTCTCCCAAAGACCCAATTATCTAAGATAAAATGTCTAAAGGAATTCAATTAGCTTGAAGAAAGTGTCTCATACAAAATGTCTAAGGGAATGGTCCAAAAACTCAAAGGCATGTGACAAAAGTCTTGAAGGAAATGTGCGAGATAAAAGTCTAAAAGTAAAAGTTTAGAGGGTTCAAAGGGCAATTGAGAAAGCCTTGAAATAATTCTATCAGGAAAAATTGTTACAATGAAAGGCTAAAGGACTCATTGGACAAACCCCAAAGGGTAGGTTGGAAAGGGAAAAGGGCATTTCAAATGTCCCAAAGGGAAATTTCTATCTACAACAATCTGAAGGGTATACTTTATAGGACATTCATCCATGAAAAAATTCTTGAAGGATCTACTTCGTAAAGTCTAAAGGGCAATCTCAAAAAAGGCTAAAGAGCAAGTTACATAAGGGGGCCAAAGGGCAATTCTATTATATAGAGTATATCAAAAAGAATAAGTTTGATTTGGAGAAAGTGTATCAAAAAGATGCTATGAAGAGCAAATTCCATTAGATAAAATATCCAAAACATAATATACCTGAAGACCAATTCATGAAAAATAAAAGTTCTAAAGAGAAAAGCTCAAAATCATAAGTCTAAAAAAATAAAGCCTGAAAGGATAATTTGCATAAGCCCTGAAAGAATAAGTCCCAAGAGGATAACAAAGATAGTTTATAAAAACATAAGTTAACAATAATTAGGTCAAAGTAACAAACTTGATAGAACAAAAAATCTAGTCTATGAAAACACAATACCAATGCCATCTTGCCAAAGATTGAAAGGCCAAATAATGACATTTTCCAAGAATTTGAGTAAACATATAAAAGAGGGGGTCAAAATCAAGACAATATTCTAAAAAATTGGGTCCCATTTCCTTATGGGAAAAGGGGGGTGTTGGGTACAACACATCCTAGTCGTCCGATAAAATCTATGACACAGTAACTCCACCTAAGTAAGCATATCCCCCTAATGTAGGAAAACTCCATGTGAACAAATATAATATTCCCAAATAAATAAATTCAAGAAAATAAATACCTACACTAACATGTTCAGTTTTAATAGAGTCATCTAGACTTCACATTGAATAATCCTCCCTATTCCTTATATTAACTTGTATTTGATGATAGTTCTATTGATTCAGATATACTTAAGTAGTTTCTTGATGATTTGGATTCTTCTTCTAGTTCTAACACTGAGAGTAGTGATGAGGGCTCACCTCATTATTCTCCTAGAATATATTTAGAGGATTAGTAACATCCTCTTGAATATATAAACATTAGTTCTCTTTGGACTATATATACATTTTAAGGAGTTGGTCAATGGGATGGAGATACATCAAACAATAGGTGAACCCATTCACAATTCCATAATTCCCCACATGCTTTAATTGCATCTATTTTTGATCCATAATTGTTTCATGAGGTTTTAATAACTCATGAGTGTTATATTACTATAGAAGATGAGTATGTTTCCTTTTTTAGGAACAACACTTTGGATTTAGTCCCTCTTCCTAAGGGAAGAAAACTTATTAAATTTAAGTGGATCTACCAAAAAAAATTTATAGTAGATGGGTCTATAGATAAGTTCAAAACATGTTTGGTAGCAAATGTCTTTTCTCAGGTACCTAACATTGAATATACCAAGATGTTTACCCCAATTTCCAAAATGAACTCAATCTAACTCATTCTTTTTATAGACATAACACATACTTGGGATGTTCATTATATGGATGTTAATAGTGCCTTTCTTCAAAGTGACCTCAAAGAGGAAATATACATGGAGCAACCATAAAGATTTTTGGAACGTTCCTCCTTAGTTTTTAAACTTTGAAAATATTTATATGGCCTCAAATAAGCTCCTTGAGCTTAGTATGCCAATATGGAATTCTTTCTTATTTTGATTGGTTTATATTGATTTTGGTTCTCTATATGGATGACCTATTGATCATAGGGAGTTATTCATCCACCATCATAGCAATGAAAACTTCTTTGTCTAATAGGTTCTCAATGAATGACTTGGGCATGTTGAATTAATTTCTTAAGATTGAAATTTTTGAGTATGAATCTAGGATCACTATTACGCAGTCCAAGTATGTTCTTGATTTACTTGTGTGGTTTAAAATGGTTAACTGTAAGCTAGATCTAACTCCTTTTATATCTAGTGTGAATCTTAATTATCCATATCATTTGGTTGATACTACCTTGTATCGATATGTTATTGGTAGTCTCATCTACCTTACACACACTAGAGCTGACATTTCATATAAAATGGGCATGGTCTCTAGATTTATGCAAGCACTCATAATTTTAAAATTCACTATAGAGTAGGCATTGATGTTGACTTGATTGGTTATATATATTCAGATTGGGCTAACGATATTCAAAATCATAATTATACTTTAGGCTATGGTTTCTCCCTTGGTTCAAGCTTGATTAGTTGGTCAAGTAAGAAGTATAATGATATTAATTTATCTTCTACTGAGGTAGACTAAAGGGGAGCTATTAATGCTATGATTGAGTCTATTTGGCTTTAGGGGATTCACACTGAGTTTGACATCTAATTTTGATGACCAACAATCATTTTATGTGACAACCAAAGTATAATCCAAATCTATAGGAATATGGTCCTCCATCGAAAAACTAATCATATCAAGATTCACATGTTTTTCATTTATGAGATCATCCATGAGCAAGTCATTGATCTCCACTACATCCAAATAATGGAATAAATTGCTAATATATTCACCAAACCCTTCATTGAGAGAAGATATCTTAATTTTTGGGCTCTTCTTGTGGTTTAGGTAACTCTCAAATCCTCCTTTGGGGGAATTTATTGTACTTGGGTTCCTCCTCAGGCCTTTATGCCGAGATCTAATTCCATTACCACCTCAACTATGCTTAAGGGGAGTGTGAGTGTAGGTTTTTATTTCATTTAATGGTTTTTCCCTACACATGTTTAGTTAGCTTACTTAGGTGTCATTTTAGGTCATTGTGAAAGATAATATCATCTAATACTTGAAAACTAAAAAATTTTCAGTTTTCACTATTGTCTTGATTGTGATCATGTCATCTATATGTTAGCATTGTTATAAATACAATTAGTCATCCACCCCATATCGCTATTTTGCATCTCCCTGTAGCCACAATGTTGTATAATGTTGTAGTTTGTGGTTGAATATAGTTGATTCAAACACAATGTCTATTTATTATTTGTTTCCAACAAAAATAAACATGGAGGGAGTAGGTTTGTTCTTGGAATTTGTTAAATTAACTAGTTTGACGAACTCTATGTAGTCAATGAAGCTTAGACTCTTAGATACAAGATCTCTAATAGAGGTTTGTAGAAAATAATAAGGCATAAATGTATTTTCCCTTTGTTTTTTGGGACCATATATATAGTCAATTTTAATCAGACTCAAACATTCATTGCCAAATCTCCATTAGTGATAATTAATTATAGACAATGACTCCAGTACCTGTTTATTATATTTTGAATTTAATTTTTGTGATGTCAGATTTCATGATATTACTTTCCACATGACACTTTTTCACTATCTACTATTGCTTAGTCATCTATTGAATCATCTATTATGACACTTGTCATCATCTCACATAATTGAGATGTATGTTTATTTATTTGGATTGGATTAATTTTAAGGTGACATGTGGCTAGTTCTCATTTAATCTCATGGAATTTATATTTATGTATTTAACCATTGATCATAACTTAAAGAGAAATAGACACATGGACAATCTTCACTTATCTACTCAATCACTTGGATTTGTGATCATTTCTATTATGTATAGGTCTTGGATTAGTGGGATGTCAACACATGGATGGATCTTTCTCATTTACTCAATTTCTAAGCTTCATAAATTGTGTCATTATGTATAGTTATTATATAAGTGGGATGTTAACATGTGGACTATAATCTCCTATCTAACTAGTCTCTAAGATTTGTAACTTATGTCACTATGTATAGGTCTCAAAAGAATGGGATATCGACACATGCATGACTCCCGCTTATCTTCTTGATTGGGAAGATTCATATTCGATACCTATATTTGTTAGTTATGAATGAGTGAGATGTTACTGCATGGATGGATATTACTTATCTAAATGGTCACTAATGGTCAATGCTCTAGTTTTCTCTGGGTAAGTAGGATGATGAAAAGTGTGTTGGTTCTTAGTTTTACAACTCTAGGATTAAACCTACATACTTGAGAAGATGGAAAACATAGATTATAAACCCAAATTATGTCATTATAATTGGGGAAGGGTTTAACATTTAGATGTATTGAACATAGACATTAACTAAAAGAAACCTAACATAGGCTATGGTTAGTACCTTGCTACTTCTGGCTCTACTTGAACCAAGGTGAGAGGACCTATAGGGTAGATTGGTCATAAGGAGGTATAATACAATTTAATCTCTAGAGGATTATTGACACACACAAATCTAACCAAAGTAAAACCAAACTTTCACAACCCACTTGGGAAGAGTTGTCACACAGACTGAGCATATGCTTTTGAAGTCAGAGACAAAATACTAAAGATAGATGGAGGGTGATTATAATCTTCATTTCTAGATAAACTACTGACAACTAAGATCCAAATGAAGATTGTAATGCTAATCTTCAAATAAAAATAATAAATACATTTTAGATATATAACATTTATGCACCTGAAGGCAAAAAACACTCTAAATATTCAACATGTATTATTTGTAGGGGTAGGGTAGGTAGGATGAGTTAGGTATATTAAATTGAGTTTTGGTGGCTTTCAACACTAGGAGTTCCTTCAAAAACCATGTTAATATTCATTCAAGGATGTAAAAGACCAGTAAATAAGGTAAATAAAAATATCAAGAATGGTTGCATTCATTGATGCCAATCCAATGCAAGCATTCAAATGACCCTTAAAATATCCAAAGCATACACTACAAGTGGAGACTCAAGCACTTTCTCCTATCAAATCCATAAATCTAGGGTGTCCTTAAAAAATTATTAACATAACATTCCCAAATCATAATGTAGAAAGGAATATATAACCTAGATTCATACCCAAAATTACTACTATTAATAGACATAAAACTAGATTCCCAATCAATAATGCATGAAGAATGTGCCATTGCACTTCATTGACAAGGTAGAGCAAAAATCATAGCTAGTTTTAATTAACTTGAAGGTAAATCAATGTACATCAATGATTATAATGCATATCAATGGTGAAAATCATGGTGGATTTACTTTAAAATAGGGGATACATCTACATGCTCTTAGAGTTTGCTAATGACTATACAACTACAATCACCTTAGCAATAGAAGAAAAAAACAATTCAAAAATAAAAAATCCTCTGTAAAGAGGAGATTTCTAAAAGTTGAAAAATCCTAACCTAAACAATCCAACCTCTATAAAGAGGACAATCCTTCTTTACTTATACAAATTTATCACCTGGAATATTCTTAGAAGATGCTCCATCTAGAAGATGCCTTTGAATATTCTTGGAGACTCTCATGCTTTCAAAATGGTTGTCCATGTAATGATGAGATTTAAAACAAACTTTGATCTACCTAGTTTGAAGTTTGATATAGTTGAGCTTGAGGGAGAATATTCCTTATGGGTGTAAAACAAACTTTGTCTTCTTGTGCAACCATTTTACCTATTTATAACTAATCATTTGCCCAAATAGAATTTGTGGATGACCTACTAGCTAAAGATTCGATCACTTCTTTCCCTACAAAGAATAAGGAATGAAAGAATGGAGGGTAAAACAAAAAATAAAAATAAATTGTTACATTCTAGCCAGTCATTTTATCCATTGGGCCATTCCATAGACATCTTTCTAAAAATCATTTGGTATGATTTCAAGCCTACACTTTTCTATATAGTTGAGAATCACCTAGTGGAGTCATGAATTTGAGATGCGAACCTCTCTATTTGGTATGTTCTCATTGCATTTTTTTCATACTCATTTTCTTCGATGAAAATCTTCACCCACATTGCCTTCCTTGGAAATGACCCTTAGCTCTTTGTTTTTAACTTTTGCCTTTTTGATTGGAAAGGAAATGATAAAACCAATGTTGACACTGACATGTTTTCCTTTCAATTTACCTTAGTGGGATATCGAGATTCATGTGTAAATTTACACTTTTTGGCTCTAGAAAGATTTCAAAACTCTCCACCACATTTACAATTTTCAAATTCAAAGTTACATTTTAATGTTGCATTCCCTACTGGGATCTCTAATTTGTGTGGGATTTTCCTTTGTGAATATGTCATAGGCTTAGGACATTTTATTGAAATTTGTAATTTGAAAATTAAATTTTGTACATCATTGTTGCATTCCCACTTAGAATGTCCACTTTCCGTTTGTTTGAAAACTTTTTCTTACCTTTGAATGTAGACCTCCATGTGGATTAAACATTAGACTTAGCATGGGGTTTGAGACTTTATCAACACATCCTGGTGGGCTTTGGAGCTTGGTTTTCAAAATGCAAGTTTTCAAGTTTGAACTTGATTTTTCCTCAAAACCTTTCATTACCATTTTGAATCTCATAATCCTACATTCCTTTTCTCTCTCTTACTTTTCAAAATGATCCCTTTGACTTTAATTAGCATGTGATTCAAGCTATAGGTCTTTGAATGTACATTGTAATTTACAAGTTAAAATTTTCAAATCAATATTTCATTCCCCTTCAAAATCTCTATTCTTACCTCTACTTTAAACTAGTATCTATAGATGCAAAACTCTCTTTATCATCTATAAAAATATCACACATCATGACTAGATTCTCCCTAATGACTTAGTCTTCTCTAAATCTATCATGACTAACACTTAATCTCTTATTAATTCCTTTGTCTTTGGGTATTTATCTAAATTTTACTTATCTTGTAAGGTATGACTCCATTTCTTAGTGTGATTATATAATTTACTTTTTAAATCCATTACAAATTTGTTGGGCTTTCCACTACTACTAATAATAGTCTTAACACTTGAAAAAGAATCACTATGAGATGTACACCCTATATCAGTTAGCCCAAATGTGAAATTTATTAGTGTAGAAAAATATGATGATATTGAGGTTGAGTTTTCTATTTATCATGCCATAAAGATATATGGTAGATCATCATATGCAATGTTATCTTTACCATAGTCTAGATTCTCCACTTTGTCACTAATCCACTTATTCAATCTATCTCTTTTTTGTTTAATTTTCTTATCACTGCCTTGATAGAATAGATCTCAATGAAGAATTTGTGTTATGCAAAGGTAATATCAATGCTCGTTTAAGCTCATCTTACAAATCCTAAAAGATGAAACACACAAATCAAGGAATGAGTTCTAAGAGTTGCATGAGTAAGTTTATGAGCCCCACTTTGGATAAATTTCTCAATTAGCTTTATGATAGATGAAAGCTCTTATTAAGTTCTTAAAAACCCTATGGAATCAAGAGTAATACATAAGGCATTTTTAAACCTATGAGTGTCTGCCAAAGGAACGAGACTTTACACAAGATCCCAATCATGGGAACTCACTGTAATTTTAGAAGGATTGGCCTAAATCTACCTTATCCTACCTTACATGATTTGAATCTTGCATTATTCATAAATGGACCATGTTTCAATGATTTTAACCATCTATGGATCCATTATGAATCATTGATCTCTCTACCAGATTAATAACCACAACTAGATTCACTTAGCATTGTTTCCTAATTGCTTTCAAGTCACCACCACACATGATGTTGACATGTGTATCTCTTCCCTTTTTTTAGACTTGGTAATTCATATTGCTTGGTATGTTTATGGACCAACAATGCATATTTTCAATTTGCAATTTCAAAGTTGTGTTGCCCCCAAAACTTTTTATTGACCTAACATTTAAATTTCTTCCTCTTTGAAAACTTCATTTTAGGATGCCCATGGACTCCAGAACCCTGCCTTCACTTTGCAAATTGCAAATGTAAAGTTGTGTTTTGGTATTGTATCTCCACTTTAAACTTTTACTAACTTGCACTTGGAATACAAACTACGTGCTTCAGGGTTTTGAGTAGATATTGAAAATTCAATGTTGTAATTTGATGTTGTAATCCCCATGGCAATCTCCACTGACTTGAACCATCTCTTGAAAAGTCCCATTGTATTTCCTATAAAAATTTCCATTTTGTTATTATTTAGAAATTTTTTGTTGCATTTACACTTTATTCCTCCATGTGGGCTTGATATAAGACTTTTAGTGTGGGCCTTTAAAATATTTGGTTGGAATTTAAGAAATTTATATGTGATGACACCTATGTCGTGGGTTTTAGACATTTGCATGTTCTTTGCAAACTGTAAGGAAAAAGATGTAAATCAACATTATAATCCCACTTTAAATTTGTGCTTCATTACCATGCAATGTGTCAATGTCCCTTTTTGAAAATTTACTTTTGCACTTTTACTTTAAACCTTGGTTTCTTATTAAAAATTTTAAAATTTGTAAATTAAAGTTGCAATATGACATTGCATTCCCCTTGAAAACTTTGGTAGACTTATCAAGTCAATTTGCACATAACATCTACTATGTAATTTGACCCTGGACCTCCACGGAGTTGAGCCTTTGCAAATTGAATACTTGGACTTAGTATTTTTTAATACTTATTCACTTCTTTAATCTTCCCATCTCAATTCTACCATGGACACTATAACCAAAACATACCTAAAACATGAAAATTTTAAATATTAGTTGAAACCATGTTTTATAGGGTTTACACAACACACATACAAGAGTGGGGTTTTTATTCTAGGCAGGCACCTCTTGTGTAATTATTTTAGAGCCCAATAATTAGACTCTTAAAAACTCATTTCTTGGTAAAAAGGGCACAAATAATTTAGTTCAGATTTGGGTGCTAACACTAACTCTTGCATAAGGATGTACACCCCTTACGAGTGTATGAAGAACCCCAAAAAACAAGACCAAATGTCAATCCCTAGGGCCACTAAGTCAAAATTTAAAAAAATTATTAAGAATAACCCATGAAAACTTGATGAGACAAGGGTGGATCAACAAAACTAGATCAAGAGGATCTAAAAATAAACACACAATGAAAAACAATAAAAGGAGATGCAAAACCAAAGCCCAACATATAAGGGAAACAAAACAAAACAACTATAAACTGTACATTATTTTATACATTCATGGACTCAGTCAAGGAAGTGCTTTAGATGTTTGCCATTAATTAGCAGCTCTAATATCTCACCATTCAAATTTATTAAGAAGAGGATATGTTCCCCAATTATGTAGTCAATAGAATAAGGTCCCATATATAAGGAATCAAATTTTCCATGTTTGCCTTTCTCCTCATGTCTGTTATCCCAAAGCAAAACTAGATCTCCTACCCAAAAATTTATTGGAGTGACCCTTCTATCAAATATCCTTTTGAGTCTTTTCATAAAGTTTACGTGTCTCTTATGAGATTGTTTTGTAGTTTCATCAAGCTCAATAATATGGTTCATTTTGATTTTATAGTGGTTAACTTCATCATCTTGTCTTATCTATTACATGAATTGATAGGTTGAAAACTATAGATTCATAGGTAAAATTGCTTGAACTCCATAAACAAGCTCAAAAGGGATCTTGTATGTAGCTCTCTTATGCATGATCTTATCAGCCCATAAAGCAAATTTTAGCTATTTACCCCACTTCTTCTTGTTATATTCAAAAGTCTTAATGATTTTGAGCAAGTTCTTATTACTGGATTATGCTTTCTCATTCCCCTAAGGGTTATAATTAGAAGCATAAGTTAATATGATTTATTATTCTTTACATAATTCCACCAAAGGTTTAGCTCTAAAACTCATGGCATTGTCAATAATTATCTTGATTGGCACACCAAATATACAAATAATCTGATTCAATATAAATTCCATGATCACCTAATGTGTGTCCTTCTTCGTACCTAATATAAAATCCATATGCAAGCAGATGCCACCATTCTTCTTTTTTATAGGGACTAAGTTTACCACCCATGATGAATACTTGATGGGTTGAATAATCCCACCATCCCTTAAATTAGTGAACTCTTCCTACATCTTGGTAGACAAGATGGGGTTAATAGGTCTCTGATTCTACTTGAAAGGTCTGGTATTAGGCTGTAATGGGATGATGTGTTGAAACAAATATTCTCTATATGCTTTTAGTTTAGAATAAGACCAAGACAAAAAATCTTGGAACTTCTTTAACATTGGATGTATGCTTGTTTCCCTTCAAAACTCAAGTGAGTACCAAGCCAAACGTTTCTTGGATTTTCTTTAGATCCCAAATTACACTCAGTCACATATTTTGAGATAAAAAGATCTATAGTTTTAATTATATTGACTCTATCAAAATATGCCTCTAAACTCACCAATCCCCTTGGTATAGTGTTTTTCTTCAACTGAATGACATCTTTCCCAAACAAAATTTCTTTCCCATCACATATTTGGACCATGGATTCCAAGTCTATGATTTGATCTTAACATTTTGCTTAATAATTGAGAAACCTTTTTATCTGATCATCATCATCATCAAAAACTTACCAATGATGAATTTTATCTAGGACTAAAGGTGTTGCAAGTACCTCCACTTGACACTGATAGTGAGGGTTCATATTCTCATTTTCAAACTAAGCACCCAACCTTTTAAGTCTAATTAAACTTCTATCATAATAAAAAATATTTAAAGCATCAAAGAATTATAGAAAATCCCATACAACATTTCTATATTATTTCAACCTTTTATTTTTGGTGGCATAAGCATTTTAGACCTACTTAACCACTAACTATGAATTACCCTTTACAATTTGACTTGTAATTACATGTTCTTAGGCAATCCTCAGACCAAGCAAGAGTGCATCATATTCTACAATATTTTTAGTTCACTAGAAGGACAACTTGAAATAAAACCTAAAAAAATTATTATTAGGGGCATTAAAAACAACCCTGGCTCCATTTCCAAGATTGGAGCAAGCTCCATCAAAAGACATTCTCCAAACATCATCACTTCCTTTGTCATATCCAACATCAACAATAATAGATTGTTTAACAAAATTTATGTTTCCAAAAAAGTTACCTAGATTCACATCAGTGTATAGGACCTCATTTAGAGCACATTTTGGATCTTCAAGCACATGAAGCATTTTAGGCTCTCTATAAATTTTCACCATCTTACCCTCCAAAGGAATGGTGGCATACAAAAGGTCCATTTGAAAACTTCCACTCATGATGGAAGCCAATTTTATTTATAACAACATCCCCCACTTGGGAGGACAATCCACAACTACCACATCCATGTTCATAAACTTACCCAGATGAATTATCAATTATACTACCAATCCTTTAACTTGTCCAAAAATTGGCACTTTTCTTGAGTCCATGGCATAACCCTTACCAAAATTAGATGCTATTTTTACTCCAAGATCATCAAGGACACCCAAGGGCATCACATTTCAAGATGCTTCAGCATCAAACATATAATTGTGAATAATCAAACCATTAATCAATAGGGTAGTATAGAAAGGGTCAACATCCAGCTATCTTTATATTAATGAAGTCCCAAAATAAACCTCTGGGGATAGTTCAATAACATCATGTGATTATTCATCATCATACAAGAGTATTGGGGGTGAATTAATCTCATTGGTATCTATATTCCCATTAAAATCCAAATACTCAAATTCCCTCTTCTTATGTTTCGGTATTCTTAACAGCTCAATAATTTTCAACTGACTCAATACTTAGGCCAGATGAAACACACTTACTAAGGAAGGGGAGTGTTAGGAGGAAGGGTAAAAACACCTTCAATATAAATACAATCATTCAAATTAAGATGGGGAATAGGATAGGATGAACTAGCATTCATAATAACATTTTTCAAGGGTGGATTTTGTCTTACATCATGCGTAGCTTTAGGAATACTAGATAATAAAGGTTCTCTATTCTTGTCTAGAGCACCATTTTATTTGATAGTTTGGGAAGTAGGTGCTAGTTTGGAAGATCCAAAAACCTTTTTGGTTTTCTTAACCTCTTTATGTTTATCCCCTACCCTTGGATCTACAAGGGTGGTATTTTGAGGAGAAGAACCTTGTTGCTTGATTTTTAGATTATACTCTTTCTCTTGGGAAACTATAGAACTAATTAATATCTTCCTATCCTCAAATGAAAAAAATCCCCCATCATAATTTTTAATCATCGTAGATCTTAAAAAAATAATTTCATGATTGGGTAACTCATATGCTTGTGTCATGTTTACATCATAAACAAGTTCAGGATTTGGGACACATACCTTTTTCACTGTACTCCAAAATTGGTCAATGGTAGTAGCACTCAAAATTTATGTGGAGGTAGACACTTTAATTTAAAGGATTTGACAATCAAAAATAATAATCTCATCATTTTTAGATGCAAACTTAGGTTCCTCTACATCTTCATCCATTCTTTTAGTAGTATCATAGGGAGGATGGGGGAGGAAACATTTATCACACTATATAATGTTGAACATAGTATACAACATTAACCTTGGTATTAAATGGACCAAAGAACCTCATTTTTAGCTCCTCCATTTTAATTTATATCATTTTGGGTAGGTCTCTTCCCTCTAATGTGGAAATAGAATCTCCCTTGTGCTTGATTCTAATTTTGAGTTCTCTCTTGACTATATAATCCATGAAAAATCCCCTTCTCAGTTCTAGCCAACTTATATGACATCTCCTTGACAATAATAGATAAGGTCTTCATAGTTTCTTCAAGGTTAGCAGTTTTATTGGACTAAGAATTCTTAGGATTAATCAACTTAACATCAAAACTTTTATTCAAAAGTTCCCATAGCCTTTATATTATTTTCAATCTGGATGCCCATGTGGAATGGCAACCTTAGATTTATGGGAGCCTTATCTCTCAAGTAATATGCAAACTTATTATCAAATGCATCATAGTATTTAATCAAATAAGTAATATCACTTGGATCTATATTATCAAGCAACCTCATCATAGTCTTATTAAACCTTGTATTGAAGTCCTACACACACTCATTTGAATTCTTATTTATGTTTTTAAATTATGCTAGAAGAAACCTAGGAAAAATTCTATCACCATACTATAATTTTGAAAACATTATTCATTTCTTCCCATGAATCTATGCATCCATAGAGAAGAGAATTGAACCATCACATGCATATTATTATAGATTATGTATAAATAGTTTAATTTAGAAATCCTCATGCTTAACCTCATAGTCTTCAATTATAATGTGAAAAATACTCAAATTCTACTCTACAGTCACTACATTATTCCCATGAAACTTAGGGAGTTGATTCCTTACCTCATTTGGAACTTCATTGGGGTAACCCTCTATTTCATCAAAGTTAATAGGTCTAAATCTAGGAATCCTGAATAAAGGACATTCATTCTCATCTTGATCTCTATGCCTCATTATTATTTTGATGTTGGGTTCAATATTAGATGACAAAGGGTTGTGAGGGGGTGGGTGAGGTGGACTTAGGGGATCAAACCTAGGAGGAGATTCAACTTATTAAGAAGTTGATGGGTAATAAATAGGATTATAAGGCTCTGAGTTATTATATTAAGTATGACAATATTCAATTAAAATAATTTAAACAAAATAAGTTTAGGTGTACCAAACTTATGATGGTCCAGACACTCTTTTCCTATAGAACTTTATCCTTCAATTGGCCTCCAAATTTGTCTCCTTCTATGATTAACACTTAACTCAAAGATAAGCTAATTTGATGAGTCACTTTTGAAGGAGAATTTTAGTCCTTCCATTTTTGAAAATAAGATAACACTCAAAACTAAATGAGTTAAAGTGGGCACTGATCTTTCAAAAACTAGATAAAACATTTGAGTCGCCACTAAAAGAAGTCTTCTAGAATATAACATATTAAAAATAGATAGTGATAAAATATGAAATTACACTTAATTAACTTGTGATGAGATAGAGAAACAAAGACTCTAAAAATCCAGATTCATGTTCAAAAGAGCATACCATTTTAAAACATAAATAAATAATATTTCTCTGTAATAATTACTGGAAACAAAATTGCCAAGGTTGTTGTCCCTAAAAATGACACCAATCAAGTGTTACATAGTTGATGGCCCAAATTAGTATACCAAACTCAAATAACCTCAAATAATATTAGTAAATACTACTTGAAACTACTCAATAAAGTTCAATTGATCAAATCTTTCAATCTTTGGTAATGCAAGTTCTAAGGATATTATCCCTAACAATAGAGCTGGTGAAGTGTTGGTTCCTAGTTTTATACCTCTAGGATTTAACCTTGCATACATGAGAAGATGATAAACATATATGATAAACCATAGTTATGTCATTATATCCAAGAAAGGGTTTAGCATTTTGATGGACTGAACATAGACTATTATTGGAAGACACAGACAGAGGGTATGGTTAGTTTCATGATACTTTTGGATCTACGTGAACTAAGGTGAGAGGACCTATGGGGTATCTTGGTCACAAGGAGTGATATAATAGTTCAATCTCCAATGGGTTATTTTCACACACACACCCACGCACATAACCAAAGCATAACCAAACTTGCTCAATCTACTCAAGAAGAGTTGTCTCATAGACCAAGAAAATAATTTTAAATCAAGCAAAAATTACTAAATATGGATGGAAATGTGATTGCAATATTCATTTCCAAATAAAATTTTGACAACTAGGAGCGAAATGGAGTATTTCAATGCTAATATTTCAAGGATAAATTATAGACACATTTTAGATATACATCATTTATGCATCTATAGGCAAAGAACAATAAGAATATTTAATAACATGTATTATTTATAGGGGTAGGATAGGTAGGATGAGTTAGGTATATTAAAGTGAGTTTTGGTGGCTTTCAACACTAGGAGTTCCTTCAACAAACATGTTATTATTCATTCAAGGATGTAAAATACTAGTAAATAAGGTAAATAAAAGTATCAAAAATGGTTGCATTCATTGATGCCAATCTAATTTAAGCATTCAAATGACCCCTAAAATCTATAAAGCATACACTACAAGTAGAAACTCAAGCACTTTATCTTGTCAACTCCATAAATCCAAGGTGTCCTTAAAATATTATTGACATAACATTCCCAAATCATAATGCAAAAAGGAATTTATAACCTAGATTCATGCACAGAATGATTACCATTAATAGACATAAAACTATATACCCAATGAAGAATGCATGAAGAATGTGCCATTGCAATTCATTTTTAAGATATAACAGAAATCACAGATAGTTTTCATTAAATTTAAGGTAAGTCAATGTACATCAATGTTCAGAATTCATAAAAATGGTGAAAATCATGGTGGATTTTCTCTAAAATAAGGGAGATATATACATACTCTCAAAGTTTAACAATGACTGTACAACTACAATCACCTTAGTAACAGAATCAAAAAACATAGTAGCAATTCAAAAATAAAAGAATCCTCTGTAAAGAGGAGATTTTTAAAATTTGAAAAAGCCTAACCTAAAATAACCAACCTTTGTAAAGGGGATAATCCCTCTTTACTTACAAAATTTTTTCACCTAGAATATTCTTAGAAGATGCCTTTGAACACACTTGAAGACTCTCATGCTTTACAAAGTGATCATTCTGGTAATTGGTTATCCATGTAATGATGAGATTGCAAACAAACTTTGATCTACTTGGATAGAAGCTTGATGTAATTGAGCTTGAGGGAGAATATTCCTTATAGGTGTAAAACAAACTTTATCTATTTGTGCAACCATTTTTCCATGTTTCTAACTAATAATTTAACCAAATCAAAGTTTTTGGATGACCTACCAACTAAAGATCTGATCACTTATTTCCCTACAAATAATATGGAATGAAAGAATGGAGGGAAGAACAAAGAATATAAATTATGTTACATTATATCTAGTCATTTTGTCTAGTGGGCTAGTCCATAGACATATTTCTATAAATCATTTGGTATGATGCCAATCTTGCACTTTTCCATGGAGTTAAGAATCACCTAGTGGAGTCATGACTTTTAGATGTAAACCTCACCGTTTGGTATCTTCTCATTGTATTTTTTGCATACTCATTTTCTTTAATGAAAATCTTCACCCATAGTGCCTTCCTTGAAAATGGTACTTATCTCTTTATTTTTACCTTTTACCTTTTTGCTTGGAAGTCAATGCTAAACCAAATGTTGACAGGTGGCGTATTTTCCCTCCATTTTTCCTTGGTGGATTTTAAGATTCACATGTAAATTTAAACTTTTTGGCTCTAGCGAGATTGTGTAACTCTCTAGCACATCTATAATTTAAAAATTCAAAGTTACATTTTGATGTTGCATTCCCCACCGAGATCTTTGATTTGTGTGGGTTATTCCTTTGTGAACATACCATGATATTTGGACATTTTATTACACTTTTCAATTTGAAAATTAAATTTTTCAAATCATCATTGCATTCTTGATTAGAATGTCAACTTGCCTTTTGTTTGAAAACTTCCACTTACCTTTGACTCCAGACCTCCACATGGATTAAAGATGAGACTTAGTATGGGGTTTGCTATTTTAGAAATACATCCCAGTGGACTTTGGAGATTGATTTAAAAAATTCAAGTTTACAATTTCAAACTTGATTTTTCCTCAAAACCTTCCCCTGAATTTTTGAATCTCATACTCCTTTGTGGCTTTTCTCTCTCTTGATTTGAATAATGAGCCCTTTAACTTTGCATTTTAATTTCATTGGTATGTGACATGGTCTAAGGGTATTTTGATTGCACATTAAAATTTGCAAGTTAAAGTTTGAAAATCAATGTTGTATTCCCCTTCAAAATCTCCACTCTTACCTCTATTTTGAACCAATAGCTACATATGCAAAACTCTCTTTGCCATGTGTAACAATGTCACATATCATGATTGCATTCTCCATAATGACTTATTATTTAGTAAATCTATCATGAATAACACTTAATCTCTTATTACTTCCTTTTTTTCTAGGTCTTTCTCTACATTGTAATTATCTTATCTTGTAAGGTATGAGTCTATTTCTTAGTGTGCTTCCATGATTTTATTTTCAAATCTATTAAAAATTCACTAGACTTCCCACTACTACTAATAATAGTCTTAACACTTGAAGAAGAATCATTGTGAGATATACACCTTGTATCAATTAGCCCAAATGTGAAATTTGTTGGTGTAGCAAAAGACACTGATATTGAGGTTGAATTTTATATTCATCATGCCATAAGGATCTATGATAGATCATCATATGCAATGCCATCTTTTCCATAGTTCAAATTCTCTACTTTTTCACTAACCCACTTATTCACTCTATCTCCTTTTCATTCAATTCTCTTATCAATGCTTTGATAGAAGAGATCTTCCTATATGACCCTTTGGTCTATAGCCATCTCATTCAATGATGAAGAATCTATGTTCCCCAATAGTAACACCAATGCTCATGCAAGCTCATTGTATGACTCTTGTAAGCTAAAACACATGAAGAAAGGAATGAAGTTCTAAGATTTGCATGAGTAAAGTCATGAGCCCCACTTCAGATAAATTTCTCAATTAGATTTACAATAGCTATAAGCCCTTGCTAAGTGCTTAAAAACGTAATGGAATCAAGAGCAATACATAAATCAACATTCAAACTTTGAGTGTTTACCAAAGGAATCTAGATTTTTGTAAGATCCCAATCATGGTAACTCACCACACTACTATAAGGATCGACCTAACTCCACCTTATCTTGCCTTCCACATTTTCAATCATACATTATTCATAAATAGATCATGTTTCTATGATTGAAACCATCTGGGGATCCATTAATTTTTAATGAATCATCGATCTATCCATTAGATGAATTACCACATCTAGACTCACTTAGAATTGTTTCCTAATTGCTTTCAAGTCACCATCATACATGACATTGACATAAGTATCTCTTCCCTTTGGTGGGACTTGGGAATTCATATTTCTTGGTGGGTTTGTGAACCTGTAATGCATATTTGAAATTTGTAATTTCAAAGTTGTTTTCCCCCCAAAATTTCTACTGACCTAACATTTAAATTGAAGCCTCTTTGAAAAATTCATTATAGGCTACCCATAAACTTTGGAACCCTGCCTGCACTTTGTAAATTACAAATTTAAAGTTGTGTTTTGGTATTGTATCTCTACTTGAAAATTTTCATGACTTGGGCTTGGCATAAAAGTTATGGGCTTTGATGTTTTGTGTGCATATTTCAAATTCAACATTTCACTATAATGTTGCAATCCCCATGTCAATCTTTACTAACTTGGACCATTTCTTTAAAAGTCATATTGTATTTCCTTTAAATATTTCCATTTTTCTATTCTTTATAAAATTTTCACTACATTTAGTTTTTATTCCTCCATGTGGGCTTAATATAAGTCTTTTAGTGTGGGCCTTTAAAATATTTGCATGGGATTTAAGACATTTACACTTGATGGCATGTATTTCATGGGTTTTAGACATTTGCATGCTCTTTGTAATTTGTAATGAAAAAAATGCAAATCAACATTACAATCTCACTTAAAATCTCCTTTCCTTTACCTTACAACTTATCAATGTACCTTTTTGAAAATTTGTTTTTGCACTTTAATTATGGACCTCAAGTTTTAATTAATAATTTACAAATTTGAAACTTAAATTTGCAATATGACATTACATTCCCCTTGAAAACTTTTGTGGACTTATCAAGTCAATTTGCACATAGAGGCTACTATGTAATTTGACCCTAGACATTATGGACTTCAACCTTTGTAAATTGAATAATTGGAATTATTATTTTTTACTACGTAGTCACTTCTTTAATCTTCCCAGCTCAATTCCACCATAGAACCTACAACCAAAACACACCTAAAACCTGAAAATGTTAAATATTAGTTGAAAGCAAGTTTTGTAGGGTTTACACAACATAAATGCAAGAGTGGCATTTTTATTCCAGGTGGGCATTTCTTGTAGAATTTTTTTAGAGGACAATAGTTAGACTCTCAAACACTCACTTATCAAGAAAAAGGGAATAAATTTTTTAGTTCATATTTGGGCACTATCAAAGTGGGTGGTTCTTGATTATCTAGATGTTAGGGAGTTATTTAAATTAGGTGTTTACTATGTAGGAAGCAAGTGAGAAGGATTGAGATACATGGCATAATATCACTAATCTGGGTAGTCAAGAAGCCCCATACCTTAGTATTTTCTATATGAGCCATGACTAAATAGGATGGTGACATGTGGATGATACTTTCTTTCTTGGATAAACTTATAACATTTAATAGGATGTAAAGAGATAGGATGAAGACACACGAATAAAATTCATGGATCTAAATGTTCATTAATAGATGGACATATACACTTTTTACTATGAAGAGTGAATAAAATAGATTAAAATGTGTGAGATGATATCACTCACCTACTTTCTCATTCATTCAAATACATAATTGCTCTTTAATTTAATATTTTTAGTCATAAAAGAGAGATTTGGCCAAGAGCATTGTTAACCTATAAATTTAATGTGATCTAGAAAAGGAAAAAAATAACTTTGGATAATCACCAATTAGTTTTTTTAGTCCATAAAATCAAAACCTAAAATTTCCAAACGTCTCACAGTTAAAAGCCCAAATATATTCACAAGAATAATTTTAACAATAATGCTCATTTAGGATTTTAGACTAAAGGTCATGAGATAATAATCAAATTGATAGAGAAACCTGTAGCTTTGAACTCTAAGGTATGTATACTACATTATACATAAGCATGAAATTTTGATCTCAATATGGGTCCTCATTTGAAAATTTTAAAATGGGATGTGTTGGGTACAATAAATGGTGACTCAATGGGGTAAATACTCCAGAGTATTTGAGAACCTAGAATCTTGGTTTCACAAATAATGATAAAATTATATACTTTACAAGAAAGAAAGAAATTAGAAATATGAAAGAGACTTTAACATATTCATGCAACATACTAACCCTTTTAATTTATCATATCATGTGTGATTCTTTAAAAACTATTTCCCCTTGTTGTGAGAGTTTTAACAAATATCAGACAAAGGTTGAGGTCTCTTTGTCTCCTTTTTATTCTTTTATTTTTTATTTATTTTTATATATTTTAAACATAAGGTTTAGGGAATTTCTATTCTGACATCTAGGCATCCATAACCACAAAAATTATATCATTGGTTCCACTCTAATAATTGCTCTACTGCCAGCCAGACATCCATATCCCCGATAGAGATTACTTGAATCACACTTATTTCATGAGTCCTTTTTATATTTATTTTGATCCTTTCTTGGAAAAAGGGTTGAAAACCACCGTTGGATAGGTTTATAGGAATGTAACTTATTATAGATCAAATATTTCACTCATATTGTCTTTCTCAATATTTATTATCTCTCAAACAAGTTTTAGGCATGTCAATTTGCAATTGATCTTTCAAAATGAGAAGTCTTTATAAAATTTGCATGAAAATACCCAGTCTGGTGAACTTATTTCATTAAGATAAAATCTAAATTTAACCATGACATATGTCTTAACTCAAAGTTTAAATACACCTATATTAATCTTCACACACACCATATGAATACAATTTGGCCATCCCTTTTAGGATAATTTTGAGTAAGTTTTATGAAATGAGTGATCTTGACTGCTCTAATTTTAATGGATATAATTTTAAAAAGCATGAAATATAGTATATGAAAGTAGGAAATATATGTTATGAAAATAATAAATATATTATATGAAGTTGGGAAATATATTTTAATCCTATTATTAAATTAGAACTCACAATCATTTTGTGAAGTCTCCAATTGAAATAACAATGAAATATTTTTTTAGAAATTTTCCATTAACTGGAAAAGTTAGATCATTACCTTGAAGTATTTTGAGTGAAAAGAATTATTACCCAAAATTTTAGAAATCTAACATGGCACAATCCATAAGGGAGTGAACTTGGAATGTTTTCCTTTATTTTCATGTTATGTATCCCAAAGGAGCACTAGGTCTAAACTTTTGAAAATATTGATTTTTTATCTTTTATTAAACCACCTCTTGACAATGTCTTGACATTCACTAAAGATATGAAAATATTTTATTTGTGTATCTTCCATCTAGACAATGTCTAGTAACCATTATTGAATTATTTCATCTTTTTCTAAGTACTTATACATTAATTGGTATGTCATAAATGTGAGATTAATGGGGAAAAAAAATTGTCATCCATACACTAATAGGAAATGGGAGACCTTGATGGCTTGTTTTTGTCTTGTTATGTCTACCCATAGTGCATACTTCAAAAATAGATGCCATTATCTTGGTTTGTATTTTTATGACTTCTTTATGGCATCCATCAAGTTCATATTTGTATATTTTACCACTCCATTTCCTTATGGATGGTAATTAGAAAAGAATTTCATAGTATTATAGTTGTAATAATCCCATTATGTGGATTTAGTATATTGAAAATATGAACCATTGTCACATACCAGAGAAATGGGTGTCCCAAATCTAGTTAAGATGTTCTCTTATATAAATTTGATTATGTTTTAGGCTCTGGAATTCTTGGTTGCTACTACTTAAGTTCATATAGTATAGTAGTCTATTGTAGTCATCATAAACTTATATCCATATAAATAATTGGGATTGATCACTCCCAAAAATTATAAGACCCATTGTCTAAAGGGGCACCCTTCAATTATAAGTTGCAAGGCATTTTTTCATGTACTTCTCTTTTTTAAAATACTTGACACTAGTGATAGTTTATAACATGGTTGTAGGCATATTTAAAAATGGTAGGCAAATAATATCCCATCCTCAAAATTTTGTGTAGTATCATTACCTAAAGGGTGTCCTCTTCCAATCTTATAGTGAAAATTATTGAGTATTTTTATAGCTTCTTATTTAGATACACACCTTAAATAGATACCTTAAAGTGATCCACATGGTCAATTATGTATTTATAAAATACAATTAATTCATCCATATAGATGATGATGAATTTTATAATAAGTACTTGAAAATAAAAATCCATGGCCCACTAGAAATTAACACCTATATTGATTACTTTGAATGACATTCTTTTGTATGTAAAAGTTTACCACTTGGTAGTGAATGTGGTATTCATTATGTCATCATTTTAAACCAATACCTAGTTGTAACTTGAGAAGCCATATAAAAGGGACATCATCTCTGATCTAGTAACTATTTAAATTACTTCATCTAGGGAAGGCAAGGGATAATTATATTTTTGTGAAGATGGGTTGAGGTTTATGAAATCCACACATAGTCTAATTTCCCCATTTTTATTTTGTACAAGGATTAGGTTGAATAACCAACTAGAATTTATGATGGGAAATACAATTTGGCCTCTATAAATTTATGGATTTTTTAATGAACAAGAGGCTCTATAACAAGATTGAGTTGTCTTTGTATCTATATGAAATGTTTATGTTCCTTATTCAATGGTATAGTGTGTGTGATGACTTTAGGATAATTTTTTTAAATATTCATAAGTCTTAGTGATCACATATTTATAGTATGTTAGTAAATCCCTTATCCTTTGATTATCTTGTTGTAAATATCTCATCCCAATGTTAATTTTCTATGGGTGCTCATCTATCCCTAAATTTACCTTGGTATAATTAGATTCATTGGTCTTAGACTATTTTTGGTTCTCAGCTTGATGGTCCATGTCAAAGATTCGATCCTATGACACCATTTTTTTTGGTTTCTTATTTTATTTTAATTGCATGATACCTTCATATTACTTATCTTCTTAATTAATTAAATCAAAATCATTTTCATCAATAATCTAAAACTCAAAGGCACTAGAATTTCCCATGAACTAAATAATATCTTTGTCATAATCAAATACCTAAAAATGGTCAACATTATCATGAACTTAAGAACATGTCACTAGTTCCACAACGAATTTTTATGTTTTTATTCTTGGAGTGGGTCCAAATTGAATACAGAGGTAGCCAAGGAGTCCATTGTCTAATTTTAATCCCTAAGGAAGGACTCTATATAAAAATCCTTAAATGATTCTATTGGATCCCAAGTTATGTGTTTATTCTTGAGATATAAAATTTTTCACTAATAATAACTCTTTATTTGCCTAACAACCAAATTTTATTTTCCAAACATCATTAACTAATTGACATTGTGTTTCAATGTGAATTGGATACCTAGGATTAAAACTTTGTATTTTGTATGGTTGCTAGTGCATGTAAATTATATTTGAGAAGAATCAAAGTACTACCTCTCATCAATATCAATCAATGTTATACCTACACCAGATCCCTACTTGGACTAAGCACCATCAAAATATAAAGTCCATAATTGTGAAAGACCTTCAAATAATTGTTGATGTTCTTAGGCTTATTAGTGAAGGTATGAACACCTACGTGTGATTAGGAAATTTTATTATTTCATTTTTGGTTCTCTATCGACTCTGATCTAATTGGCTACTATTTTCTAGGGAAGCCAAATATGTGAAAAGTTAGTGGTTATGTATCCATTCAGTGTTTTTGACCAATCTTAATTTAGGAGTAAACCATAAGCTTGAGGAATTTTAACTACTAAGATGGTAATATAATAATAGACATGTGGTTTAAAGGTAATCTACATGTGAACATTTATCAACTCTCTAAAAAATGGGATATAATATTTGTCTAGCTCTACAACTACTCTTTTAGACTTATCTAGGGTCACCCTAGTCTTTTGTATATCCCTTTGGGAATCATGTTAGATAAGGAACTTGAGCACATTAGACAATTATATACATTTTCCCAATGATTACGTTAATAGAAAGGGTGGAACTTCATGTTTATTTATGTGCATAGTCGTATTTGTATGTGTAGTTTTTGACTTGTCAGTGGATGGCTTACTAGTTAGAGCTTTGAGAAAAATCTCTCTCTATTTTGTGATTTGGGATACCTAAGGAAAATTTATATTAGCCTTGATTTTATTCATATCCTAAACTATGTTATATCTACTCTAGTGTGTGGATCAACTTGATCTTGTTGATCATTTATTCTAAGAAGAGGTGGATTATTATTATCATTTAGATCAGGGGGAGTAGTTGCATTATTTTTTGGAGGTGTAAAAGTTGTGACAATATATTTATTCTTATTTATCATATTATAATTATTCCTCTAAAATTGTTAATAGGCATGAATTTCATATGTGTTATCTTCTAGATCATTTTCATCCTCAACAAGGAATGGAAAATCATGTCTCAAATACCATGGCTGCTCTAGAAATATTAGAGGTACTAGTTATGGATGAATCATGTTGATTTGGGACTACTTCATATCTTTCCATCTCTTTTTGAAATATTTCAAAAGCAGTAAAAAATCTGATATAGTCTTAGTTCACCACATTGGGTAGTGTTATGGATCCTATACCAATTAGGTAAGGTTGCCTCAAAAAAATTCATCTTAGGAAATATGTTAGGATGAGGGTATGAATTATTACCTAACCTATTGGATGGTCCATTATATATTTGGAATGAAAAGTTAATATTGGTTGCCTCTCCTACCATGTTCTCTAGGAAAAACTACATAATCAAAAACTCATTTTTAAGTTTTTGCACCATGATTTGGATGACATCTGACTTAGTTTTGGTGGAATCATAGGTTGTCCCCTATGTGGTAGAGATGCTGACTATGACTAAATCTTGATTTTGATTGTGTTGATTTGACACATGTAGGATGGTTCAAAAAACATAGTTTTTGATTTAGTACAACATGAGTCAGAGTAAATTGATTGAAAAACTTGGTTCTAATTGTTCACTATGACATTCTTATTGGTGTTTGGAATAAGATTAGGGTTGAGGAAATTTGGATCAATATTGGGTATAACTTGTAATTAAGGATTCAAATTCATATCAATGTTGATATATTCAATATAGTCACTTGAGAAGTTATTAATATTTAGATCCCTAAGAAGTAATATTGTATTCCTAGGATCTAGGGTATATTTATACATTTCAAGTGTTAAGGAAACATTAGGTATATAAATAGTAGCCACACATTTGTAAATATTTTGGAATATTGTATTGAAGGATCTAATTGGTTCATTGGGTTTGCTTATCATGCTATAAAAATGATGGTAGATCATGTTGGAATGGGTAACTTGTCCATATTATGCCATAAATGTGTCATGACATTGGGTCCATGTTGTAATTAATCATTTTAGAAGGTTAAGGAAATAATCATAAGCATCATCTTACAATGCAAATGGGAATAGTCTACATGTAACATCCTCATGAACTACATTTAGCAACCCTAGATAAATATTGAAAGATTTTACATGTTCCTTTATAGTTCATCCCCAAAAGGGAGAGAATTAAGGAATATAGTTTTTTGAGTTCATATGTAGATCATAGATGGAACTAGTTATAAATATTATTGAACCTGTTATCTAGGCCATAGTAAAATATTGAGGTTGATTCCCTTGGGTTAGTGAATTTAGCTAGGTGACAACTCTCTTATGGACACCTTTATATTATCTAGGTATTTGATGAACCTATAAAGGTGTTAATAATAATAGACTAGAATAATAATTGGCCCTTGTTAACCTTACTAGGGGATCTAATGTACACAACTCAAGTGAATACTTCACAACTATAGATTATGGTCCCTCCTTCTAGCTCCATAAAAAATCCTGCTAATGTGGGTTTTATGCACACAAGAGAATCTTATGAGGAGACCTCTAAACTTTTAGGATTAGTTATAAGATTCACTCCAAAACACAATTTGTGGGTATCACTTCTATAAATAACCATAGGGTGGAATAATTTTTAGTGAAGTGGTTGCTTACCTCATATGGTGAGATGTGATGTAAGTCTAAAATATATTTGAGGCAGATGGGTAGATATAACCTAAGGTGGACTTGGTACAAAAATGGAAAAAGGAGGGAAAGGTAGGGAATAAAAGAAAGGGATTTATGACTCAACTAAGGAATGAACCCTTTCAAGCCAAATTCCTCTATCCTAAGCTAAGAAAATGTCCAAGAACTAGTACCTACTAAAAATTTTCATTAACATAGTTGACATATAGATAGTTAATCATCAAGGGAAATAATTAAAATATACTCAATAATAATCATCAAATATATAGTTTGAACTAAACTATATAATACATCCCTACCTATAACCAATAATAAATATGATTAATAATCAATGATCATTCAAACTAACAATTTGTTCCATCTGAATAATTGTAAAATGAATAATCACATAGCCTATTAAAGATTATATTAATTTAATGGAAATTATTAACAAGAAAAAAAATTTAGAAGAGACAACACTTCAATGCAAACTCACATAATAGTCCAAGAAATTTCTTGGTTATATAATTAAAAAATTATCCTCCTTTTATAATTTTTAAAACATAATTATAGCTTGGGATGGGGATGCTTCATCCTCAAATCTCAGTCTATTTTTATAATGTCTAAATTAGGATTTTATGTCAAAAATCATGCAATGTATGCATGAATATAATTATTAAAAATAATCCTGGATTAGGCATAAAATCCTTTTCCACATAAACTAAGTTGGTATTAAAAATAGAACAAGACTTGCATGAAGTCTTAGTTATAATTGACAATACAATTTTAATTCCAATTATAAGAACTACATTGTCATTTTGTAACCCCCAAATGACATAACATGCATATCTATAATCACTTGAATCTAGGTTGAAGTGATAATAGTTGTTGAAGGTGACAATGGAGCCACTATAGCTAGCAAGGTGATGAATATTAACCCAAAATAAATATATACCATAGTATATCCTAGGAACTTAGGTGGAGTTGTTGAAGGTTGAGACTAAGTTATAGATGTTCTCTCTAAAGTGACCAACTCCCCTTGTCCCTATAATTTTTTGTACTTAGTCATTATTATTGTAAAGTCTACCTCAATAGTTTCAAAATCAATGATGAAACTTTTGAATGATAATGGGATCTTGTCCAATATTTTATTGTGCACCACCATATAATATTTAAAAGAGACATGATATGTCTCTATTTGATCCACCTTATCTTTGGAATATGTGATCAACCATACTATTTTTTCATTCATCCTATAAGTGGTGCTCTCTATTTATGACTTAAAATTATTAGTTGTAACCTATAATAAAATTTAAAAGAAAGGTTTAGTGATAATTTATCCTTGAGGTGTGAACACAAAATTAATTCTTATATCCCTAAGAACTTGGATAGTTTTTTTCTCTTGATTTTTGAATTATTGCAATAAACATTGCATATCTTGGTGTCATTGTACCAAATTATCCCTTTTTATACTTACATAGTTTTGAGCTAGAGTCACATTGGGTGTAATCATCAAATTAAAATGAAAATATGTATTTAATTTGGTATCCCTACTGATGAAGTTCAACTTGGCATCCTATTCCTTCATTGATTCTTGAAAGTTAATAACATCTCCTTATAGTGTCTAAGATTTAGCCCTTGAAAACTTGATGGAGCTCAAAATATGATACAAACTCCCAACATAAATATGCACTTTGTCAATTATGTATTTTAGATCCTTAATTACATTCTAATCCTCTAGTCTCTTTATAGACTACTGCAATCCCATAAACATTTATTCAAGTATCCCCCTTCCCCCCTAGTTTCATCGACCTCTATGAGGGGTTATTCTTTAAATTCATCAAAATATTCTAGATTTGTCTTTATTTTATTTGTTAGATAAAATAATTTATCTTATTTTTCAAGTTTCATAGGCTTGTCTTCCACCATCATTATCCTCTTCCTCGCCCTATTCAAATTATGGGTGACCCTATAAAATTTCATATCAAATTTAGGTTACTCAGTGATAACTAGCTCTTGCCTTGTTGAATCTTCTTGCTATAATTATTGTATCCATGGTGGGAGCCCCTTGAGAGTCTTCTCAGTAGTCTAGAATAGAGATGAGGGGTCTCTTGGTGGTTTAATCAACATTATAGGTGGAATATTGGCCATGGAAGATGGTATAAAATATGTAGGGGGTTTAGAAAAGTCATGAAAGGACTTCCTCCAAGCTGTACATTTTATTTGTGGAGTATTTACAATTTACTTAGTTATATTTGGGGTTTTGTATATAAAGACCATGGAGGACTCAGTTTGTGTGAACTGAGTTAAAGGCATTCATAGTTGAGTAGATGACACTATTATGTTATTTGGGTGACAAAAATGGATTTAAATATTAGGTCCTCAAAATCTACCCCTATACCTATAGTACCTTGGTTAGTAGTGGAAAGCCATGGATGAATTAATGTAGCCTAGGTAAATAAAAATTGTGAAATAGAATTCATAAAAGAATATAAATAATGGACAACAAAACTTGTGTTTGCTAAATTATTATCAATTGGAGCATTTGTGCGTAGATATATAATATTAGAATCACATTAATTTTGAATTGCATTTGGTTCTCTAGTTGTAGAAATATTTGGAGTATCACCACCAAGAGGACTAGTATCAACCAATGTGGATGCAATCATTGTAGTAGGGGATTGATTAGGACTATATTCCTTAGTGGATTCCAAAGTGACAATAAGCCTTGTACTAGATATACCCATTACTTATTATTGTTCCACATATAGAGAAGGAGGTGAATGGTTAAGAGCATAAACTTCAATTTGTTTCTACACTACATCCCCTTCAACACCACTCAATCTAGTCTCCTCTACTAAATAATCTCCTTTAATTTCTACATATGAAATCCCTAAAGGCACACTTGCATCACTTGACTATTTTTCCCCACTCTTATGATATTTGGGGCTTGTAAAGTAGTTAGGAATGTATTTTTCTTAATTTTATATTAACCAGTGGGGGAGGATCAATAATGATTGGCTTTGATGAAGAAATAAGAGTATTACTAACTTGAGGTGCCTCTATAGGTTATGTTCATGAATCTTTTGGGATAGGTTCAATGTTTCTCTTAATACTTTAGAGTGCCTGTATATCTAATGAGTAGACCAAAGGAAAAGAACTTGGAGGACTTGGGAGACCCATAAATATATTAGTCACTATTTTTTGTTCCATTTAAATTGGTATATCTTATGTCCTATAGGAACTTCATCTTCCTTATTAATATTTATATAATCTATTGGAGTGATGGAAGGGTCATATTATATCCTTTGTGCTACCTTCATTGGCATATTAACTAATTACTTTCTTTTGTAAACCTGTGTATCATCTAATGCATTCAAGAATATTGGGTCATATTTATGATTCTAATGTCCATATATAACATTTGTCCTATTTCCATAATCCTTAAGGACTTTAACAATCAAGTGTATCAAATCCCAATACCTAAAGTCAACATTGCATAGGCTAAATTAGTCTTTATGTTTGAAAGTTTGATATAGGTGTTCCACTAATGTATATTTTTTCTACCTATACTTAGATGAATTTTATGAATTAACCCTAGCCTTGATTACTTTAGATTCTAGTACACACTATTAGATAATTTATCTACTATTTCTTATTAGGCTAGTTTATCCAGGAAATAGTGAGGTAAGAACAACAAGGCCTCAAATGATCCTTTAATATGAATAATAGTGTGCTTAAGATATTTACAATAATCTCCTATATTATTAAATGTCCTTTGGATATGGTTTGATAATATATGTGCAGGCTACCCATTTATCACCTTATAAACTATGGGGTATAAGAGGTTTACAATCTCCTAAATCTACTTCCTAAATTTGTATATATGTAAGATGTTATGCTCTTCAAAAAAATTATTCTTAAGGTTTAACAGTGAAGGCTTACATGTTTATTCCAAGGAGAAGTATCAAAGGTTATGACTACATCCAATAGATATGAAGTCATGTAAAAATACCCATTAGGCCATTTTTTTCCTTACTCATCTGCGATTTAAGGTTACAATTAACAATCTCCAATAGAGAAGACATTATTATTGTATCCAAAATGATGTCAAGGAATTTATCTGACATTATTTATGTTTTAGAAACAATATAAATTATTTAACAAGGCCTTGGTGAATTTGAATTCTAGCCCTAAATATAACAATTGGTGTGTTTTTAATCTGAGCTACAAGAACAAGACCCATGTTTTCAATGTTTCCTTGAAATTGTTATTGGCCAACCAAACATTGGAAACTAATTGATTTTAGGTCATGTCAAGGACTGAGATTCGATAATATGTCCTAAATAATTTACCATACACATAACCTATTAAGGTATGGCTATTGATTCAATCACGAATATTCTTAGAAAATTCCCTAGCCACAAAAAATATAAAAAGGCATCAATACAATGGAATACCTCTAGTTTGGCAGTAACATCATGTAGTCCCACTATACTATTAGTGATCAATTTGTTTATATATTATCATTATTACAAAGACAACTAGTCATCTACATCATATGGTTCTTTTGCATCTACCTATATCCATAATGTCATATAATTTTACAATTTGTGGTTAAATAAAACTAAGTCAAGCACATTGTTTGTGTATTTTGTGTTTCCACCAAGACTCAACATGGAGGAAGTAGGACTATTCCTAGAAGTTAACATTTTAACTAGTTTGAGGAAGTCTACATAATTAGTGAAGCTTGGACTCTTAATCATGAAAGTTATTATAATAGCTCATATCGAATAGCAAGCCATAAATGTATTTTACATTTATGTTTTAGATCCAAGTATGAAGTCAAATTTAATTGATATCAAACATTATTTCCCAAATCATCCATTCATTAGAATTAATTATAGACAATAGCTTTGATACATTTATATTTTAGTTGAATTTAATTTTTTTGATGTTATATTTCATGGGGTCTCTCACCATGTGGCACTTTATCACTACCTATTATTTATTAGTTAGATTTTGAATAATCTATTGTGACATTTGTCATATCTCATTCAATTGGTATGTAGTTTTCTTTATTTATAATTTCTTACTTGGAAAGTGACATGTGGTTAGTTCTAACTTAATCAATTGTTATTAATATCTTTATATTTTGTCATTGATCATAATTTAGTGAGATACAAACACATGCATGGTCTTTGCTTATCTACTCAGTCACTTGGCTTTGTGGTCTATGTTATTATGTACAGGTCCAAGATGAGTGGGATGTCAACATGTGGATGACTCTCACTTATCCACACATTTACTAAGCTTCATAAATTATATCACTATGTACAAGTCTTAGATGAGCGAGATGTCAACACATGGATGGATCTCAATTATTTTTTTAGTCTCTAAGCTTCATAATTTATGTCACTATGTATAGGTCCAAGATGAGTAAGATGTTGACATATGGATAGTTCTCACTTATCCACTCAATTGGTAATATTCATACTTTATACCCACATCTATCAGTTGTGGATGAATGGGATGTTGACACATGGATGGCTCTGACTTATCCAAATGGATCTCTAAGGGTCAATGATTTGATTTTCTATGGGTAAGTGGGATGATGACATGTGGATGGTTCTTACATATTCAGATGATTGAGAAATCTATGACTTAGCCATTTATTTTTTTTAAAGTGAGTGATAAAAATCAAGATGTGTGGCATGATCTCTCTAATCTAGGTAGTTAGGAATCACCATAAATTATTATTTTTTATATGAGACATGATTAAATAGGATGGTGACACATGGATGGTCCTTGATTGTTCAAATGCTCAGATAAACTTATAACTTTGAATAGGCCATAGATAGACACGATTAAGAAACATAGATAAATATTATGTATCTATATGTTTGTCGATAGATGGACTTAGATGATTTTTACTTCAAAGAGAAAGTAAACTAGATTAAAATACATGGGATGATCTCATTTGCTTGGTTTATTGATAATTCACATACATAATCACTATTTGAATTAATAATTTTAATCATAAAAGAGACATGTGGTTGAGAGAAATGTTAACCTATAAATTAAATGTGACTTGGAGAAGTACAAAAAAATTCAAACAAACACCTTTTATCTTTTCTAGTCCATAAAATTAAAATATAAATTCACCAACCATTTTGAATTTAAAATCCCAAATAGATTTACAAGAATAATTTCAATAATAATACTAATTTAGTAGTTTATACTAAAGGTCATGAGTTTATAATCAAATTGATAGAGTAACTTGTATCTTGAAACTCTAAGGTATTTATACCAGATTAGACATAATCATGAGATTTTCATCTTAATATGGGTTCTCATTCAAAAATTTGAAAATGGGGCATGTTAGTTACAACAATATCTAAGAAATATAAACGAAGTCTATCATTTGATATGAAATTTTGGTGGAGTATCATTACCAACAGGTTGTGTAATTTTATGTTAATAAAAACTCCTACTTTAGAGTGTGCTTAATTTGGATGGTAACCATGGTGATTTAGGCAGCTTTATTTATTATCATTTATTATTTTTTCCCATTTTCACCTAGTGTTTTTTAATCTTATTTATCTTTATTTTTGTTCTTTTCTCATTTAATTTTATCCTTATCTTATTACATAATCATATTTTCTCATCAATTATTTTCATAGTTCCTACCAACCACCTATCTATGTTTTAATTTAGTTGTATTTTGACCTCAACTAATCCATGAAATATTCCATTATGTAGAAATAAATATAACTTATTTTTTCTTCTAAATATCAATTTATTCATAATTATTTATCATCTCTTTTTTATAAAACTTCCAATCCTATTTAAATTATCATATCTTTTTATATAGATATATTTTTTCTTGGGGTTCTTTTTTTCTCCTAAACATTTTTTTTTCAAAATTATTTTCTTATACTTAGATTTTTTTTTTTCAAAACTATTTTTGTGTTTCCATTTTCTTCCAATTTTTTTTTCATTATTTGACCACTTTCTAAAATCATCCCCTTCCTATCTTATACTCTTTCCACATGAGGTAAACATAATAAAAATCTAGTACTTTGATATTTAGCATAAGATACCATGGTATCCTTGCTCGACTCACTTGATTGGTTTTATAGGAAAATGTCGCCCCTTAATTTATGTTATTGTTTCTCACTACATTTCAACATAATTATCTTTGGTGTAATTATTCAATTGGGCTATGTTCACAACCCTTTTTGTAATGTCCCAGCAAGTATTTTTAAATTAATTGCTTTGAAATCTAATATGCCTTTGATTATGTATGGCCCCAGCCATCTTATCTTGAATTTACAAAAAAAATTATATTTTATATCATATAGAATTACTTTATCCTCAATTTTAAATTATTATAATTATATCATATAGCAATACATTATCCTCAATTTGAAATTATGTTACCTTAATGTGTCTGTCATGCCTTGTTTTTAGGCATATTTTTTCTAGAGTTTGATTGTAAGAAGCTAACAATATTTTTTCATCATTTTATTCCATTTATAATAATAGTTATTGTAGTTAATATTTATCATTTAATCTAAATGTCACAACTACTCTTAAAATAGGTAATATATATGTCATTGGTATTGTGGCTTCCAAACCATATACTAGCTGAAATGGGTAGTATTTGGTTAGCCTTTTGTATCTGGTATAGCAAGCCCAAATCACCATACGTATCTTTGTGTCCCAATAAAATATATTTTTCCTCCATAAATTTTAGAATACCTTTTTCAAATCCTTATTGAATGACTCAACCATTACATTATCCTATGGGTGGTATGAGGTACTCCTTTTGTGTTACATTAAAAAGTGTTTAAGTAATTACTTAATAATATTATTAACAAAATATTTTCCCTGGTCACTCATTATATTGAGTGTGCATCCAAACCATGTAATTAAATTATCATATAATAAATTAGTGGTAGTTTTAGAAATGCAATCTTTCATCACTATAACTTTGCCCCATTTGGTTAAATATTATGTTCATGTGATGATAAATCTAGTGATACTTATTTATGTTGTAGGTATGATAAGACCAATGAAGTCAATAGATCATTTATATAATGACACTATTTTTAGTATTATTTTTAGTGTAATTCAATATCACTCATTTTACTTTCCTAGTCTTTAACATATATCACTATTTTTGGCATACTTATGAATATCCTTAAACATAGTTGGCCATCATAGGCCAATTAGCATTATCTTTTTTTATAGTAACTTCCCCTAAAGTATGTCCACCTAATATCCATCATGCACTTATCTTTTTTATATTTTATTTTTTATGTGGTAAATCCACCCTTCATATGACCTCTTCTCATCCACTTATTATATAAGTCCCCTTCAAAAAATGTAAATGAAAATGCTTATATAATTAATGTCTTGTAATCCATATTAATATGCTCTTCAATAAATTCTCTAGTGGTGATAAATTGAGCTATATTAATCATATATTTAGGAATTACATCAATTCAGAAGAGGTGAACTCTAAGGAACTCAACTTTGATTGGTCCTACATCCTCTCCTTTTGTAATTCTTGATAGATAATCAAGGTCACTGTTTATTTTTATATGTTTTACCATAATTTTGAATTCAAATTTAGAAAAAAAACATTAACCAATGACTTATCCTCCCATTTATTATTAGTCTATTGATTAGGTGTTTTAGAGGTTCATGGTTAATAAAAACTATAAATGGGGTAGCTAGTAAATAATGCCAATATTTTTGTAATTCTTCTCTCTTTGTAGTGGAGTAATTTTATCTCAACTTTCACCAACTTCCTACTTGAAATCACAATGGGGTGGTCAATTTTACCATAGGGTTGTGCTAATATCACTCCTATTATTATACCTTGTGTATCTACATGGACAATAAATGGAACCTTTCAATCAGGAAATACTAGTATTGGTGCATATATGATTTTGTTCTTGAGTTTATCAAATGACTCTTGATATCGGATTGACCATGTTATGGGTTGGTTATTTATTTTATACATAAGCTGCTCTCTTTGTCCACTATTTTTTGCATAATTCCTAATCAATATGTGGTGGTAACTTATGTATCCTAATATTTTCATTACCTCTTTTTGGGTTTTATGTGGTGGTAGATTTAAAATGATTGTTATTTTTAGCAAATCTACCATCAATCCCTCTTTGTAAATTATATGCCCTAAAAGGGATCCAAATGGGGTATAAAATACTGATTTCCTTAGTTTTAATTAAATGTTTAATCATATGTATCATTGTAGCATTAATCATAATACCTAAACATGGTATTTACTAAACCCATATACCATATTATCATATAGATATACTTATAAAAACACATATATATTCTCTAAATGCATTTACCATTATCATATTAAATAAAACTAGAGAATTTTAAAACCTAAAAGGAATTAATTTATACATGAAATATCCCTATTCAATTTCAAATGTAGTTTTTGGATGATCTTCAAGGTCTATCCAAACCTGATCGTAACTAGAAAAACCATCAATAAATGAAAATATTTCCCTTCCTAAAAAAAATCTATTATTTATTTTAGAAATGATGTTTAGAAGGGATAATATAAACATACCTTATTCAAATCCCTATAATCAATGTAAATCTCTATTTCTTATGTCTTTTTTTAAAAATGACCATGGGACTAATCTACTTAGTATCCTTGACAGGGGTGATGATACTACCTCTAGCATTTTATCCAACTAAATTTTTACTTTGGATTTCATATTTGGGCTAATCCTATATGGTCCATTTTATATAGTTTTGATGTCATCTTCGATTTGGAATTTCATGGTACCAATGTATTCTTTTATTCCTTTCAATTCATTAAATGTTTGGGGACATAAGTCTTCATATTCTCATAATAATTCAAGTATTTTTCCAACATTTTATTCTACCTTATAATATCCATTTTTTATATATTGGAATTCCCCTCCTTAACTATATTTTATTCTCTTATTTTTAAGGGTCTAAAAAAACATTGTGTTTTATCTTCTGCAATATTGATAAACTACCTTTCCCCTTCTTCTATCTAATTTGTTTATATTTTATGGTTTATCTTCATCATCCTCTATATCATGTTTTGTTATTTTTTGATAATTTTTTGTATTTTGAATTTATATTTTAGGGTCATTTTTCATTCCTTATTTCAATATTTATTTTATGATGATGGTTATGATGGGTTCCCAATTGTTTGTGTCCTATTTCTATTTCTTTTATTTTCAATCTATGAAATAATTGTTTAGATTCATTATATAGCATGAACAAAAATGTTTTATTTATTTTTAATTATCAACATGTATGTGTGTGTTTGGATCCCAAAATGTAAAAGTGCAACATAAATCCATTATGATATCCTCCCATTTAAATGTTCCTCTGTGTATTCCTTGATGCATATACTAGTTTTGTGGATATGCCTTGAGGATCCAATAAACTAATTGTACCCAAAGTCATTTGTTTATTTCTAATTTTTCTACATATTCTCTCACAATTTTTAAGATATATTCTTGGGCTAGTTGTTTGTGTATTTTTATCACATAGCTTTTGCACCCGTCTTGATGTTGTAGCTCACTTTGTGAAAAAATAATGATACAATGGGATCACCTCCAAGTTGGAGGACCTTGGGAAACTTAGGTGAACCTATGGAGAAGAATAGATTACTTTCACTAAATTCAATACAATTGATAAACTACCATATCATGTAGAAATTCTGCTTCTTAGTGATATTTCTTCTAAACTAGGGTTTTGACTATGAGAAAAGAGTTTTGGGAATGAATTTACAAAACTGGAAATGGTGATTGCACCAAAAAAAATTATTGTAATTTAATGCTTTCTTGAATAAACATAGTAGAATAATAGCTATATTGAAATTTATAAGATCACAAATTCATACAAATGTGAAACCAAAGGTAATATTGGGTATTTTTTCATATAAGGGCCAAAATTCTTTATTTTTTAATCAAACAATCTTTCAAAAGGGAA
This sequence comes from Torreya grandis, assembly GCA_037957365.1. Lineage (NCBI taxonomy): Eukaryota > Viridiplantae > Streptophyta > Pinopsida > Cupressales > Taxaceae > Torreya > Torreya grandis. The sequence goes on from JARHVA010003199.1 coordinate 1,003,079, forward strand.
AAAAGAATAACATAAATGAAATTTTATGACTAAAATAAGAATAAAACATACAAAAATATTTAAATAACCTTACATACACAAATATTACACCGACAAGATATGCAAATCTTCAATTTATTCTCATTCTCCAGGTTACAACATGTAGATAAGTTATTCAAAATGTAGAATAATATCTCTAGTATAAAAAAGATAAATGGGCTACACCATAGTAGCCATATCTATATTAAAAATCTCATGAAAGAGATGTAGCTATAAAATAAATCCACACCTAGTTAAAGAACATGCAAAATATGGAAAATCCATGCAAAGGGGCATGATTTTCAGCTATAATGGCATCTTTGGCAAGTTAAACAAGTGGAAAATGGTCATGTAAATATTGAGCTTGATCCAAAATGCTAGAGGCATGGGGAAACTTAATAATCTTCATGAAATGCCTATGTATTATTTAGTTCATCTACAATATCTTATCCATGCAATAAGGCACCAAAGTGAAACTCAAACTTTAGAGCAAAATATATATTTACATAACTTAAGTATATTTTACAAAACCCTAACTTGTAATTTTTAAATGGGACTTTTACAACATTCAAGTCACACAATTTTGACAAAAATGGAAATGTATTTTAAAATATGTGCTTTTGAAACTTAAGAAACTCAAACTTGCCACAATGGAAAGTGTAATTTACAAGCTTTCTTTTTACAATTTCAACCTATCAAAAAAGGACATGGAAATTACATATAACTCTTTCTCAAAAAGTTTTTTAAAAATGCTAGTTTATATTTACAATATGCAACTTTATAATATTTTTACAAATAAATACAATATAAGAATGATTGTGATATAAGGAATTAATCTATATCCAACACTTCTAAAAACTCTTTGTCCTTTATCTCTTGTGTCTTTTCAATATATGCATCAAATTTTTTGAAGATCTCCAATATGTGATCTTAATTAAGACCAAAAGAGTATAGGTGGCTTATTTCACATTCTAAAATAGTATCAGAGAGTTACCTTCATGAAAATCTATATTCTTGAGTCTCTTTCCCATTTGATCCAATTTATTATGGTACTTGATAAAGTGGTAGATAGAGCTCAAGCTGAATGTGGTGTCTAGAGATGACTCTTTTTCAATCACTCCTTTGAATTTATCTTGAACTTCCTAAGCTGAAAGGACATGGTTCTGATGATCTATTACTTGACATGATAATTTACTCAACAAATCTTTAATATCATATATCATATCATTAACATTGTCATGTGTAAGCTTAGCCTTACTGGTACTCTCTATGAGTATCCTTATCCTAAGCTGAGCTACTCGATCCAATTCCCCATCATCTATATCATTCCTTAATATCTTTTCTACAAGGAGGATGTCAGTATCAATTGGATCCATATCTATTAACTTTAGATAGAAAAGGTTTAACCTATTTATCTCTTCCTGATAATTGGTTATCTGCTCTTTCAATGTTGCCCTTCACTCTGTTATAGTTTTATAGTGATCCATTACAAATTTAATAACTCGGTTGCCCTTTTAGATGAACTCCTCTCTCCAAAAATTTATGGCCCTTCCCATACTACCAATTTCTATCACTACATTAAGTGTCTTTTGATCTATGATCTGATTAATAAGTTATGTTGGTTGAGCAGTGGGCTCAATGAACTTCTTTAATGTAGTCATTAATTGTTTAACCTTGTTCTTAAATTCATCCTTAGTGACCTTGTCACTATGCATTTTCTCAAAAAGAGAGTTAATGATAGATTTAATATCATGCTTCAATCCCTCTCTTTTAGGATCACCAAGGGTAAATCTTTGATACCTAGTAATCCCCCAACACTAGATCTTCTTTATGTTTTTCTAGTGGGGGGACTAAAATATCTACATACTTATCCCCTACTAAATTATACAATAACCTATATATGGTTTTGGGAGTTGTTTCAGATTTCTTATGTGCATTTGTGAGGCTAAAATATAATGTATTTAGGGAAACCATCTGCTCATATTTCTTCCTCATTGTCTATACTAACCAACTAGGAGTAGAATCCTATTGTGTTGACACTGTCACTTGTGAACCCAAAACTGAATATGATGCACTGATATGCATGGTGACAAGTGTTGTATCTTTTTTTGATATTGTGGTGATTTTTCAATAGCTATCTTTACAACCTCTTCCCTATATGTGGGTTAAGTGTCCATATTTGTATTAGTGACTTGCTCTATCTCTACCTCCTTTAAGTGGGTTGGGGTTAATGTGTAAGTGGAAGATATTGGTACTATGGAAATGGATGTGCTTGTTGGGGGTGTGGGAGATGGAAGTGATAACAATGGAGGAGTAGGCATAGGGAGTTGGAATTGAGAAACCTATGAGAGTGTGGAGTCTAAAGTTGTGAATGAATTAATCAAATTTATGGGGACACTCAGGATTGATGAAAAGTGTAAAGTGAGGGGAGATGAGATGAGAATGAAATAGTAGTTATCACAGGGGAAAGTGGACTTATTAACATTGATAAACTAAGGTGGAATCACTTGAGGTGAAGGAGGAGTGGAGACAGGAGGAGGGGGAGGTGTTGAAGCTAATGGAATGACATAGATAGGTGGAGGGAGGATTACAAAGATGGGAGTAGATACTATGACTGAGATGGGAGTATAAACTATTGTTGCTTTAATGTTAGTTGTATCTTTAGATGAAATCACTATTGGTTTATTTGTTGTTTCTCTTTGATTGTTTGATTGTCCCCTCTTGGCCTTTAATTTTTATTTTCACTTGTGGGAGATCATTGGACTATGTTATATTCTTGGAGTGCTCCAGTGTTGGAACCCTCTACTGATAATTGTACTCCATTCTCTTTGAACTCTCATAATTTATCACTGATGTTTACTGTCTCTTTGGTCACTTTAGCCCCTTTACTTCTAATCTAGCTAAATTTTCTATTTTTTACATTGGTGGTTCTATCCATTATTGAGAAAGACTCAATAATGGACCACATTATTGCTAGGAGGGGTTGAGCATAGATTTTGCTTTGATAGTAGACCTTATCTACTTGGGACTCATAATCAACCAAGTCCTTAGGGACTAGTTCCATGTTGAAGGCTTTGATATAATCAAGGGTCATTCTAGAGTAGTCCTTGAATCTTGCCTCTTATTCATCTTGAAATTCCTCCTAGTAGTCTTCATATTAGGGGACATGGGAATATGTTTAGATTACTAATGTACTAGTAATGTTTCCATTCAGATCATAAAATGGTCCTGCTTCCAGAGCCCTCAAGGTCATCTAGGTCATTTTAGCCTCTGCACACTTGGATTTGATTAAGAAGAGCATGTGTACCTCCCTATACTAATGGGGAAATGAATTCCCACCTTGTGTTTGCTAGATAGTAAATTTTGATTTTCAACTAGTTGCTTTACAAGCTCCATCAAAGCCCATTTATCACTCACATACCTCAGAAGGGTGTAAATACAACCTTTGAATCTAGCTACTCTGATGTATGTGTATTTAGGGAATTCAATGAAATAATATCCCCAATTACTAATCTCTAAAGTGGTAGCATCATAGAATCTCTATTTCTCTATTTCCTTATCAAACATAATTATGATGCAGTAGATGAATGCATCATTTACTCTTATAAAGTGCTACCTACTAGCTTCAAGTGTGAGGTCAAGGTAATAATTGAACACTTTATTTTCTTGGTCAACTACTGTGTTTAGTCCTAGGAAAGCTCTCCCTTTAGCCAATATATAAACTAGATAAAAAGTCATATTAAATTTCCCTATATCTTAGACTTCCATCAACTACTTGTGGATGAATTCATTGATGATTTGTACCCACTGGATGTATTAATTATTCTAGTGAATTACCCATATATATTGGTACATCTAGTCTTGAAAGTTCTTTGCATCAAGGTTACCAGTGATTCCATGCAATAATATGATTAGATCACCTACCTCATCCTTACAATCAATCCTTGCCAATGTTTTAGTAAATATAGTGGATGCTACCCCTAGGGATCATTATCCAATGTTTATTAATCACCCTTTGACATCCAGTGTTGTTGTCTTGATAGAATTTCCTTGATGACTATGGATTTATATCTAGGTAACTCTCAAAGTTGGGTATCTATAAGATAGAGTATATAAATTATGGGTCCAAATTTAGAATCATTTCCCCTTTGTCATTCATCACCTCTCTTTTATCCACATCATAATGTTTTACTAATGTGAGTACCAACTTGAGGCTTTACAAAGTTAGGGGGAAAGTTGCTTCCTAGGGCATTTTATAATCATAAATGCTCTGAATCCAATCATTTTTTAATTCAAAATTTATTATAGTCTAGAAATAACCTAGGTCATTATGACCTAAGTCTATGTCTTTAATCTAATTTGTATTATATTCTCCATTAGGTGTAATAATGAATCCTTTGTATTTAAACTTCATCTATTTCCTAGACATGGATTCTAGAGAAATTACTTGGGGGGGAACTAACTATAGAGTTGGTGGAATTTGTAGGTCTAAAAAGTAGGCTAGAACTCTGACAAAGATTGGAGTTATATTTGTAAGAAAAATCTCTAGTGGAGATAGTATATGCAAACTACACTTGCGATCTCTGGAGAAAACTCTCATGGAGATTAGGGTTGCTTTGTGCGTTGAGAAAATCTTTGGGACTTTGAGTTTGAAAATATAGGTATAAATCCTATGGATTTTGGAGTCATTTTAGCACTTGAAAAGTATGTAAAGATTATGAGGGAATCTTACAAGGGAATACTCACTAGGAAATGGTTATCTCTTGGAATATTTGATTGGTTATTTAGTTTTTGAGAAAACCCTAGGTTTTTGAGGAAAATCTTGGAAAATAATTTCACAAGAAAATGAATAACTAAATGATCTCTTTTGACACCATGAAAATAACCTAAAACCTTAATGATGACTAAGCAAAGAAAATAAAAACCTAAGATACAACCATATCCACTAACAACATGCAAGGAATCAAAAAATGACTAAAATAAAGTGTGAAAGGGGAAAAAATAACTTGAAAATGAAGGAGGTTAATCAAAATACCATGCAAGTGGAAAATAATAAAGGTGTGGTTAAAGTTCATAGCTCAAATGCATGGTTATGTGGTGGCGAATGTGTGGTTTGCAAGCCTAGATCATGTCCCAAGTTTTTTATCAGGGTTACATAGATCCAAAATTCAATTTTCAAAAATTAAAAAATGAATTAAATTAACCCCAATTAGGTTTATATATATGACCTCTTCAATAAATGCTCCTAGATTGATGGTTGGTAGGATATCTAGAGTCTATAAACAAATTTTCAATTTTTTAAGTTTGCTAATTGCACTTTGACCTCAAAATTTCATGGAATTGTTTGAATCTTTGAAAATGGGAAGGTGGAACTCATGGATAAATTCAAAACTTTTCAAGTTGAAATTTACACTTGGATTTCCATAATTTGTATGAAGTATGGTTAGTGGGAAGTAGAACTCAAATTATAATTTGTAACTTTACAAGTTGCAAATTGCAACCAAATTTTTAGTTTCTGGATAGATTGATGTGTGGAAAGTAGAGGTTGGGAAGCAATTTATGTGTTTGTAAGTTATAAATTGCATTTCAATATTTGGTTTCTATGGGGTATGTGGCTTACAAAAACTAAAACTCCACTTAAAATTTGGAACTTTGTAAGTTACAAATAATGAGTGGGGTTTCAGTTTCTACCGACTAGGTGTTTATCAAGAAGTGGAGTTTTGGATGCAATTTGCAAGTTGAAAATTACACCAAAATTTATTATTTATATTGAGATAATGTATAATAAGAAGCAGAGGTTGGGAAGTGATTTTCAATTTTTCAAGTTGTAAATTATATTCCAATCTTTGGTTTCCACCGGCTTAGCGAAATGAGTACTCTAGGTCATTTTAAGGCATTTTTACAAAAAACTAATGGGGTCTACCTTAGGTTAATTAACATTTTGACATGTTTGGGAAAAAATTATCAAAATTTTTGGTGACCTCTATAGGGTGATTACCTACTAATCAATTTATTTTTAGTAGCTTTCTAGTTCATTAGGCATGGATTCATTTTAATCCTAACACACTTTAATTGGTGAAGAAAAAAATTGGGATTTGCCTGAACAAGAACATAATAGGGAAAAATAGATAAACTAAGGAAATAAAAAATCCTAATGAGTTGACCTATGTGAAATCACTTATTTTAAATACACAACTAACCCTAATACATATAAAAAAATTTGTAGCAAATTCCTACCTCAAAAATAAGCTTTGAGATATATCCTATTGATTGGGATAGGTAGTTCTGATCTATCAAGCTTGGATAGCTAGAATGTATTATCTCCTTTGCATTGAGTTATAATATATGTACCACTCCATATTAAATCAAACTTGATGTGATTTTCTGGTTTATCTCTATTTGCATCCCATTTGAAAACCATTTCTCCTTCATTAAAGCTCTTGTTAGATGATTTTTTGTCAAAGGTTCTCTTTATTTGATCCTGATTTGCTTCCAAAACTTTCATTGACTAGTTCCTAACTTCTTCTAGTTCCATGAGTTATGCCAATCTTATTGTCATTTCATCATTTTCAATTAAGTCCAATTGATGATTGAGTTCTAGAGATGGTGACTCAATTGATAGTGGGACTCTAGCTTCCATTTCATATACCAACATGAATGGAGAGTATCCAATGGCTCTCTTAGGAGTGATACTATCAGCCCATAGTGTTGATTTTAACTTTATGTGTCATGTCCTTTGGTTATCCTCCATTATCCTTTTGATAATTCTTATGAGATTCTTATTGTTAGACTCAACCAAGCCATTACCCTACAGGTAATAATTGGAAGAAGTACTTAGGTATACATTGTGGTTTATATCACATTCACTCACTTAAGTGCCCACAAAATATCTGGCATTGTTTGAGATAATGGTATGAATAACATTAAACCTTGAGATGATGTCATCCATGAATTCTAGGGTAGATGCCTCCCTAACACCTTTTAGTGCAACTTCTTTAGTCTACCTTGTGAAATAGTCAATTTTTGTAAGGACCCATTTGTGGTCTACACTCGATGGTGGATTAATCATACCAATGAAATTTAATCTCAATTAAGTAAATAGTTTGCCAGCTTGAATTGGTCTGAGAGGGAAAGTTGTTAATCTTTACTTTCCTATGACTTAAGCACACTTCTCATAGTTCCTTACCCATTGGTGGGTATTTTTGAATATGTTTGACCAATAATAATTTCCTCTCATTATTTTGATGGTTGTGGTTCTTGTAGAGAAGTGTTCACCTAATGGGCCATCATGAAATTCTTCAAGCACATTGGGGACTTTATCATGCTTGATACATCTTAGCATGTCTCTATTCATATCTTTTATAAAAAATATTCCATCAACAAGAACATAAGGAATGGATTGGAGTCTAAAATACATCTTCTTAGACTATTAGAAATCATAGGGGTACTTGCCAGTCTACAATAATATGATCATGTCATAGATCTAGCGATTAAAAAGATGTGGATTGGTGGGATGAGATGTACTTTGAGCATATACTTCTACAGATACTATTTCCATAATCTTGATATCAGAAGCCAATTTTTAACATAAGCCCTTTCCTCTTACAATCTTTATAACTTTGATGTATATGTCATATTCCATGACTTTTGTGAATCCATCCCGCTCTTTTTTCATTTATTTCCCAGCTCAGTAGGAACTCTTCAACACTTTTTTGACTAACCAATAGATAAATTTTATTGTTGGAGAGGATTACCTAAAAAATTTGAGAGCTTTAATTATAGCATATACTTGCTTCTCTATAATATTGTACTTTTCTTCATAATCCTTCAAAGATTGACTAAAAAAATATATTGGCTATTCCAATTGTTATTTATTCTGATAGGTTAGAATAGTTGCAATGTTGCCTTCCCCTCTAAAATCATAGAGAATGAAATATTTCTCATAGTTGAGGTTGATTAGGGTAGGAGCCTGAGAAATACCCTGCTTGATGGCATCAAAGCTATCTTTTCCTTCCTATATCCAGCTAAAAATAATGCCCTTCTTAAGAATCATAGTAAGGGGCTTGGAAATGGAGGCAAATTTTGGAAAAAATATTCTTATGAAGTTTATTTTTCTAAGGAAACTCTGTAATACCTTCTTATGGCTTGATAGTGATAAGGTAGATAAATCACTTATTCTCTTTGGGTCTATTTCAAGACCTTCTTTTGAAATAATGTGTCCTAGTAGTTTCCCTTTATGAACTATGAAAATGCACATTTTCAAATTGAGGTAAATCCTTTGCACCTTTCAAAAAATTTCCTAAGATGATATAGGTGTGTATTAACATGTTTTAAGTAAATAGTGATGTCATCTAGGTATACCAGGATCATCTCATTTATCAAACCTATAAAAACCATATCCATGGCTCTATGGATTATATCACCAGCATTAGTTAGGCCAAATGACATCTTTTTGTATGCATACATTCCCCCTTTTGTAGTGAAGGCAATCTTGAACTGGTATGATTCCTACACTAAGATTTGGTTATATCCAGAATAATCGTCTAGAATGAAAAACCTTTAATATCTTGATAAAATTTGAAAAAATTGATCCATGGGTGGAAGGGTATAATGATAATTTAGGGATTCTCTATCTAGATCCATGAAATATACACAAAGCCTAATTTCACCATTATTTATCCTTATAGGGACCAAATTAGCAACTAAGATGAGTGTTTTGATAGGAAAAATGATGTTAGCCTCTATCAGTTTGGAGAGCTCACTCTTCATCAAGGGTTCTATTTTTGGATTAATTGGTCTCTACTTATGTCTAATAAACTTGGTATTTGGGTCAAGCTCTATTATATGTTGGGAAAAGTTAGGGTCAAACCCCCTTAGATATTGATAACTCCAAGTGAAGTTATCATCAAACTCCTAGCACAACTCAATAAAATTTTATTTTTTAAAATCATTACATACCTTTCCAATATTCAATGATTTTCCCTCTTAAATGATTACTAACTTTTAGTCTTATTCATTGACAATGATGTTCTTTTTGCATTTCAGTTGATCATCTAAATTGAAGATACTCTCTAAAGTAATAAGGCCCATGGGTAATTTGTCCATCTTCAGCTAAATGATTTGATCTCCATATTGATCTTGGAGTCCTGACTAATTTTTATCAGATAATTTAGATTCTCTCATAAAGTTGATAATTTATTGATCACTATCAAATACTTACTAGTTGGTTGCATTATCAAGTACAGATGGCCTTACTATCAAATTTACATTATGGCTATTTTTCTTATTTATTTCTTCAGGTAGGTTATATTGAGAGCCTACCGAGGCCATACAATCAACATCTTTATTTTTTGATCTTGGTACTCACTTGAATGTTTAAAGTGGTAAAATATTATAATATGTCCCAAACCCTATGTTTATAAGATCTTAGAAAATTATTCTTGGTGAAAAATCAACTCACTGTCATCAAATATTTGAAGGGATTTTATCCCTCTTTCCTTGGCAAATTATAGAGCTCAAATCAAAGATTCATATTCAAATTTATGGAATTAGATCTCCCTTTATGGAAATATCAAGACAATACCTACACCCACACCATTCCTACTTCTCAAATCAATGAATAATAATTGCCACATTCCTTGAAGATCTTCAGCTAGTTTTACAAGATTTAGGATGATTGCATCATTTTCATGAATGAAATATGTACCCAACCCAATTTAATTTATATATTCATAAGGATATAATTAGAGAGCTGATCCCCATTCATCCAGATGAATGTTTGGAATCTATTTTATAGGTGTTACAACTTCATGATCAATCTCCTCTTTTTGGTCATATAGTATGTAGTTCATGTATATAGGGATAGGAGTGTATGGATTGATATGGTATTTAGTGATTTGATTAACTCTTATTATTACTCTTTTTATATATTTCATCCTAAGTAACATGTGATACCAATCCACAGATAGATATCCTCCCATTTTTGTAGTGAAGTCTCATGAAAGACAAATGGCAAAATAAGGTGGGATATCGATAACTCAGATATATTTGGAAATTAAAAAGCTTGGATATGCATGGATAGTGAGGTTCAAACCTTTTATTTTCCTTACTATTGAATAATAGTCCCATCTAATTGAACCACACCTTTTGAGATAAGTGTATACTTAATGCCAAGAGCATTAGCTATTTTCTTGAGCATGATAGAATTATTATCCCCTAAATCTACCATGAAATTATGAATGACATGTTTCCCTATTATGAGTAAAATATAGAAAAGAAGAGGATTACCATTTTTTCTCACTTTAGTGTCTCTTTTTGTCTGACATAAATTAATTTCAACATTAGGTCCCTTAGTTGGAACCTTGTTCGCTATTTGGAATTTTTTCAAAGCTTCATGTAGCAAATCTCTTTGCACTGGAATGGATAGTGCTTCCCACATAGTGACATTCAAATTAGTCTTCTTAATCTATTCAACAATACTAAAAGGGATGTTAACAACCTTTGTTGGTGCCTTTGCGAGATCTATGTCTTCTTTTATGAGATTTGGAGTCAACACTTTTGATTTTGACTAGCCCATGGGCATAAAGGATGGCCTTTGTACCATGTTTCTCTTTGAAATTTCTTATACAAATTTGGAAGTTGTAGCCTGTTCCACCCTGGTGGGTGGGTCACTTCTATTGCTACTTTATTTAAACATGTATTGGCTACCACTAGGAAAGTTATTGTGTATCTGCTTATTAGGAACTAGCTTCTTCTTGTTGTACTTATGTGTTTGATATGTCTTGCACAATCAAGGCTTGATTGATGACACCAATAGGAAAAGCATTCTGGTTATGTGGTTAAGCACAAGGATAACACCACTTATACTCCTAAGCAAGGTTATTTTGAATAGGTAAAATATCTTTATAAGTACCTAGTGTAGGTAGAGCATGGATATTTGGAGGTCTTGCTTGCATATTTTGACCTTATAACTATGAATTTCCTCGGTATGGCTACATGTTGGGTTGGTATGCTTATTTATCTTGCTAATAGGACCTGTGGTTTTGGGATGACTACCTCTTCATTTCTACTAACTCATTGCCAAAACTCTTAATCAATGACTTAACCTCATATAAATCATATGTATGAGTAGAATTTAAAGCTGGTGCTTTGTTCATGGTGGGATTTAGATCAATTTTAGGTTGTGTATGAGGTATTTCTAGGAATAGAGGCATTGGTGGCCTTGGGACTATTTTTCCATCTTGAATTAGATAATTTTATACCCTTATTATAATTTCATAAGAGCTGGGAAGTGTGGTTCAACCCATTACCTAAATCATAACAACTATATCACTATTCAAAGCTCTTAAGTAATATCAGCTAACATTATTTGGGGTTAGTTGACCAATACTAGAATTTTACTCCACATCTTTTGAAAACAAAAATTGAAATCAGTCATGAGCTCATGAGGAGACCATTGGATAATAGTAAATTATTCAACCAAGGAGAGGTGGTCACTCTTATCTTCAAATTAAGTTACTAGTTTAGTGCCTAAGTCATCCCAAACATGGATGGAATTGGGAGGCAAGCCTTTATACCATTGCAAGGCTTTACCCTTGAAAGAGAAGAATAGGAGTCAAATTGCAACATTATCTTGTACCATGTTGTAGATTGAAAAAATATTAGAAATATATTGTATATGTTCCATGGGAGTGGTGAAAGTTTAACCAGTAAAATATGGAAGGATTTTTTAAGCTGAAGTAGGTATATCATCATATTGGGCCAACTAGAGTGGGCTACCTCCATTGAAAGCTATGAAAATTTGATTTCTTGTAGCCATAATAGGAGGTATGAAAGTGCTAGGAATATTTAAGGAGATGAAAAAGAATTTATATATACTCTAGTATAAAGAATGATTAATCTTGATCTCTTTTTATATGAAAATGACAATTCCAAAAAATCAACTTTCTTACCTTTAGTAGATGATCTTGTTTGCTTTTTTGGCTATGCAAACCTTGATTTCTTGGATCCATAAGCCAGTGGAATCCCCAGGTGATTTTTAAATGTGTATAAATATAATACAATACTTGCTAAGAATAGAACCGATATCTTTATTAATAATTATAAGGTCCCACTGGGCTTGGAAAAAACTATTATCACATAGATTTTGCACCTGTCTTGATGTTGTAGCTTATTGTGCAAAAATCTAATGATACAATGGGATCACCTCCAAGTTGTAGGACCTTGGCAAGTTGATTTTAACCTCTAGAGAAGGATGAATTTCATTCACTAAATGTGGTACAACCTGTAAACTACCAGCGTAGGTCAAAATTCTTCTTCTTAGTGATCTTTCTTCTAAACTAGGGTTTTGACTATGAGAAAAGAGTTTTGAGAATGATTTTGAAAAAAATGAAATGGTGATTACACAAAATATTTTATAGTGAATTTTAATGCTTGATTAAATAAACATAGCATAATAATAGATATATTGAAATTTATAAGAGCACAAACTCATACAAATATGAAACCAAAGGCAATATTAGGTATTTTCTCATACAAGTGACAAAATTCTTTATTTTTTAATCAAACAATATTTCAAAAGGGGAAAAATACAACAAATTAAATTTAATGACTAAAATAAGAGTAAAACATCCAAAAATATTTAAATAACCTTTCCTACACATATTACATAGACAAGAAAGGCAAATCTTCAATTTATTCTCATGTTCAAGGTTACAACATGTAGACAAGTTATTCAAAATGTAGAATAATTTCTCTAGTAGACAAATGATAAATGGGATACACCATAGTACCCATATTTATACAAAAAATCTCATGCGAGAGATGTAGTTAACAAAGAAATCCATACCTAGTTGAAGAACATGCAAAATATGTAAACTCCACATAAAAGCGTGTGATCTTCAGCTGTAATGGCATCTTTGGCAAGTTAGACAAGTTGAAAATGGGTATTTAAATGTTGAGCATGATCCAAACTACTGGAGGCATGGGGGAAACTTGATAATATTCATGCAACACGTATGTCTTCTTTAGTTCAATTTTAATGGCTTCTCCATGTAACAAGGCACCAAAGTGAAACTCAAACTTTAGAGAAAAAGATAGCTTTAGATAGCTTAATTCTATTTTGCAAAACCCTAACTTGTAATTTTTAATTGGGATTTTTACAATTTTCAAGTCACATAATTTTGACAAAACTAGAAATGCATTTTACAATATGTGCTTTTGCAACTTAAGCAAGTCAGACTTGTCAAAATGGAAAGTGTAATTTACAATTTTGATTTTTACAACTTTTAACCTATCAAAAAGGAAAATGAAAATTACATATGGCTCTTTCTCAAAAAGTGTTGTCAAAATGATAATTGAAATTTATAATATGCAACTTTACAATATTTTTACAAGAAAATATAATAATTATTGTGATATAAATAATTAATTTATATCCAACACTTCTAAAAACTCTTTGTCCTTTTTTTCCTATGTCTTTTCAATATATGCATCAAATGTTTTAAAGATCTCCAAGATGTGATCTTCATTGGGAAAAAAAAGAGTAGAGGTGGAATATTTCACATTCTATAATATTATTAGAGTGTTCCCTTCATGTAAATATATATTCTTGAGTCTCTTTTCCCATTTGATCCAATATATTATGGTACCTAATAAAGCAGTGGATAGAGCTCAAGTTGAATGCGGTGTCCCAAGATGACTCTTTTTCAATCACTCCTTTGAATTTATCTTGAACTTATTGAGCTAAAAGGACCTAGTTTTGATTATCTATTGCTTGACATGACAATTTATTCAACAAATATTCAATGTCATATATCATATCAATGGCTTTATCATATGTAACCTTAGCCTTATTGGTACTCTTCATGAGAATCCTTATCTTGAACTAAGCTGATCTATCTAATTTCTCATGCTCCATATCATTTTTTTGTATTTTTTATGCAAGGAGGATGTCAGTATCAATTGTGTCCATAGCTATCAACATTGGATAGAAAAGGTGTAACCTTTCTATCTCTTCCTCATACTTGTTAATCTGCTCTCTCAAAGTTTCCCTTCTCTATATCAAACTTGTATAGTGATCCATTACTAACTCAATAACTTTGTTGCCCTTTGAGATGAGCTCCTCTACGTAGTCCTTTATGGCCTTTCCCATGATACCAATTTATATCACTACATTAAGTGTCTTTTGATCTGTGACCTAAGTAAAAGCTTGTGTTGGTCGAGTAGTGAGCTCAATGAACTTCTTTAATGCAGTCATTAATTGTTTAACCTTATTCTTCAATTCATCCTTAGTGACCTTGTCACTATCCATTTTCTCAAAAAGAGAGTTAATGCTAGATTGAATGTCATGTTTCAATCCCTTTCTTGTAGGATGACCAAGGTGAACCTTTTATACCTAGTAATCCCCCACCACTAGATCTTCTTTCTATTTATCTAATGGGGGGACTGGAATCTCTACATACTTCTCCCCTAGTGATTCATACAATATCCTTGATATGGTTCTAGGAGTTGTTTTGGATTTCTTATATGCATTTGTGAGGCCAAAATATAATGTATTTAGGGACACAATCTACTTATATTTATTCCCTAGTGTCTACGCTAACCAATTAGGAGTAGAATCTTGTTGTGATGACATTGTCACTTGCGAATCTGTAGAGAAAGATGATGCATTGGTGGGCATGTTGACTAGTGTTGTATCTTTTTTTGATATTATTTCTACTTTTTTGGAAGATATCTTTGAAACTTCTTCCCCATATGTGGGTTGAGTGTCCATATTTGTATCAGTTCTTTGATCCATCTCTACCTCCTTTGAGGGGGTTAGGGTTACTATGGAAGTGGAAGATATGTGTGCAATGGAAATGGATGTGCCTATTGGGGGTGTGGAAATGAAAGTGACACCAATGGAGGAGTAGGCATAGGGAGTTGGAATTGAGGAACCTATGGGAGTGTGGAGTCCAAAGTTATGAATGAATTAATAAAATTTTTGGAGACACTCAAGTTTGATGAAAAGGGGAAAGTGAGGGGAGATGAAAATGAAATAGTAGCTATCCCAGGGGTTGGGATGGCTAGTGGGATTGTAGTCAAAATGATTGAATCCATGGATATATAATGTTGTGTAATATTGGTGATTAATGAGGATGAGATAAAAGGGATTATGGAAGAGATAGAAGGTATTATGGAAGGAGGAAATGAAATTATGGGAGAGGGAAGAACTATGGAATAGAGAAGCATAAGGGAGACTTGGGTGTCTAATTGAATTGATTAGACTAGTAGTAGTGGACTTATTAACACATGTGAACTAGTGGGAATGGAAGGTGGAATCACTTGAGGTGAAGGAGGAGTGGAGATAGCAGGATGGGGAGGTGTTTAAGCTGATGGAATGATAGATATAGGTGGAAGGAGTATTATAAAGATGGGAGTAGATACTATGATTGAGATGGGAGTAAAAACTATTATTGCTTCAATGGCATCTATATCTTTAGAAGAAATCACTATTGGTTAATCTATTGCTGCTCCTTGACTACTTGACTATCCCCTCTTGGCCTTTGATTTTTATTTTCTCTTGTGGGAGATAACTAACCTATTTTCCTACTATGGGAATGTTCCACTAATGGAACCCTATACTGATGGTGTTACTCCCTTCTCTTTGAGATCTCATAATTTTTCACTAATGATTTCTATATCTTTGGTCACTTTGACCCATTTACTTCTGTGTTAGATGATTGTTCTATTTATTACATTGGTGGTTCTATCTATTAATGAGAAAGACTCAATAATGGACCACCTTACTACTAGGAGGGGTTGATCATAGATTTTCATCTCATAGTAGACCCTATTTATTGGGGACTCATCATCAACCAATTCCTCAAGGACTAGTACCATGTTGAAGGCCTTGATCTGATCAAGGGTCATTTTGGAGAAGTCCTTCAATCTTACCTCTTCTTCATCCTGCAAGTCCTCCTAGTATTATTCATAGTAGGGGACATGGGAATATGTTGATATTCCCAATGTACTAGTAATGTTTCCATTCACATCATAAAATGGTCTTACTTCCAGAGCCCTCAAGGTCATTTAGGTCATTTTATCCTTTACACACTTGGATTTTGATGAATAAGGACATGTGTACGTCCCTATGTTGATGGGGAAATGAATTCCCACCTTGTGTTTGCTACATAACAACTTGTGAGTTTCAACTAGTTGCCCCACAAGATCCATGAAAGTCCATTTGTCACTCACATACCTTGAAAGGGTGTAAGGATAACTATTAAATCCACCTACTAGGATGTATGAGTATTTCAGTAATTAGATGAAATAAGATCCCTGATTGGTAATCTATTAAGTGGTAGCATCAAAGAATATCTTCTTCTCTAGTTCTTTGTTCAACACAACTATGATGCATTAGATGAATGAATCATTTACTCTTTGAAAATGTTACCTACTAGCCTTAAGAGTCAGGTTGGGGTAATAATTGAACACTTTATTTTCTAGGTGAACTATTGTGTTTAGTCCTGGGAAAGATCTCCCTTTGGCCAATATATAAACTAGATAATAAGTCATATAAAATTTCCTTATATGTTTTACTTCCATCAACTGCTTATGGATGGAGTCATTGATGAGCTGTGCCCAATGGATGTATTGCTTATTATGATGGATTACCCATATATATTAGTACATCTAGTCTTGAAAGTTGTTCACATCAATGTTACCAGTGATTATATGTAGTGGTATAATTAGATCACCTACCTCATACTTAAAATCAATCCTTACCAATGTTTTAAGTAATCATGTGGATGTAACCCTAGGGATCCTGAGCCATTATTTATTAATCACCCTTTGACATCCAATGTTGTTCTCTTGATAGAATTCCCTTGATTACTCTGGAGTTATATCTAGGTAACTTTCAAATTCAAGTATCAAGAACATGGAATCTATGAAATCTAGTTCTAGATTTAGAATCATTTCCCCTTTGTTATTTAACACTTCTCTCTTATCCACATCATAATGTTTTACTAATGTGAGTACCAACTTAGGGATATACACAATTAGGGGGAAAGCTACTACCTAGGATAGTCTATAATCATAAATGCTCTAAATCTAATACTTTTTGAATTCAACATTTATTTTAATCCAAAAATCACTTAGGTTAATATGACTTAGGTATGTGTCTGTAATCTCATTTATATTAGATTCTAGACTGAGTGTAACACTAGGTCCTTTGGATTTAAACTTCATCTCTTTCCTAGACATGGATTTTGGAGAAATTTTTGGGAGGAAAACCAACTATAGAGTTGGTAGAATTTGTAGGTGCAAAAATTAGGTGAGAACTCCAATAGACATTGGAGTTATAATTGCAAGGAAAATCTCCTACAGAGATAGTAGATGCAAACTACACTTGTGATCTTAGGTGGAAACTCTAATGGAGATTAGGGTTCCTCTATGCACTAAGAAAGTCCACAAGACTATGAGGTTTCAAATGCAGTTAGAAATCCTATGGGTTTTGGAGTCATTTTATCACTTGAAAAGTCTGTAGGGACTATGAGGGAATAATACAAGGGAATATTCATTAGGTAGGGGATAACTCTAGGAATATTTGACTAGTTATTTGAATTTTTGATAAAACCCTAGGATTTTTAGGAAAATCTTATTAAATGACTTCAAATTAAAATCAATGGATAAACAAGCTCTTTTGACACCATGAAAATAATTGTTGATGCAAGAGATTACACCTGAGGCAAGGAGGCCTAGCTCCTGCTTTCTCCACGCAACATGGAAACTCTCCTCTCGCCTGTGGGACTGATGAAGCTAGAGGAGAGAGTCTCTAGATAAGGGCTAGCTCCCTTTGATGCATCATGTTTTTTCCATCAAGTGCTAACATACATATATATATAGATATAAAAAGGGGGGGTTGAAAAGGGAGAAAGAGAATGCAGAAAAAACAAGCCTACTCTAAAGAGGTGATGAACCAAAAAACAAGGTCGACCTTCACACATCCACTCTTAGAATCAAACAAATACAAACATACTCTACACATTTGGTAGAAAGGACCAAGCTACAAAATACTGGCAGGGAGGCTTTCATGAAAACATAGAAAATAGAAAATCACTGAGGCACTGTGAAATGCGCACTGTAAGTAACTTCCTCTATTTTGGTCTTCTAAATGTCAGCTCTTCTCCTTTCAGCGGTAGAAATGGAACCTTGTAAATGATAGGTCTAATAGTGTCAAACCTATGAGAGCATTAAGAAACAATGATTGGACACAGACAAACACTCAAGGCATACTCTGAAACATCTATCCAAATGGAGGTAAAAAATTGCATTTTATTTCATTCAGGTGAAATTTTGCCAGGGCTACGCCTTAGCAAAAGTGGAAGAACTGATTATTCTCAAAAATGAGAAGTTACAATATATAGAAGAAAGGAGAAAGAAACTTGGTGCTTTTTTTGACAAGTTAGCCTATCGTGTCCCATTAGAAAGAGGAAACATTGTTGTGTTGTCATCATCCTAGAAGAAGCCTATTGGAACCATGTTGTATAATTGCCAAATTTGACTTTGGCATTTGAGCTTTAATGTGGAAGTGTGGATCGTGCCTCTTTTCAGCCAATAGACTGAAATTTTACCCCTTTTCAAAGCACGGGCCATGTTGTTCACTATTTGCGCCATTTGGGGATTATCAGGCAATAAATTGCCTACACTTTGCCACTTGGACTACCTTATCACTTCTGTGCCATGTCATTTATCCTTGTCTGTCACTTTGTCATTTGTATTTGTCTTCTTTGTCTCTTCTAGCTGCTTGGCCCTTTAGGCGAACTCCTTGGCAGGTCGCTACATTTTGGCTCCTTCTCTTTTTCCATGTTAGCACTTTTCTAGATTTAAAACCCAACGACTATTCTATTTCATTAAATTTGACGACCTAAAAGATGTCAGGTCCATGCTGACAGTCAGGTCCATGATGGCAGCCTTTAGGCTATCTTTCATCTATCTACATCACCCTCCCAGGCACTTTGCCTCGCATACACTTCAGTGGATCGTTGTTTGCTTGTGTAGATTGTTGTCGGGTTCATGTGGACTGTCTCTCGGCTTATATGTTTTGTTAACCCGCAGACTTTTGTCCATGGATGTTTTTCCATGGTTTTGAGTTAAGTTGTGGGCTTTGTGTTTGTCATGCCTGGGCCTTTAAGAAAAACTTTAGTGTCTTCCCACCCTCCAAAAGGGCACTTTGACTATTGACTGCCCTTTGGCTTGGGGCAGACCCTTGAACCTTTCATTGAACTGGCTTGTTGAACCAAGATGCTTAAATCGAATGATGAATGGACCAAGGGTGGTTTAACCACTGAACCAAGGCATGAAATGAAACTCTCTAAACTTGCTAAACCCAAAAATGACTGGCATTAAATAATAGGTGAAGAAGGTGACCAAAATTTTGCCTGTGGGCAAAATGGGTCAATAATTGGTGACTCACAGGGGAAGCATGCCTGCTATGCTTAGAACCAGTTGCCTTAAAATCCATTTGGTGTGGAGTTAGATGTAGCTATGAAATAATTATCAATATCCTGAAATATTTGAGAATCAAACATGAAGCTTTTACCCCCAAGCAAAGGGAAACACACAAGGCTAAAAACACTACCTGTGCAAACTACACTTAGGGAAAGCAAGAGAAGAAACTGAAAACAAACTACTATATACAGCTAACCAGGAATGCTTGCCTCCCTCCTGGATCGAAAGGAAAAAAATTTCAAGGCCCTTCCTAGCAAGAAGACTTATGATGCCAGGCAAATAGCTGAATGAAGAAGAGAGTTGGTGACCTGCTCCTCTTGCTTGTCACCTACATTGGCTGGAATCCGAGTGGATCAAATTCAAACATGCCTCCAATATATATGTATTCTGCTTGTCCCTAGAGGCCTGTTGAATGCTGGTCCTTTCTATTGGTGCTCTTCACCAAGAAATTAGTGGCTACTAACTCATCGCCATAAGCCCCTTGACTTGCACAATTCTTCTGCAATGTATCATGGTCTGATTTGTTTCCTTCTACCTCACTGAAAACTCTGTCAGACTCATCCTCTACTTCATCTTGGACTTCTTGAAGAAGGGTGACTGTGGTGATGTCTAAAATGGACTCACAAAATGATTGTTCATCCTAAAAAACATTACCTCTTTCTTCAAAGCTCTCTTCTTCAAGGCGTTCCTCTAGGAAGACAGACCTCTCCTTTCTTTCCTCCAACTCAAGCTCCTCAGCATAGTCATCCTCATCATCAAAACAACAAGGAAGTTCATCAAATAGGGGGGAAGAGATCTCACCATGAATTTTTTCCTCCTTGAATTGCCGGAACATCTGCATATATGCAAGACCTGCATCTTCTCCATTGTTGATAAGGTCTCCACAAGGAGTATCAATACAATTTCTTCTTCGTTGTTACTCATGATAGCCTCTTGGATGTCATGGGAATCATTGGTAGGAGCAGCTTTATCTTTTTTAAGGTTTTGAGCAAAACCTTTCTTCTCCTCTTTCCTGCCCCATGATTCCACTATTTTCCCCCAGGTTAGGAGGTTGCCATTAGAATCAGTGACCTGAAGGGGTTGAGGAAGACTAGGAAAGCTGCTTGAGGGGATTCTCTAAATATTTTGAGTCTGATCCAAATTGTATGAAGGAAAACAAGACCCATGATTTTGTGCAAAATAAGTATACATACAAGACGTGATTTTTGATGAAAAAGCCTCCAAAGGCTGGTTAGTTGAAGAACACACCAAAAAATCTTCAACTCTTTGGACAAAACCTGTCCCAATTGGTCCCACTGGGCGTGTCAGAACTGTTGATGCAGGAAAGTGCACCCAATGGCAGGAAAATAGATTCCTGCCTTCTCCTCACAACATGGAAACTCCTCTCTCACCTGTGGGATGGAAAAGCAGGAGAGGAGAGTCTCTAGTTAAGGGCTAGCTCCCTTTGATGTATCGTGTTTGTTCCAAGAAAAAGCTAAATACAGATATAGGCATAGATATATACAACTATATAAAATGGGGGAATAAAAAGAGAGAAGGATACAGGTAAACAAACTACTCTAAGGAGGTGATACACCAAAACAAGATTTGACCTTCACACATCCACTCTTGAAACCAAGAAAATGCATACATACACTACGCACTTGGTAGAAGGACCAGGCTGCTAAAACTGGCAGGGAGGGTTCAATGGAAAATCCAAAACAAAGATCCCCCAAGGTGCTGTGAAACACACACTTATGAAGTAATTTCTTCTACTCCTTCACTCCAAAATATTGCTCTTCTCCTATCAACTGCAGCAATGGCACCTTGTAGATAGCAGGTCTGCTAGTGTTGAACCTATGAGAGCATCAAAAGACAATGACTAGACACAAGCAAACATTCAATGCATACACAAAAATGTCTATCCAAATGGAGGTAAAAAGCTACATTTTGTACTGATCCAAGTGAAATTTTGTAGAGCTGCACCCTTTACAAATGTGAAAGATCCAATTCTTCTCAAAACTAAGAAGTTACAATATATAGAAGAAAGGAGAAAGAAACTTGGCACTTTTTTTGACAAGTTGGCCTGTCGCATCCCATTGGAAAGAGGAAACATTGTTGTGTTATCATCGTCCTAGAAGAAGCCTCCTGGAACCACGCTGTATAATCACCAAATTTGACTTTAGCATTCAATATTTAATGTGGAAGTGTGGATTACACCTCTTTTCAGCCAACAGACTAAAATTTGTCCCCTTTTCAAAGCACAAGCCATGCTATTCACTTTTTGTGTCATTTGGGGATTATCAGGCAATAAATCACCTACACTTTTCCACTTGGACTGCCTTGTCACTTCTGCACCATGTCAATTCTCCTTGTCTATCACTTTGTCATTTGTCTTTGTCTTCTTTGTCTCTTCTGGCCACTTGGCCCTTTAGGCAAACTCCTTGGTGGGTCGCTACATTCTAGCTCCTTCTCTTTTTCCATGTTAACGATTTTACAGATTTAAAACCCAACGGCTATTCTATTTCATTAAATTTGATGGCCTCAGAGACGCCAGGTCCATGCTAACATTGGGTCCATGCTGGTAGTCTTGAGGCTATCTTTCATCTGTCTATGTCACCCTCTCGAGCACTTTACCTTGTATACACTTTGACAGATCACTATTTGCTTGTGTAGACTACTGTCGGGTTCCCGTGGACTATCTCTCAGCTTATATGTTTTGTTAACCCATAGACTTTTGTCTGCAGATGTTTTTCCATGGTTTTAATTTAAGCCATGGGCTTTGTGTTTGCCATGCTTGGGCCTTTAAAAAAACTTTAGTTTCTACCCACCCTCCAGAAGGGCACTTTGATTGTTGACTACCCTTCGGCTTGGGGCAAACCCTTGAACCTTCTGTTGAACTGGCCTGTTGAACCAAGATGATTAAATTGAATGATGAATGGACCAAGGGTGGTTGAACCATTGAACCAGGGCATGAAATGAAACTCTTTGAACTTGCTGAACCCAAAAATGACTGGCATTAAATAGCAGGTGAAAAAGGTGACCAAAATTTTGCCTATGGGCAAAATGGGTCAATAATAACCTAAAACCCTAATAAAACATAAGCAAAGCAAGGAAAAACCTAATATGCAACCAGATCCACTAACAGGGTGAAGGAAATTGAAAAATGACTAAAATAAAGTGTGAAAGAGAAAAATATAACTTGAAAATGAAGGAATTTAATTTTAATACCATGTATGTGGGAAATAATGAAGGAATGGTTCAAGTTTGTGGCTCGAATGCATGGTTGCATTTCAGTAAATGTGTAGTTTGCAAGTGTGTCTCATGGCTTAAGGTCATTATTAGGGTCATAGAGCTCCAAAATTTGATTTTCATAAATTAAATAATGAATAAAATTAACCCCAATTGGTTTTATATATATGACCTCTATAATAAATGCTCTTAGGATGGTGGTTGGTAGGAGATCCAGAGTCTGCCAACAAATTTGCAATTTTTCAAGTTTGTTAATAGCACTTTGACCTCCAAATTCTATAGAATTATTTGACTCTTTGAAACTGGGAAGGTGAAACTAAAGGATCAATTTGAAACTTTACAAGTTACAATTTACAGTTGGATTTCTGGATTTCATAAGAAGGGTGGTTGTTGGGAAGCGAAATTCAAATTGCAATTTAAAACTTTGCAAGTTGTAAATTAAAACTGGAGTTCTAGTTTTTGGTTGGAGTGTTGTATGGGAAATGGAGGTTGGGAATAAATTTTCAAGTTTTCAATTTGAAAATTGCATTCTATTCTCTAGTTTTTATGAGGTATGTGGTTTGCGGGAAGTAGAACTTTGCTTTCAATTTACAAGTTGTAAATTGTGAGTGGGGTTCCAGGATGCAATTTTCAATTTTGTAAGTTGTAAATTACACCCAGATCTCAGGTTTCCATTGGGATAATGTATATCAAGAAGTGGAGGTTGGGAATAAATTTACAAGTTTACAATTTTCAAACTGTATTCCAATCTCCAGTTTTTGCCAGCTTAGGGAAATGAGTACTCTAGATCATTTCAAGGCATTTTTCCAAAAAATTAAATGGGGTCTCCCTTAGGGTACTTGAGATTTTGATATTTTTGGGACAAAATATCATCACAAATTTCATGGAATGTCTCTATAATATCCTTCTACTTTGATAAATATTTTTTTGATAATATGCTAACACTTTTCCAATTTAGGATTAAGGATTTATGGATGTCCCACCACATTATGGTGGTGATAGTCAATGTATAATCAATAATATTCATTTTTATTTGATCATTTGGGAACCTTCAAGCCATTTTTTGTAGGTAATAATTTACATTTGGATCCCACTAATCTTGGTTACTTTTACATCAGATGCTCATTCAATATGTTATACATTTCTCTTTTGCAATGTCATATCATTAAATGTGGTAGTTAAATTTCTGTGAGATTATAATTTCCACATGTGGAATAATTTTTTAACAGTTATCTCAAGTTTTCCATACAACAAAACCTCAATTCCATTATCACAAGTTTTTTTAACCTCCTTGATTTCAATTTTTACTTATCCTTCATCATTGGGTTCACAATCATCATCAATTTTATGATATTATTTAATCTGTATATCCTAGAGAGTTCATCAAAATCACTTTCTCTTTTGTGTGGATATAATTCCTATGACCATGCAACTCCCATACATGTTTTTAAAGGAATTTGGACTACTCTCACATTAAATTCAAATTTAATCTATGCTTATTTATAATTTAATATGGAATTGTAGTCTACAAATCATTCTAATTTAAGTAAAGTCGACTAACTTGTATCATACATATCAATCACTTCAAAGTCCACCTTTATTTTTATATCCATGAAGTTAACCAAGACATTCCTTAGTGTCCCTATTGGTGACTATGGGGTTATATCCACCATGGAAAAGTCAACATTTCTACATGTAGCTTCAGTTTACTCAAAAATTTCCATGTACTATAGGGTAATAAATCAATATTTGTCATCAGGTCTAAGAGTGTCTTTCTTACCTAATTTTTTTCTATTTTTCATCTAGTAATATTATAGTCTTTTTTCATTTTCTACACATTCTAAATGCATTTTTTTCATTTTTGTTTTATTTTTCCCTCTCTTTTCAAATGGTGTTCATGTCCTATTTATTTCAATGCTTGTAGAACTATGCTAATTTGCGTACTAGATATTTTTTTTTCATCAATTTTTACATTTGTTTTAAGTTTTCAATTTTTCTCTCATTGAAATAAGTCATCTTAAGTTGATCTTTTTCCTGTTTATCCTGTATGATCTTCTTATTCTTATATAATATTGATCATGTTCATGTGTATTAGGATACTCCCTATCACATTTTATATTTAACTTGTCTTCAGAGTCTATAAATTTATCTTTTTCCTTATTTTTATTTCACTCCTTGTTACTACCACTCTATATTTGGGGTCATCTATGATTATTTTTAGTAATTATTTCCTTGGGATATTCTTATGTACTTTTATTGTTTCTCTACACTATCTTATTTCATCTGAAATAGTTGTGTTGTTTTTATAATTCCCCTTCTTCTATAATTTTTTTTGTCTCCATGTCACCTTATTACACTGCCCAAATATTTCATTCAATATTAAGATTTTTTTAAAGTTTTTTGTGTCTTTTATTAGAGAGGATTTTTCCAATTATTCTTACTTAATGCCTCCATTTTTTTAATATTATATTGGTTTAGGGAAAGAAAAATAATCAAGAACTACCTTCACATGAAAAAATACACATTCCACATGTGGTTCTTTTGTACAGTCCTAAGCAATGTGGCCAATATTTACATAATTATAACATGCTAGTGGTCTCTCCTAGAAGTATCCATGGTTATAACCTAGACCTCCTTGATATTTTCATCTCCCTCCATGGTATCCACCCCTATAGATGCCCTTGCCTCATCCTTGATACTAACCTTGATTATTATTGTAGTATTGTGGATGGGGATTTTGGAGTGTGAATCTTTTTATTATTATAGGGTTTATGTATTTTTGGCCATTGTGAGATATAATAGGGTTGCCTAAATGTGTTTTCATCGATGACATATATTGGACTATTGTTTCTCTTCTATGATTTATATCCTATAACTCGAGCAATGCATCATGCCTAGGGATGTGTGATTATAATGGTTGAATGACCCACAAGTAGTGCAATACATTAATTGGTTGGTGGGTGGAGTTACTTCCATTAGTGGACACAACTATTGTGGATGTTTTTAATATGTAAAAATCCTATCAATATAAAATTATTTTAATGGGGGAGGGGTATCCATAGTGGTTTCTAGGATGGCCTCACTACTACCACATTTTCACCATTTCCAGGTGTAAACATTCTATTTGTGAATTCCCTTTTCTACAACATATGGTACACCAAATTTTAGTATTTGATGGGGTTTTTAGCTAGGTTTGAGCTAAATGTTTTTCATTTTATTTGAATCTAATATTTGATCCTTAATTTTTCTAATTATTGTTGTAGTCTCTCCATGTTATCTTTTAGGGATGTATTTATTTCCTATCTCTATGATAGGGCTTCCATGCATGAGGACATCTCTAATGTGTCCATAAAAGTCATAAATATCTTACCATCCATGTTATCTCTAAGGTGTGATATTAATCCTAAAATAATCAACTTGATCTTATGTTTCTAATTTGATGGTTCCTCTAATTTTGTTACAATTGACTTGAATTGTTGGTCACATTATTACATAATTTCATTTTCCTTTTGTATTAGTTCACTCCTTTTACTTACACTCTTAGTGGGGATGTTTAGGTAATGTAAGTACCATTTAAATATTATTTGTACATCATCCAATGAATTAGTACATCCTTAATTAGTTTTCATTTACCATTTTAATGCATTATCTCTCAATGTGCCAACAAAATCAAAAAAATGTTTTTCTATGACATTGTAGCCTATATAATATGAATACAGTACAAATAGGTGTTCCTTAACATCCTTTGTGTATTATATAAAAAAAATGAAAATCCATTCTATTATGTGTCATATTTAGGGTATGAGATTATGTTTTGGAACTACTACTAGTCCAGTGACTATATGTACTCATCTTGGAAGCACTAATTGAGCTTCTTATTTTTTTATACTTTTTTTGTCTGACCATTTTTTTACTTCTTCCTTTATTTCTAATTTCTCCTCTTTTAAAATATCTATTTTCAAAAATCTCTACCTAATTCTCATAAACTCTCTTATGCTTTCTATCTCTTCACTGAACCTTTGATAACTATTTTCTACTTCTTATAAATATAATTAATTCTATTTATCTAATAGATATATGTTCACATCTATTTTAAAGTGGCATAGGGGATAAAATTTGGTTGAAAGTGTTTATCTCTTCATAGGGCCTCTCACAGTTGGGGTTTTGAAGGGGTGTGTCACTTTTATCTCTATCTTATCATTTTCCCTATTATCTTAATTAATTAATCCTTTTCCCCTTTATCTAGCTTATTCTTATTCGTTGTCTTGTATTCCTCACATATTACTACCAAAATTTACTTATGAATCACTTGTGTCCCTAAAGTTGGTATCCCTTCCAACATTTATGTTCTTATATTCTCTCTTCATGTACTATTTCTTCTTGACTATTTTATCTCATACTCCCTTCTTCAATTATTGAAATATCTTCTCTTAATTATACTATATAATTATTTCATCCTATTTTTATGGTATCTTATAATCTATTTTTTTCATCTTTTCCTTTACTACTTTTTAGGCCTAGTCTATTATGGACCATACTTATCTCCACTTGTTAGTATTCCACAACTAGTGTTTTGAATAGTTTGGGGGTTACCATTAGTGAAAATAACTCTATTAATCATTGTCTCATATCATTCATGAGATTTTGTGGTATGTGGTATAATAACTCTTCTATTGTATTTCTCTCACTTCTTATGTTCCTTCTAGCGGTACTAATTCCAACTCATTTATTTTTGTTAGAGGGATAGCATATATATTTTAAATATAGGTATATCAATTGGTAGATGTTATATTGGTGTCATACACTTTTATATTTCTCGTTAACATTTGTATTCTCTCTCTATTTTATGTATTTATCCCCTAACTTCTAATTTAATTCTCTCTTCCTCAATTTGTTTCCTCATTTCTTCATTCACCATTTCCCTCTTACTTAACTTATCTTACTAATATATTTCTCCTTCTCTATTAACTAAGTTATTCTTAATTATATACTTATATTTATAACCTCATACATATTATTTAACTACCCCAAATATTTAGAACAAATATTCTAATAAGTCACATCTTTTGAGGCTCTCCCTTATTTTTGCACATAATACCTTAGGTGCCTAGTCCTTTAAAGAATTGTTTCCATTCTCTTACCAAATCACTATCTAAAAATATCTTGAAAACTAAGAGTGGTACTCTACTTAAGAATAATTATATTTCTCCTTTGACAAACTCATATTTCTTAGAGTTAAAACTTGTCCAAACTTGAAAAGACCAAACTATTAATAATGAATATAGTGTAGTCTCCAACCAATAATAAATTGCTTGGGTCCAAGGTGTATTAATGCTCTTGATCACCTCAAGATTTTATATAGTATATTTAATGGGTTTTTTAATAAACACTCTTGAACCATGTGTATTTTTAGCTTATTATTATATCTAAGGCCACAAAATCTATGCAAATGTGACCCAAAATTCTTTTTCATGTGATTTTAAAAAGCATGTGTTTATTTTAGGTAATGATTCACTAGTTTATTTGGTTTCAAATAGGAAATTACTTTTGATTATTTATTCCCATCACTCTTGAATTTATATTAATGCTAGCTTTCAAAATTCCAATAGATACCTCTCTGGGCATTAATTAACTAAAGTTTGTGTGGGACCACTAAATTTTGACATAAAATTTGTAAATATGACTATGAATAATTATGTGGTTCAATTTATTATTTAATTAAAACTAATATGGCACAAATATTAGTATTATGATAAATTAGTTATCTTATGCATTCATAAAATAAACTAAGTAGGTGTCCTCTTTCACATTAATTAGTACATAAGTATTTCCTATTGTAACTCTTTTTATTCATATAAATAAATAAAAAATCCATTACAATTCTATAGATCTCTCTATTATATACCTATACTATATTTATCATATTTCCACTCTTATTTAATCTTTATAATTATTTATATACTCTATAATGTATTATCTCACTCTATCATCAATATTCAACTCTCTATGCTATATCATATTACAATGTTATGGTATAAATATTGACTAGCTACCTTTATAACTCAATGGTCATGTCTATTTAAGATATGTGTTCTCTTCCTACAATTCATCCTAAGTTATCATAAGGATATAATCCTTACCATGTTGCCTAGGCTTGTAGAGTCCTTTGTCCTATTGGCTTAAAGATGTACTTTGCTACTATGGTAGAGTTGGAGCTTCTATGGTAATCCTGTGTTGATCATATCTATTAAAGTATATTTCTTAAAATTGAAAAATACATTATGGTTGATAATGGTTTAAGACTAAATATATTCACAATGAAATTTATTTTTGAATATATATTAAAAAAGTATTTAGATGGTAAAACAGTGGTTATTAAAATATATGAAAGTTTTAATTTTACACCTCTCAGGGGTATTGCATTACCTATTAATAGGTATCATAAGACTTTTCTAATGTGGTTTCATGTATTCTTAGATAATGGTACATATGATGTATTACTTGGACACTAGTAGAGTCATTAAATATGAGAAATGCCATCATTGTTACATCAATTAATATTTTTTTTACATGATAACAATGTGATTACTATTCAAGGCACTCTTTATGAGTCACCAATACAAACTCAACATGATATATTACTAAAATGATACCAAAACAAAAAATTCATATAACCTCAAGTGAAAACACATAAAATTCAAGTTCCTAATCATCCATGTAATAAATTAATCTTATTGAGACATCTTTCATTTAAGAAAAATAATGTTTCCATAGTATATGTCAAGTGTAGAGAGTGTTTCTTTACAAGAGTATAAAATATTATGTGGAAGTTAATCATAAAAATAATGATTAGGTTATTGGTGATGATGATTTTATTTAATATACAACATGTGATTACATTTATGATGACACTAGTGACAAATCTAGATCCTTAGATTCATGGTCCATAAGATTTTCAAATCATGAAAATGAAGATAAGGTGTAGCTTATTATGTGTGGTATGGTCATTTATACAAATTTGTTGGTTATAATTTCTTTCTAATCACATGTAGTTTAACGAAACAATATATTGTACATAACCTCATTTTCTGATTTATTCTCTTTGTAGTGTCATTTTAGTTATTTTTTTCTCTCTTACATCATGTATGGATTTTGGGTTCACCATAATTAATTTTATCCTTTAATTTATATTATCTTGACTCATTTTTTACTTCTTGATTCTTCTAACTTAAATTTTCAATTTATATGTTTGTCTAATGTGTGACCTTATCCCTAAATCAACCTTGGTTACCTCAATTTCACATGATAATGGAAATGTCTAGTTCAACTCACTATATAAAAGAAACACAAACATAAATGTGTGTGTATGTGTATATTAATTTAATGTGTGCTCATAACCTTAAATTGACCTAAGACTACATCGATTACATATGATATGAGCGTATTTAGGCCAATTCACTATAAAAAAGAAATAAGAATAAATAAACAACATATATTATGGTATAATATCTATATTTAACCCTAAATTTACATCATATACCTTGATTACATGTGATATAAGTCATGTTTAGTCTAATTTAGTTTAAAAAGTAAACATGAACACACAAAAATGACACATTGTGGTCTAATGTGTGTATGTAGCCCAAAATAAACCTATGTTTCATCAATTGCATGTGATAAGGGGTTTGTTTTATATAATTCTATCTATAATGGAAATATGTAATTAATGAGTTTCATAATATAGAATCCAAATATGAGTTATTTTGGAGGAAGAAATCAAGAAGTATCTAGCTATATGAGGGGGATAAAAATACTAAA
This sequence comes from Torreya grandis, assembly GCA_037957365.1. Lineage (NCBI taxonomy): Eukaryota > Viridiplantae > Streptophyta > Pinopsida > Cupressales > Taxaceae > Torreya > Torreya grandis. The sequence continues at coordinate 1,033,640 of JARHVA010003199.1, forward strand.
TTATTTCATGTCTCCAAACTTAGACACAAAGGGGATAAAAAAATAATATAACTTGTTAATTAAAATTGATATGTTTTTAATGATGATGATGATATAAAAAAATAATCCATTTCTATCTATAGAATCCTATTATTAGGAAGACTCAGTCTGGGTTAGGGGAAGGAATAAGCTATCTTAGACCTCTTTCTAGCTACCATTAATCAAGTTTCCACTACCATCCTTCTTAGCCCATCATATCTATAAGAATTTAAGTATGTGGTTCACTCAATGGGATAGGAAAAGTCACAAAGTATGGATGGATTCCCATTATTTTTCTTCCAAGTGTTTTGGGATGTGATTCAGGTCAAGGTGGTGGTAATTATGGCAAAACATTTTTAGACGAACAACTTCCTTAAAGCGTTTAACAATAATTTTTTGGTTAGTATTACTAATAAATTTGGGGATAGATATATGAATAATTTTAAAATTATCAACTTATGTAACATGTTCTAAAAAATATGATCCAAAACCATGGACCTTATAATTCAAATTTTATTTTTAAACATCTTAGATCAGTAAGGGACATGTTTCTTTGTTAAGAAAATAATGGATGGGATTATCATGGTGAATGAGGTATTACATTATATAAATAAGTATACAAGATCATTTATGTTCCTAACTATCAACATGAATAATTCATATTACATGGTGTCATGTGTTCCCAGACAAGATATTGGATATATTGGCCTTTTGCCAACATAGGAAGATTATTACTTCATTTATATTTATGCCAAAAATATTTATTATTATTATTATTAATAAAAACCATGAATTATTTTTATTATTTCAAATAGTAATGATATAAGGATATCCTTTATCCCTCTACCTCTTTATCATCTTAATGGAATCCTTAGGTAGAATATTTGAACAAGCCAAAACTTGGGGTTATTTTAAGGGTCTATATATTGCCCCTGCAATTGATCCCATCATACACCAACATTTAATAGATGATAACCTTGTGTTTGGGGAGGATTAAACAACATAATATAAGGCTATTAAATATATCCTTGAGGATTACATAGAGGTTATTTATCAAATTGCCAATTTATCCAAAAGTTTGTAGTTTTTCATCAACACTGACATAGCTTTCCAGAGGAAAATATTAAATATTTTATAGTGCCAAATTCATCAAATCCCATATTATTATTTAGGTATTCCCCTATTCAATGGGAATCTAACTTTGTGCAGTTGGAACCCACATTCAGATAGGATTCAAAAGAAACTAGTTAGGTGGAAATCTAGTATTTTGTCTTAAAGTGGTAATATTTAGTTGGTAAAAATCTCCACTTAGAGTATTCCTATCTATATGAGATCCATTTTAAAAATCCATTTAAAATTGACCAAATGAATTGATAATATGTATATAAACATTATTTGGTAAGGATAGAAGGAGAAGAGTAGATTTACCCTGTGGGTTTTCAAAGAATGTGCCTCCCAAAAAGTATTAGAGAATTGGTCTTAGGAGAGTCACATGAATTAACAATGCTCTTGTGGTGAAGATAGATTGGAATATTTTCATGTGTAAATTGTTTTGGATAGATACTCTCAAAGCTAATTATTTACATGGACTGAATGAGGAAGGTTTCCTAGTTGAGGTTGTCCCACCAAAAGGTTCATACTTTTGGAACACCATGGTGAAAATCAAGAACCTAATTAGTAGGGTGAAATTGGAATATTTGAGATAGAAGTGAAGATACCTTTCAAGATTATTCATGGCTATGTAATTCCCATTTAAGTTCAAAAATCCCATGGATCAAGGTGAGTATGGTTTTCAAGTGAACCATGGGGGAATCAATCAAGGATTATTGGATACTAAATGACAAAGGGAAAACCTAGAAGGTATTTAGTCTTGATTATGATGACCAAAGTACAATATAGAGTCTAAGATATTTGAATAATAATTTAAAGGGAAGGTAGATCATTCAATACCCTAAATAAGATGAGATTACTTGGTATCTTGAGGAACATGGTAGGTACTACATCAGATCAGGTTACTTTATGGAATTGAAAATGGAGCATGATGTCTAACCTTGGAGTTTGTTGTGTTTTAAGGACTTAACCCCTAACATTAAATTTTTATTTTTGTTAGTGGAAAAAATAAATTTTTACAAGTGACAAACTTAATAAAAGATGGATGGATATTCTAAATGGATTTGTCTATTGTGAAGAAGAGGAAGAATCTATCAAAAAAATGTTCCTTGATTGTTCGTTTGTTGCTAAGATGTTGTAAATTATCCTTTACTTGTTTAATTTTTCTTAGGTCAGACCTAACACATTGAAGTATTTTATCATTCAATGAAAACCCCCTTAATCATCTTATCTCCTAAAAAAAAATTAAAATTTATCCTTTCCCCATATGTTATGGGGATTATGGAAAGAGAGAAACTCTTGAATCTTTTGGGAAAACAAAAGGAATCCAACCATGGTAGGTTTAATAATAATGAAGGTTGTTAATAAAATTTCTAAATCCTTCAATAGAAATGAAAACAATCCCATTTATAAAAATGAATAAAACATTTTCTATTCCTAGAAATTCTATGTGCCCAAGATAGAATGGGATAATGTAAAAAAGGTGGACATAAATCGAGTGAAGTGGGTCAAAACTCCATATTATTAAATTAATCTCAACTTTAATGGAGTGGGGAAGGGGAATCTTGGGGCATCATGAGGATGAGAGGTTATTGGAGATAGAAAATGAGGGATTGTAATGGATTATAGAAGGTCTATCAGTGTCCAAAATAATCATGTAGATCAGGCAAGAGATCAAGAGATTCACTATGGGGTATCAAGGTGTCTAAGGACATGACTATTAAGATGCTTATAATTGAAGGTAGCTCATTTAATGTATTCAATTAATTTAGTGGAAAATATAAACCCAGTTAAATCATTATGAATGTCATCTAGGATGCTTAGAATATCATTAAGAATTTTAATTTTTTTTTAAATTATGCACACTTATAAGGAAGTAGATGCATGTGTTGACTGAATGGATAATAGATAAGTTGTGAGTTTGAACTTCTAAAAATAGTATAGGGAGGAAGAATTTCATGTTTATTTCATAAACATTGTAAAGATGGAAGTGAGATACCTTTCTAGTAATCAAGGAAGGAAGTTGACATAAATAAATGATTAGAGATATGGGTTTTAATGACCATCCCAGTTCCCATAGCATGATTATTCATAATATTATATCAAATGTGCAAGATATTCTCATCACATTAATTCAAATATTTCTATTATCATTTGAGTGTGATGACATTATGTATATTATGCCTCAATTTGTTTTTTTTTTAATCCAGGAGGTAACAACATTCACAAAAAGTTGATACTTAAAATTAACTTAATGTGTGGATACCATAATCGAATTGAACCCACATCCTTTGAAAGCACAAAAATAGACAACACTATATATCACATTATAAAAGTGGGTGGTTTGAATCAATTCATGGAGAGAATATATGGGTTTGATATAGATTTTTATTTATATTTTTCTAAGGTGAGGAAGGATAGGAAGGTTTCCATTAGAGGTATAACCTTAATAGGTAATTATAATGGCTACATGCATGTCGGTGGAAGAGAACAGGGCATATAAAAATAGGCACCAAAAGAGTGTAATTTTGAATATTTTTTTAATGAGGGGGATGGAATTTTGTTGGGCCCCTAATTCATTAAGTAAAGGATTCACACCAACATGACATCCACCTAGGTAGAGGATGTAGTGCATATATTATGTGAACTATAAGATGACCATCTCTTGGATTTTCAAGGCATCTTTTAGGATTGTGAATACATGGTGACTAAAACACAAAGTTTTCAAGGTTATGGAGCTAGCAATAGTGATGAACAAGATATAGCTTAGTGCTTAGCATGTACCTTCCACCCCAGCAAAGATGCTCCTGAAAGCTATATAAGGAGATTAAACCAAATCAAATAAACCAGGGAGATGAATAATTATAGTGAATATCTATCAAAATGAATTTGTATACATTGTTTTAGTAACCATTAGGCTTAATAATAGTATGGAATCCATGAAGGCTCCCTTTTTATGTGCCCATGCTCACCTGTGAGCCTCTAGGTTGCTTAGTGTTATGATATGAACATATACTCTATTTTAAAATATAATTAACGATGCAGGTTTCTAAGATAACATATAATGTGTCTGTTTTATGCATATTTTGTATTTCTATTAGAATGTGAAATGATTTCAATGTCATATTTTAATTCATTTATGTTAAGTAATGTTCATACATGATTTAGGTTTGCATCCTTAATAGAATCTTTACAAGCATTAATGATGTTATCTATAATTTGCATAAAGATTAAGTATAGAATCTACACCAAGTGTTCCTATTCTTGTTAAGAGCTTGAGTCTATCATGAGTAATTTGAGTGAAAGTAGCCTTTTGAACCTTTAATCACCTATATGACACTAGGTTTACTCTAATAAAGGCTTTCACCCATATGACACTAGGTTTAGTCCACAAAAGGCTTGCTTTAAATTGATCAAGTCCCCTAATTGAAGTCTCATGTCATGGCATAACTACCTTAATGTGGGTCCCAGTTCCTTCTAAATTGTGCTTTGAGTAAGTACATAAGGCCTATGCCTTATGTGGATTGATGCCAACATAGCTGAGTGTTCAAATGTTGAGTGCAAAGGGAGTATCCCATGAATTCACCTGGTTGTAATAAACTAAGAATCAACTAAGACAACATTGTGTGTTTATCTACAACATTTTGGTTCTATTTCTAAGATCCGTGTTGAATTTTGTTACTCCAATGGTGTGATATAATGATGTACTAATTTTCTCTCAAAAACATTGAGCACTGAATGCAACAAGTGGAAGATAACTTTGTTTTGAAGCATCTAACCTAACAAGGAAAAAATCTGTGAAAATGGGTTCAAAACAACCTATATGATATTTTTTATGAGGTCTTTTTTCTATAAGATACTTGAGCATGTGTACAAGTGGTTGGCTGTATATTCAACCCATAAAAGAAGAAGCTATGAACCAAATTATAAATGGACAAAAGAGCACCTAGAGAGGCTTCAGACCCTAGATGCTACTTGGACTAGAGTAGTAGATAAATGGTCGCAAGGAACTCTAAATAGTTACATACTTGAGTTCATAGTCTCAACATACTTGTGCCCTAAGGAAGTAAAGTAACAATTTTTTTGTAACCTTAGAGGCATGTTTGTGAAGGAATTTGGCATAGAGATCAAAAATCTAATGGTAGATTACAGTTTTTAAACTTTGGGGATGGAAGGCTAAGGTCCTTGTGTGTATGAAAAGTGCAAAAGGGGAGAAGGGGATGTGTAGCTGAGGCATAATGGAAGGGGATGACCAAATTTATACTTGAAAGCTTAGAAGATAGACCTATAATAAGAGATGATGTTGACTGATGGAGGATATAGAACCTATAAGTGCCAAGAGAACCCATAGTGAGTGGGAAGGTCATGGGGAAGGATCTCTTGAAATACAACAACATGAGGATAAGAGATATAATGAAGAGATGGATCAATCTCAACACTTGATATGTGTGGAATTGATTAGGTTCCTACAAAATTTGGTGACTATAAAACCTATGATGCATGCTCATGCACTATATCCCCCACTTGAAAAAATTACATAAGTAATAATTGACTCTACTTATGACTTAGATCTTAGATGTTTTTTAAACTTGGAGTTTAAATTTATGATTGAATAGATTATTCCATACAAGGAGGTGAAAAAAACTACCTCTATACCATTGAGTGCTACCTCACCACAACATAACTTGAACATGAGCATACCAACTTAGTTGATGTCATCAACATAAAGTGGGTAATAGACTACAAGAAGTGGTTTGGTGCCAAAAGTAAGTAGCATAGTGCCAATGACATCAACTACATCAGCAATAATGATGGGATCAGTGCCTAACCCAATGACTGGAGGTGTTGAAGGACCACCAATAAGATAGAATTAGGGGGGAAAGCACCTCAAATACAAACTACCCACCACAACAAATCTAATATGAGATGTATATGCACTTGCCAGAGTATTGTGGCATGAAGAATATTGCAGAACATGTGAAGTGTGAACTATAGTGGCATGTATAGGGCATAACCCAATTAGAGGATAACTCTACCTATTTTGTGACAACTTTACTTGATTTCACCCATACTTAGAATAAGAAATTTGATCCTAACTAGGCCATGGTTGACTATGATACCCTAAAGGATGCATTCTTGAAGGAGTTTGACATTTTAGAGTTTGAAAAATTGAGCATCACTACATTTAAATAGATTACCCAAGGACTCTTAGAGAGTGTATGCCTATATGATGTAAGGTTAAAAATTCTCTGATCAAATCTCCCATATGATATTCACCCTTTCTAGCATGTATAGTGGTTTATTGGGGGGTTGCTCATGTTGTTCTGAAGAGTGATTTCCATGAAGACTTTTATAGACCCTCAAGAAGTGCTTGAAGCCATGCTTAGATTCAAGGCATTTGAAAGTGTAGATACTAGGATCAACCCATTTATAAAAGCATAGATTACATCTATGGCCTCCTGGCTCTAAAATCTTACCTCTATCTCTTTACATGATGCGTGTAATGGACTATGGTGCATTGACTACAAAGTAGAAGGCCATAATAGAACTAACTACCCATATAGGAATGTGCATACCTGACTCTAAATTGTGAAGACTATTGAGAGGCACATGATGTCTAAAAATTCCCTTTATTACAATGCACTAGCTAAGTCAACAAAACCATATATTGTTAGTTTTATGATGCCTACACCCATACCATTGCTAATTACTAGATGATTAATGAAATATGCAAGAATATAGAAAGAGGTGCATGGCAAGATACTACAGTAGTTAGAGGGGAGGCTAACAAGTTAATGAGGGCTATGGCCAATAAAACATAGGCTTTGGGATGTAATGAGGCACTAAAGGGCAAGGTAGAGGATGTGATTGTGGAAGCTTCCCACCACGCTCATATTATAAGTGTGGCTCAACATAGCATTATCAATGTAACTACCCTACACATCCCATATGTGGGTATTATCGAGGGTCCCATAAGGTTGAATAATTCCTTGACCTGCACAAAAATTTAACCCAAGGTAGGACTAGTACATACAAAGGCATATGAATGATCAAGCACAAACAAAAAATGGAAAAATGAACCCTAAAGGTGAAACCTACATGTATAGAGATAGTCAAGGTATATGAAATTAAACAAATTGGATTCACCACTTAGTATCTAGTTGTGTTAGTCCCTAAATTACACTTAGAATATAGGGATATGGGTCACAATGAGTATATAACACAGCTTGAATCCAAAGATATGCCATACCCAGATGTAGTGCACCAAAAAGATGTATTATAACAGGGTATGAGTGTAATATAAAACCTACAAGGGGAGCTCTAATTAGTGAAATATCTAGAAGTGTTGGTTACCACCTCTTGTAAGAAGCAGGTTATCCAAGAAATTAAAATACAATAATTAACTAAGATCCTACACCTCCTACAGATGGAGGACATATTGCCCCTATTGAAGAACTTATTCTTGAAACATGCATGTCAAAATCAATTTAAGGTCATCATACCATGCATGGAGATGGTGAAAGAGGTTCAACACACACAAAATGATGAATATGATCAAGAACTCTTAGTGGATGCCACTATTGATGGATGGTATATCTATGAGGTTTTTGTAGACATAGTCACTAAGGTCAATATTTTGACTAAAAATTCTTGGGATAAAATGGGTAGGCCAACCTTGAGACCTTCCAATCATGTAATCTTCATGGCCAATAAGACAAGATCATATCTTGAAGATTGCAATTGTAGATATAATGGGTGCTAAATTCTACATTAACTTTGAAGTGATCAAGTTAGCAGAGCAAGATAACTGCCTAGTGTTATTAGGAAGGCCATCATGTTATGAAAAAAATGTATATATGAACTTGAAAAGGAACTACATGACATTTGAGAATAGAAAAGAGAGGATTGTTATACCCCTCTCAAATGACCAAAGACTCCCCTATATCAAAATCATTAACATCGAAGATGAGATCAACCACATTTATAACATCACGGTATAAGGCATCGAGATGCTATACCCAAATGATCAAGGAATCCTCTCTTGTGAAAATGGAAAATCAACCTTGAACACCATCAACATTTATTACAACTACTGGGTCAAGGAAGTATATGAGACCACTAGTTGGCAATGCCACTTGGTGTGTGTAAAGGCACCAAAACTAGTAAAGATAGGCTGGGTATAGATTGAGCACACCTCCAAAAGATGGTTCCATTATACAAATAAAAAAGTAAAAAGAGTGTTTCACCTTAGTAAGTTCAAAAAAATTTCACTCACAATATATGAAGGGAGCAATCTAGTAGAATACTATGTCCATGACCTTGAGTAGTCCATGCCAAAAGAAGTGGATAGGATGGGTGCACTAGTGTATACATTGAAGATCACTACCACTCATTGGTGGCCAGCACATAATCCTAGTTTGCCTATTTGGTGAGATGTCAAGGCATCCATTTGCACTAGATTTAAAAAGATTAATGAGGACCTAGACATTTCAACCCACTTTGGTTATTTTAACCCTATAGTGCATGTACATCTTTGTGAAGAAAAATAGACTATTTGTGGTGAAAATGCCCCAAGGAACCTATGGGTTCACACCTTCTATAGGACCTTGAAAAATTGGATATGGGCATGGTACATAGTCAATGATATGCACCATGAGATAGCCAATTAAAATGCCCTTAAGGAATAATTTATTCACACCTTCTCTTTTTCTTTTCAAAACCTTAAATTGATTGAGCGACTACAAGTAGTTTGAAGGTCCATGTTTGATGACACTACAATATTAGAGGAGTTAGTGATCCCAACCTTGTTCAAAAGGCAAACTCTCAATAGTGACTCTAATGATGAATATGATTATCCATGAAAGGTGCACAACTAGAATAATTTGATAGGCAAAAATAAGTTATTGCACTAAGTTGAAGATAGTGCCCCAAAAGATGACCCTATCCATCTTTGGGTAGAAATAATTGAGGGTAGTAGACAAGTCAAGGATTCACACCAGGAGAAGAATGAACCCTATCAAGTGCCATTAAGAACTACCAAAGTAGATATTAGTTCAGAGGGGAGACTAAAAATTGCCACTCTGAGTGCCTAGTGGTTTGACATGAAATTGACACGCATTGTGGATCTATTAAAGGAATTCTAAGACTTATTCCCTTGGAACTAAATAGATATGAAAGGCACATACCCATCCCTCAAGAAGATCAAATCAAAATAATCAATGGTGCAAGACCCATCAATAAGTAACCTTATAAGATAAACACAAATATTCATGCCAAAGTCAAGATGGAGATCAATGACATGCTAGATATAGGCATCATTTACCCCATGTATGAATTTAAATGGGTTATACCCATGTTCATAAACATCAAAAAATATGGGTGCATATATATTTATGTTGACTATATACTGTTGAACACTACTTACATGACTGACCCTTTTCCAGCTCCTTTTATCAATGAAGTATTGGATAGAAATGTAGGTTGTGAGATATACACCTTTACTAATGGGTTCTCAAGATACCATCAAGTCTAGATTGTGGAGGAAGCCAATCCCAAAACCACCTTTTTGATTGAATGGGGTTTTTTTTATTTTAATGTGATGCCCTTTGGGCTAAATAATGTGCCAATTATGTTCTCCTGAGTGGTGATCACTACTTTAAAATACTTCATTCACAAATTCCTCCAAGTATACTTAGACAATTAGAAAGTATATGAATTAGTAAAGGATCACTATGACAACTTGCACCTTATGTTTAAAAGGTGCAATCAGTTACAAATTTCATTGAACCTCAAGAAGTGTGTTTTCATAATGTCATTTGGAACTTTGCTCGAGCATATCATCTACAAGGATAGTCTACTCATTAACCCGACAAAGATTGCAATAATCCTTTAGCTCTAGACACCATCAATGCAAAAAGATGTTTTCACTTTTCTTGGACATTGTGTGTACTATAAGAAGTTCATAAATAACTATGCCAAGATAGTGGTGTTGTTAGGAGATCTCTTGTGAGAGGTTAGCCCATTATATTGGAGCATAGTGTAAGAAGATGCTTTTGAGACCCTAAATTTCAAACTAGTAAGTACATCAATATTAAAATTACTTAAACAGGTGATACCCTTCCACATCCATGTCGACGCATCTAGTTTGATGATTGGTTCTATTATTGTGCAGCCAAGTGTATGAAAAAATGGATCATCCTATTTCCTTCATAAGTAGAAAATTAAATATGGCAGAATAGAACTAAACCACCATTGAGCATGAGGAACTTTCTATGGTCTATGCCCTAAAGAAGTTTTGATAATATTTTTCATTAACCCCCTTCATCTTCTTCACTGATCATGAGGTACTTAAGTACCTAGTTAATAAGCCCATTTTGCATAGGTACATTTGTCTATATAGTGTTTTGTTTCAAGAGTTATGGTGTTCTATTATAGTAAATCCTATAAAATAAAACATGGGCCCAGACCATCTATCCCACATCAATTATGGCAATGTGGTAGTTCCTATTGAAGATGATATGCCTAACGTGTAACTTTATAGAATCTAGTGCATCCTCAAAGACTTGGTAGAGAACACCACATTTTTTACCTCTAGATCTACACCCCAGACCATGACCACTAAGGACAAGAAGTAGCTCACAGTTTGCACCACCCATTTTTAACTCATTAGTAGGGAAATATATAAATTGAGCCATGATAAGTTCATACACTAAAGTGTCTTAGAGTATGAACATGACTTAGTACTATAAGAGGCATATGGTGGCCAACTTAATTTCATGATGAAAAAGAGTACGCCAAAGCATGTGACATCTACTTGTACATAGGAAAACCAAACCACTGGTATGAGATGCCCCTCATCCCCATCATCGCCCAAGAACCATTTGAAAAATGTGCCATTGAATTTTTTAGGCCTATTACTCCCACTACGAGGCACATAGTTGCATAATACATTCTAGCTATCATAGATTACTTCACCAAGTGGGTTGAAGAAACACTGACCAAAGATTATACAACTCCCATAACAACTGGATTCATTTAGGAAAATATCATCAATCGCTATGGATGCCCACATAGATTGACTAAAAACTATGGGGTGTACTTCATTAATGAGATCATTTAGATGCTATTGACTGAATATATGGTGGTGTACCACAAGATGACATCTTAGCATCCCTAAGCAATTGGAACCATGGAGGTATTCAATAAAATATTAGGGAAGATCCTCACAAAAATATGTGTTATTGGTTATAAATATTGGGATGACCATGTGTCAGTAGTATTGTGGGCCTATCACACTATGTACAAGCACCTAATTAAGGTTACACCATTTAAACTATTATTTGGAATAGAGGTTATTTTACCTATGGAATTCCTAGTGCCTTCATTGTGTATCATGTGTATTGGTTAGTTAGATGACTATAAATCTTTAAATACATTCCTATAAGACTTGGAGTGCCTAGATGAGACACGTGCCCAAGTATGCTAGATCCATCAGGTAGAAAAGGCATACCACAAGCTATGACATGAAAAACACATCAAGTGCAAGATATTTATATAAGGTGCACTAGTCTTGCTATATGACTCTAAGTACCTCAAACACCCAATCAAACTATAGATTAGTTAGATGGGACCCTATTTAATCCATAGTATATTAGAGATTGGCACATGCAAGTTATGCACATTGATAGGTGAAATGATCCCTGGGCATTTCAATGACAATAAATTGAAACTATACAATCACTAAGATGGTTCTTGTGTCATCAGACACCAGATTGCTAATCATAAGTTGGTTACTTTGTTTTTACCATAATAAGGTTTGGTACAATCCAAATCTTTCCTTATGTTTATTTCATTTATGTTGAGTGAACAATCATGGCATTTTTAGGCCTATAAGAGAACTCTTCTAGCACATAAATGCATAAATCTAGTCAAGTGAGTTGAGAACGGTTACTTTCTAAGTGCCTAAGGCCAAACATCTAAGTTTTTGAGCACATGAAGTTTTTGAGGTTCAAATTTTTGAAAGTACAAGTTGATAAAAGAAGGCATACAAGATTTTCGTGCATAAAAAATTAAGAAGAGACAATGAGATACTAGAGGACCAGTTCAAGGATTTGTATAGGGTAGGGAAGGCCAAAGTAAGAGACATATAAGCATAGATAAATCAACTAAGAAATAAAGGTGCACTTGTAAATAATTTTAGCACTGAGAAGAGATGTAACCAAGGAGGTTGAATTGTGTGCATGTGAAACACTGTGCCTAGGTTACCATAAGAAGAGGTGAAGGTCATGCCAATTTAAACCAAGTGAATGAGAATGATTATCAAAATAGTTGGCACCCACCTAATGGTTGACAAGAAGGGACAATTTGAATTATCTATCACTTCATTGAATAAATCATTAATAAAAGTTAATGCTATGATGGTGAGAGCATAAAGATCTAAAATAAATGAGTAATTGGTAATGGATTTTAGCAGATTTTGTGGGTTTTAATATTTTAATAAATCCACATGATGTCAACCATTAATTAGGTAGATAAAAATAGAGTATAAATGGAAGAATAATATAATTTAATAGGTTAATAACTTTTGTAAGAATACATAATAGAGCACAGAGCTGAAGCTTTTAAAACTAGATAAATCTACCAGATAAAATGAGTCATCCACACCCCCCCCTAAGCGAGAATAATTGATCAATGAAAAGATTGCATTTTAATTTGAATTAAAAATGAGGCAAGTGGATAAAAACTAATAGATAAATATGGGTGTATGAGTTCTATAGAATGACTAGGCCATCATTAATGACATAGGAATATCGAGATTTGAATGCATAATCACATTTACCCATGACTATGAGAAAGTACTAAGAAAATTTTTGGGATTCAAAAATATTAACCAACCACACTTAAATAGTATTAAGTTTAGAATGGGAAAAAAATTATAATCACAGGCCCACCATAGGCACAAAAGGATGTGAAAAAGGTATAGGTGGTGAAATAAGTAACACATATGTGGAAGGCATAAACATAATAGAAGTAAACCTAGAAACAAGCACAAATATTACTTATAGAGAGATGCAATTCCCCTTAGAAGTCATGTTGTGGGAGAAGTGGGTGTCATTTACACATATGTGCAAATTTAAGGACTACAACCACCAGATAGGAAGTAATGTGCAAGAATTCAACCAAGACTAGATGGTTGACACAAGAAAGAAGACAAAGGTGGGCACCACACTCTTTGATGTCTCCATTAGAGATAAATTGGTAATAACAAGAATAATGAAACTATTCAAGCTATATATATTTGGAAAGTTGGAATATTTGTTATAATTCCTCCTCTTGTATGTATATGGTGACCATTTCTACTTCAAAAGATGGCACATGAGGATCTCAATGAGCCTTATTAGTATAATCAAGGGGCTACCTGGTATAGGGATAAACATCCATGAGATGATGGAGGATGAATTAGATGTTGAAAGGGTTACAAATCTCTTGGGATACTATAATTTAGGGTTTGCATTCCACATCAAGGACATCTAAGACCCTGACACAAGGGTAGTGGTGCACTAGGCTAGCTCCAAACTATGCCCTGGTAGTCAATGGTCTGATATTAGTAAGACCTTCTTTTGAATTTCCTAACACATGACACAAGGGGTGAAATTCCACATCTCCAAGTTCATTGTTGAGCATGTTGTCAAAAATTCATAAGAGTGCCATCAAGTGCACAAAACCTTTAGGTGGGGGGGGGGGGGTATATCAATTATAATAGTGATGGAGGAAATAGGTGTGTTGGATGGTGATGAAAACCACCTATAGGTGTTCCCTCCCAACCATGAGTCCCCTGTAATGGAGTATTAAGACTTAATTTACCCACCTAGCTTCTCATAAAATTATAAGAGTAGGGTATAAGGGTGGTGTGATAGGTACATTCAAGCCTTTGAGAAGGAGTGGTGCATCCCTTAGGAACTTTCCCAACAACTGGTGGGAATAAAAAACTTTGTGTAATGTATCATTTCTATATGGTACATCTAGCACTCACAAATGGGAACCTAGTAGGGTGGCTCCAATTTCCTTACATTTTATCAACCAAGTATTTCATGATGGTGCTAAGGAGAATCCCCAACATGAAAGAGTTTGAGATCCTGATCAAGACTATGCATCAAGACAGAAGTAGGATGAGGTGTTAGTTTGTGCACTCTAGAGCCAAGGCCACCAAGGATGAGGAAGATGAAACTAACAAGATGTATATCCATCCCCTCTAGAGAATGATAATTAATGGGAGGATATTGAACCTCTACTATGAAATAAATCTACACAAGAAGGGAAAAAATCCTAGAAAGGATGATGATTGCCCCCTCCTAGTCAGCGATGAAGGGATAACTCTACTAAAGCTATAAGAAAAGACTCTCTAAAATAAATGGGGAGAGAATCTTGAAGAAATCATAGAGTAATTCTAGTTGAAAATTTCCTTTGAAGATAAAATTGCACCCCCATCTCTAAAGAAGCATGTGACCTTTGTGATAGAGAGTGATTCCTCTAATAATAAGTATAATAAAAAGACCAAGGGACCTACGGTGTTCCCTACTATAACTCTTACAGAGATGGAGAAATAGATGACCCTTATGTCTAGAATAGAGGAGGAGATTGAAGAAGATAGAGTAGGGACATATATCTTGTAGATAGAAGGGGAAGAGGAACCAAGTGCCAAGGATGTATAGGAATACCTACAAAGCAGCATGACCATTGTGATTTAGAAAATAGAAAATTTGGCAAGCCCCTCATCCAACAAAAAATTCTCCACACTACCTCCACAAATATAGGAGGAGAAAATAAGGGTTTAGAATAATATGGGATTGAGTGAAGAGGACATCAATAAGGTGTTGGTGCTTAAAGAGAAGTGGATACTTGCCAAGGAAAATGAATTGGCCAAGGATGAGAAAAGGGCCCTGAAGGTTCTCACAAGTATAAGACTAGTAGTTAAAATGGTCATGAAAGCACCAATCTACCCTACCAAGAAGGTAGAAGAAGATACACAAGATTCATGCCCAAGTATTGAAGGGGTACCTAAATAAAAATAAGGTGATATTTGTGCCTTACAAAAATAATTAGAGATAGTAGATGAACCCTAATAGCAACAAGACAATGCTGGCACTGATGAAATTTCCCTAGAGGTGAGTATTGAGAAACCTCAATATGAATAAATAGATGAGGGGGATAATTTTGAAGAAGAAAAACCAAATGATCAAACAAGTATGTCCTCTAAAGAGAGCACCAAAGAAAGCAGTGTCACCAGTGAAGAGGAGGAACTATAGATAGAAAAGGTTATCATTGTGAAGGATGATAAAAACTTGAATATAAGGTATAAGGCACAAGAGGGATGGGTGGATTAATAACTCTATATGTATGACAATATTCCCACCAAATATGCCATGACTAAGATATGCAAACAACTCTCATTTTCTCTAGACCACTACATGGATGAGCCCCAATTTGATTTGCTTAGGGTGGCTACTTAGAGCCTAGAAGAGCCTGATGAGGGGCAAGACTCCCTCCTTATTAACCCTTTCACCATGAACCTAATTGAATTTATAAATATACTAATTAGGATGGCCATAAACGTTCCATATCAAAACCTCATCAACAATGGAAAGGTGAGGAAATGGAAAAATATCCACAAAGAAGCCAAGGATGAAGTACATTCCACAAAATTCAAACTACAACAACTCTATGATCACATAGAGAAAACTAAACAATCTCTTCTAGTCGGCATTGATACTTTAGACATTTTATAGGTGAACAAAATTTGTCGTATGGAACAGATACTCCCAAGGTTTAAACTCGAGTCAGTGTAAGAAAAAGAAGAAGATCCTAGTGTCACACTAAATAAAATGCTAGTTTATAAACTCGAAGATGTATAAAACCTCTTCATTAAATTATAGGAGGGCACAAATGAAATAAACACCATTTTATTAATCTTCTCAAACTAAGCCTCAGTTATAGACATGTACCTAAAGTAGGCAAAGGATCAGAAGGAGAAGGTAATGGTGTAAGTTTACTCAAGAAGCAAGATAGAGTGGGCGAAAATCATTGGGAACATCAATGCACTCAACAACCAAATCAAATATCAAGAGTAGAACCTAGAATCACTCTTCCATGCTTTACAAACTAGGTCCTATGAGCAAGCAGCAATCTTAGATAAAATGTAGAGAAAATGGATGTGCTCACACTAACTATTGCATTCACTGAGATAAATATCACTATCAAATAAATCAAGCTCACTATTAAGGGATTTAAAGACTTTAGTGATGAAATTAAGGAGAATACACTTAAGTTTTGCACTCCCAAGAGCTTGACAACCTAGTCTGAGGATGGACTAAAGTTTTTGTATGGGGTAATGTTAGGACCCTAATTCATTAACTAAATGATTCATGCCAACATGACATCCACCTAGGTGTAAATGAATCATTTTGTGTATTGGTTAGCCCTTTGGCATTTTGGCACTAGTTAAAAGGTATAATGCATATCTTTCATTAGCTAGTAAGTAGATAACTATCTCCCATATTTTTAGGGTATCTTTTAGGATTGGTGAGACATGGTGACTATAGTGTAGATTTTGCAAGGTTATATAGCTAGTGAGAATGATGACCATGTTTCAGTTTGGCACTCGGTGTACACCTTCTACCCTAGCAAAGATGCTCCTAAAAGTTATTTAAGGAGCTCATACTAGATAAAGTGGGGAGGCAAAGAATTGTAGTAGAGATATAGTAAAATGAATCTATAGACATTTTTTCAGCAACCATTAGGCTTAGGAATAGTATGGAAGTCATGAAGGTTCCATTTTTAAGTGCCCAAGCTCACCTATGAGCCTCTAGGTTACTTAGTGTTATGATCTGAACATATACTCTATTTTGAACTATAATTAATGATGAAGGTTACTATTTTAACACATAATGTGTTTGGTTTATGCATCTTTTGGATTGCTATTGGAATGTGAAATGATTGTAATGTTGTATTTTAATTCATTTATGTTAAGTAATATTCATCCATGCTTGTAGTTTTCATCATTAATGGAGTCCCTAAAAACATTAATGATGTCATCTGTAACTTGCATAAAGATTAATTATAGAGTCTACACCAAGTGTTTATATCTTTTTTAGGAGCACGATTCAAGCATGATTAGTTTAAGTGAAAGCAACCTTTTGACCCTTAAAGTGTTTATATGACACTAGGATTAGTCTAACAAAGGCTTATACCCATATGACACTAAGATTAGTCCACTAAAGGCTTACGCTTATGGACCTACCTAAAGATTGATTTGAATTTATCAAGTACTCTAATTGAAGTCTCATGTAATGGCATAAATATCCCAACACGGACCCTAGTTCCTTCTCATTTATGTTTTGGGTGAGCCTATAAGGCATGTGTTTTATATGGATTGATGTCCGTGTAGATGCATGTTCAAATATTGAGTGCAAAAGGAGTATCCCATGATTGTGCCTGGTTGTAATAAACTAAGAATTGACAAAGATAACTTTGTGTGCTTTTCTAAAATAAATTCACCATATCAAAAATGGTTACCTACATTATTCCATAACTCATCCATGGGAATATGTTTGTTTTATTGAACTATATAATGTTTGAGGTAAGTTTAACATCATCTACTCTCACCATTTCATTTTGTTGAACCATTTTAGACACCATGATCTCATTATAATTCCATTTTATCTTCTCATGTTCCTTAAAATCTCTATGTTATCCTATTAGTGTGATAATTGTGATTATGTTATCCACCAAGGCCTCATTATTATCCTTTTTAAGTGGGTAAGCCCTCATTGGATTTGACCTTAGGGAAACTAGGAAAGTATTTTCATAAGGGGGATGAATTAGAAAAAGATAAGTATAGTAGAGAAGGGTTAGAATAGGATAATATGAGCCATTTTTTGCAATATTCTCATTTATATAAGGTCCAAACCATAGATACTATAGAGCCTTTTCCTTTACCACAATAGCAGGATATTTCTCTAAGCTGACAAAATAGAGGCTTTTACCAACTAAGCAACACAATGAGAATTCAACTATTATGGTCACATAAGATGATTGGATGTGATAAAGGGCATGTCTCAAGCATACATGACCATTGAATTATAAGGTATCATGTCATTATTTATACCACAACATTGTAATAGAGTAGACATAGTGTAGAAAGTTGAATTATACTAGCACATAGTACTAAGAGGTTACAAAACAAAGTAAAATATGTAATAGCATAAGGAAATATAGTGTAAATATATATCAAAATAATGTATTCAGTAATTATTATATAAATACAAATAAAAGAGAAGTTAGAGTAGGAATTACTATGCATTGTGTATTAAATCTAGTGAATGAGCATACCTACTTATTTTATTTTATGAATGTATTCATTAAATATTTTAAAAAAATACTAACCTCTGTGTTACATTTGTTTTAACTAAATTTAACTTAAGATTGAATTTTACAACTAAAGCCTAGGGTATAAAATGTAGTTAGTGAAATATGGGTGGATTCTCATCATAGGGAGTAAGAAGAGGAGACCCCTAGAATTGAAACACCACTACTGCAAGGTGTTGTAGGCACATCATCGATAAATTCTATTATGTTTAGATCATAAAGGTTAAAGAAAGGGATCATAGATTTGGACCCCTATGTCGAATAATAATAAGAAGAGGATGAGGGGATATGTGTGGTTAAATATTATACTATTATAGAGGTATTGAGAGAATTAAAATGGAAGGGAACCCCCTCATTATTTGAGGGAAAATAACACTACATCATGGGAGGGGGCATCATCAAAAATAAAAGGAGAAATCTAGCTAGTAGAAGAATAAGAGGTATCCCCTACATCATCTTTGGCGGATAGGAAAACATTTCTACAAATGAGTGGATGAAAAAGAGGGAGAAGTTACTCACTGCAATGATTCTAAAAAGGGAACAAAAATAAAAAGTGGAGAAAATTAAAGAGAAAAATGAGAGTTTAGTAACATATTCTGAGATAGACTCCTCAAAAATAAGGATACCAAGAGGAAATGAAAACAAGTGAGAAAAATGATGATACCGTAAATTTTCTTGATATGAATAAATCTATGGGAATGTGCCATAAGAAAGGAGGAATATGCATAGTCAAGAACCTATATAGAAATGCAAATATAAAAGGGAGGTAAAGGATAATTATAGCTATCTTAGACTACACATAGTTGAGTTTATTTGAATTAGATGACATAATAATGGGTCTCCTTACCTATTTATATGAAATAGTCATACAAACAAATAAGAAAAGCAAAGAGGCTAAAATTACCATAGTAAATGGTTAGGAGGAGGTGTTAAATAAAACCATAGAATAAGTAGTTATATCTCCATCTGACCAAGAAAGGTTGAGACAACACCAAAAATTGGAGTTAAGAATTAAAAAAATCTTAAATAGCCTTAGAATCCTAGGGAAAAAAACTAAAATGGACTAAATAACAAGAAGATGCAATTATTCAAAAAAGGAAACAACTAGAGAAAGAACTAGCTGAAGAAAATAGAAAAATCCAAGAAAAATGTATAATCCTCTATTCAACAAGTAAAACATTTGTTGTAAAAATAGAAGGTGGATAAAGAAGAAGAGGAAAGAAGAAAGTTTTAAAAATAAAATGAAGAAAAAGGGGAGTTATAAAAATAAAATAAATATAAAATGGAAGAATTTCAAAAAATTAAAATGAGGAGGAGAAGAAAATAAAAACACATGAGGAGATAAGAGTAGAAGAGGATAAATAGAAACAATTAGCAGAAGAGGAGGAGAATAGAAATAAATGTGAAAAAGCAAAGGATAGAAATAATAGGTAAAAAGAGGCATAGGAAAAAATAGAGGAATAAAAATAAAAAACAAAACAAGAATCAAAGGGGGAGTATGAAAAGGTGAGTATCCCCTCTATAAATTATGAAGCAATAGGAGGCACAATTCAAATTTCAACATAAAATACTTTTGGAACAATGTGAATGGGACAGAGGAGTATAGTTACTCCTATAGACCCCCAAATTGGATAAAATTATAACTATTAAGGCATACACAAGCCACAACTACCATCATGGTGCCAAAAAGCTTTCTTCATCCAGATGTAAGAGGGAAAACTCAAGAAGCCCTACAAAGAATAACCCAAATTAAAAAATTAATAGTTGGGGAAGATCTTATTTAGAGTGCCAAAATATATTGGATGGTGGGGTGTGTGAACCTAGAAGAAGGTATTAAAACATGTCTTAATCCATTAACTAATGTTTGACCATATTATGATCCTGATATAACACTATCAATAGAGAAACAATTGGAAGACACTATGCAAAAAAATTTAAATCATATAGGAGATATAGTTGATAAAAGTATAATAAAACTTGAAGAAAGGGAGAAATATAAAGAAGAGTTGTTAGGTATACTCAAAGGATAAAATAAAATAAAGATAACATAATACAAGGAGTAAGTATGAAAAATATAAGAGATAATGGAAGATGCAACAACATATTCTGATTATTCACTTACATGATCCCTTCAAACACAAGATAAAAGGGAAAAAGTAAAAGAAATGAAAAACTAAGTGATACCTCAACTAAATTTGGGGCCCAACACATCCCATCCAAGGTATAATGATCTAAGATAATATATATGCATGGGTAGCATAAGGAAAAATAGTTATAACAAATATCAGCCTATCAAGATATGGAGGATTATCGCACTTACCTGAGCACCTAGATGGAAAATATAGAGGTAAAAATTAAAAATCATGATATATTTAAAAACATTATAAAAATATCTCATTCAAAATTATATAGTATTTGTATCAAAAGATAACATGGATTTTAAAAAAATGGGGATGCAAAGGTAGTATATTACAATCACAAGAGAGGGAAACCAATTAAGGTTTTCCTTTATCTCTATGTTTCTCAGTACAAAAATTCACTCATGGTCACACTTTTAGAACTTACATAGACTTGACATACTTAACACATATTCATTGCATTGATTTTAAAACATCATAGTGGAATACATTCAAACTCTCAAACACACACACACACACACACACACACACACACACACACACACACAGATGCCTATACATGATTATTACATTACGTGAAAGATTTATATACTCCCATAAAGTTCCTCTTGAATTGATACAACTCTTTGTTCTTCCCCTAGAAATCTATACTCCACAACTCACCCTTTATCTCTAAATATCCTATTATATTTCAATCTCATATCCATATTGACATCCCAAGATTAATTAGGTGTCTCTTAAACTTTCCTTATTTCAACATAATGTACAATATTTAGGCAACCTTCAATTTTAAATATCAACACTTAACTATAATTAACTAATAGTAACTACCATGTGACATTTCAGGCCAAATGACAGTTATAAAACCACCATAAATTTACCAAAGTTTATCTAATTATACTTAAATTTTAAAAACATATTTTACACATTTTATATCACCACATAAAAAAATGATTCCAATTCTTATCACATATTTACTACAAGGTAAAGAACCATCTACATACTAGGTATATGAAATTTTCAGCTGAACAATAGTTATAAAAACTATCATAACATTACCTATATTTATCCAATTGAGATAAAATTTGAAACATATCATTTATAATACATTTTATATCACCAATCCAAAAAATTTGACCCGATTCTTAATATAAATTTTCCATAATGTAAGGAACCATCTACAGACTAGGCAGATGACATTTTTAGGCTAAATGATAGTTATAAAAACTATGATAATTTTTTCTCTAATTATCAAATGGTTAAGTTTTAAACATAGTTTTTAGACTACATTTTATATCACCACTCCAAATTTGGTAACCTAGTTTTTAACACAAATTTACAACAAGGTAAATAACCATCTACAGACTAAGGTAGATGACATGTCTAACAAAAATAAATGGTATGTTACCCCTATATCTCTAAATTATCTTAAATTTGGTACATAGGTTTTAAGTGGAATTTAATACCACCTCAAAAATTTATAAGTCTAACTTTGAACATAAAAGTAGAAACATACTTCAAATTATTCTAACATAATCAGATGGTACACTTATGTGGTGACTCTAAATGAGTTAAAATTTGATGTAGAGGTTGAAAGTGTTATTTCCAATGAACTCACCATATTTCATCATATAATTATTTTCATAGTTGAATAACCATTTTTAAGTGTATGTGACTTAACAGTCCACACATACTGACATAAACAATCAAAATATCTCCACACTTTTCCTACATCAAATGAATACTTTTACAATATAAATTTAAGAGATAAACAACCTCACACCAACAAATCCACACCCCAAAAATAAAAAAACATATGCACTATGTTTTCGGTTGATGCAAGATTGCATGAACCCTTGGATGTTCTGGTATCAGACACTCAAGGTTTATAAATTATGAGCTCCTAGTCACATAAATGGAATAAGTGGAAAAACCACTAGTTTGATCATGAAGTATAGTGGCCATGACATTCCCTTCCACCACACCAAGTACTTTAGCTATTTTTCATGCATGTTCCTCTATTTCCAACTCCTTATTGGTTTCAATTTAGTTCTTCTCTTCTTACCTATAATATTTATTTCCATAATTTTCTTATTTATCCTCACTAATTTTTTGGGGTTAGACCCACCATAATATCCTTCATTTTTGGAATTATACCCACCATATTCAATCCTCCTCTATCAAATACTCATATTTTCTTCTCTACATATTCTTGTGAGCTAAATTCCACCTTCATCCAACCACCTCCACCAAGATGCTTGTTTTTACATATTACTATCTCTTTGTGGGCATAAAACCACAAAAAAAGACCTTATTATCCTAAATCCATCTTTGTTTTGGCTACTCATTATCCAACCTGATGTTGGATTCATCCTTCTATCACTCTTCTCTATTTTTAGCTCTTATCTCATGGTTACCATCTCCTTCTCCACCAATATCACCATAACATGTTCAAAATACACTTGGGCATACAAATGATAACCCATAGCTTCTAGTGTTAAAGGTTTGTCAATGATGTCTCCAAGGTAAACAAGGATGTTAATGAGGTGTCATGTATTCTATAATGACAATGACAAAGTGTGCTTCAATGTTCTTGCATAATTTTTTAGTGTTTGACTTGGATAGGTAGATGGTGGATGTTATTTATGGTATGGTCATGTCACGAAGACCCTATGGGGTTTTTTGAGTTCTTGAAGTGATTATGGAAGTGAAATTAATTCATTAAAGTGGTTATTAATGTCTTAAAATTTTCATTGATGTCAAAGATAGCATATGGTACTAATGCATGAATGACAAAGAAGTTGTGTTTGATATCTTGAAGAGTTATGACACATGTGTAGGTATGTAAGGATAAAGAAGTTTTAAGGCATCCATAGAGGTCTTGGTGAAGTTTTGGTGTGTCATTTAAACATTTAGATATATAATCATTCATATTATATCTTAAGAGAAGCACTATCATTACAAGCCATGCAGATATGAGTGATCCAACAAGTTTGTGCATATTGGTAAAAGTTTTTCATGAAGATTGTTTTTATAGTGCCAAGAATATAATCTAAATATTTGTAGTATTGAAGTTTTTTATAGTTCATGGTATAAAACTTAAAATTTTCTCTAGTAGACTATGATCAACTAGAGACCATCAAGTTTAACTATGTTAAAGTTTGGGGTCAAATAGTCAAGACAAATCTAATGGTGAGAATTTAATCACATAATAAAGATTTAAGGTGAGTGTGAAACTGATTAGATATAGATAAATGGTGAACACATGATCATGTATTTATGATCCAATGGAATGTATTGAGTTAATAAGTCAATAGAGTGCTCAAATTTCACACAAAACTACCAAGTGGTTCAAGCGCAATGACTGAATAATATAGAGTACACAAAAGGCATGTGGAGCTACCAAGTGGCATAATCATAAAAGTAAGGATCTAAGATCAATAGTGAGTGTTTCAAGGTAAATATAAGGATACTTCTGAGTATATCAATGGTGTGCATTTATCTCCCTCTATATATAGAGGCCATATATAGAGATAGGGGTTGCCAAAAAATGATAGACAATTTCCCCCCTCTATAGAGATTAACAATAGATATTATGCGCGCGCGCGCACACACACACACACACACACACACACACACACACACACACACACACACACACACACACACACACACACACACACACACACACACACACACACACACACACACACACACACACACACATATTAGAGTTATATCCATTTAAAATAAATCAACTAAGATTGTAGGGAGAAAAATATGATGACATAGTGTCCAATGTTTAGTGTTTGAATAGTGATCATTGGAATTTGAATATTCAAATTATTGAAAGAAAACTAGTATGTAGTGTTTGAGCTATAAATTTTGATATATCAAAAATTTTGAAAATGGTATAAAAATAAAAATGGTATAATAATTCAAGGTACATCCATATAATCTATTTATAAGGTATGAATATTCATAAAATCAAAGTTATTGAGCTCTAAAGTTGACTGTGTGTTTGATCATGTTCTGCAAGTGACATGAGAAGGGTAATTAAAGATTTATTGATAGTGTCTTGATGTTTCAATATGAAATAACTATTGGAGAGTGTTTTATACTCCATGATAACCATATTTATTTATTTTATAGGTTTAATCAATCCATATTTAGTGTGAACAACTGCTTATAAGTTGACTGTGATTGTAAAATGCACTAGTAGATTGAGTGATCATGTTGTAGGAGTGAGTTAAAGGTGTTATGAGTAGAATTGAGGGAAAAAATGAATATTAATATTTTAAGGAAGTATAAAAGGTGTATTATAATTAATTATTTGTCATGATGTGTCCCTAATAAAATATGTATATTCAAAATAGTATAATTGTATTTTGATTGTATGTGACTAGTCTAAGTGGTCATGAAGAGAGAATTATTTTGAGTACTTAGAGCTTGAGTAAAGGTGTCCAATGGACATGGATATTTTTCATAGGTCATGTATGATCAATTAATTCATTTGGTTGAGTGTATTTTTTGATAAAAGTGTTTGTATTCTTTAGTTCTATATGATAGTTTTTTTGTGTTTCTAAGCCTATTGGCGAGTAGTCTAGAATGGCTTGGTTCAAGGTATGAGGTTGAGTTCCAGGTGATATAGACCTATGTATAAGTAATAAATGGACTATTGGAGGTATTTTATATGTGTTTTAATCTTTGGTAGAATCTAAAAGTGGCCCAAGGAGTTGAAAGTGTAATGTTTGTATCTGAAGGTCTAATTATTTTAGGTCTCATTAAGGCCTAATGGAAGATTCGAGTCTTAAGGACTATGGCTAACCTATGGAGTGGAGTGTCTCACCCATTTAATGTGTATGGAGACCTATTTAAAGTATAATACAAGTATGGTAAGCATATTTTATAACCAGGATGGGTTAGATGAGTGTATGGTATAAATAATGGGCATAATTGGTCTATTTTGAGAACTGTTGAGAGGGTGTGGACCCAAGCAAAGGAGATAACCTTTGAAAGAGAAGATACAGGTCATTATGGACTAATAGAGAGTGAAGAGGATTATTCATGATTTTTGGATCAATTTGATGAAAGTGAACACATAGGTCATTGGACCTAATGAGCATAGAAGAGGTAGATTAAGTGATTAAGCCCTAAAGGCTGATTGAGTGTGCTTAGTGGATGGATTGAAGAGAAGATCAAGATGAAGATTGTGTGCATGAACTACAGGTCATGTTTCTAATATTATGACATATTTTTTATAGGTTTTTCTATTGTGTATGTGCTGACAAGTGAAGAGTAATCCAAAAGGGTGTTTTGGATGCATTGCTTGTTTGTGAGAGTGTAAAGGGGAAAGAGTGCAAGTAATAAAAGTCCATCATTAGGTGTAGAAAATATTAGATCATCAGTGGAGATTAGATAAAGGTAGCTAGGTTGGTTCTTAATTACCTATGGGGTTGGTTCCTCCTTATGGGATGGGTATTCCTTGATCAATTGGTGTTGGTCTAAATGTTGAATCTTTTCTTTATAGGATTGTATTCCATATTGCAAGGTTCAATGGGTTTTAACCCCCAAAAGGGTTTCCAATATATATCATGTGGTATGTGTTTTATCTTGATATATCTTCCTTGTTCATTATAATGGTTAATTTGTATACATCATGATTGTGTGTGCTGAATGTTTAAGAGTTGGGAATTAAATTGGATTATCTAGCATCATTGATTCATCCCCCCCTCTCAATGATTATACCTCTAACAATTGGTATCAGATTAAGACCTTCATTACAAGTTTAACCACTTGAAGGTGATCTAAGGTACAATATTGGTGAATGAGAATGTTGTTCAAAATAAAAGAACATCATGGATGATCAAGAAGTTTGACATTAAAATAGAGGAGAAGAAGAAGTTGATCTAGAAGTTGAGCTCATGAGTGTACTTGGTGAACTGAAGGAGCAAAAGAATAGGAATCATAAAATGGGGAATACAATCAAAGGTCTTAAATCACAAGTTAGGTCTCTTAAGGGGAGTTTGGTAGGTAAGTCCATGAGAGAGGAAAATTAGAATAAATATTTGATCAAGTCTATAGAAAAGTAAGCAAGTAGATTGAAGGATGACATGGATAAAGAAGCTAGGGAGGATAAGGAGACCATAAAAGATCTTAGAATTCAATTAGAGGATGAAGATTCAAGCATGAGAGATAAAGAAGATGAATGTGTTCAATTGAATACTAATCTTGTTTCCTTAAAGAATGAGCATGAAAAGGTCATAATCAAGATAGGCAAGATTGAAGAAGAATAAAGGAGACCAGAACAAGGTAAAGAGGATGGTAGCATAAAATACAACAAGTTAAATCAACTCAAAGGCAAAATGAATAAGACAATTAGACAACCAAATCTTTCAAGGTATGTCAAATCTTTTGTGGGCCATTTTTTTATTTGTCATCTTATTGGTTATAGAGTAAAGAACTGTATAAAAAAAGGAATCATTCAAAGGGAGGTCACTGTCATATTCAAGTAAAGGGTATAAAAGACATTATATGATATAGTTGTCAAAGAATTGGCCACATTGCTAATTTATGTAAGCAAAGACCATTTAGTCAAGATAAGTTCAATCAGGCTCCTAGAGTGCAAGATAGAAGACCAACTAAACATACCAATGCAAAGAGATATTCATCTCAAGATCATTGTTATGCATGAATTTAAGTTGGTCACATTGCTAGGTATTACAAGAATAGGTTGAATGAGTTATTAAATAAAAATAAGGTGTAGGAATATCCTATTGTGCAAGGAAGAGGTCATAAATGGTTTTGGAAACATAAGACTATTAATAGAGATCAGACTAAGACCAAAGATGGTTTTTTTTCCATGATTGACATGAAAAAAAGTTAAGATTTTATGTTGTCTACCTTTGTTGACAATTATGAAGCAAAGAATGAAGTCAAGGATCCATTCAAAGTCAAATTGATAATGAGGTAGGACTAAAATTCAAATGAGAGTATGGAACTATATGAGTCTCTAGGGTTTTGGGACTTTTAGTCTTGCAATGTCAATGGGGTGTATCTCTAGGCTTCAAGGAGATACTTTATAGAAAAAGAAAGCATGATGGATGCTTGTTGGGTCTTGGCTGGTGTTACATGATAATAAATCCATGAAGGTGATTTATTGTATCATTTTAAGGTATGAAAAACAAAGTATGATTGTCTGTTCCTTTGTATTGATTTAGTTCATAAGGAGTCATGTTTTGATATACAAGAGGCAGTCCTTAGTGTAAAGAGAGAGGTCTTTGAAGGTTAAGATTGTGAAGATGAGTTGTAGTGGAAGAAAGGTGTGGGTGAAATCAGACTTCATCCATATTTCGTCTCTTGAGGTAGTTTGATCTTGTTTAGTGCCTTGAAAGTACTTGGGATCTTGGATTCAGGTGAGTAGTAGAGTGAATCTTGAGATAGGACTTGTGGGACCTAGAAGTTTAGAGATTGGTATGGATTTAGGGAGAGATAACTCAAGTGTCTTGAGTGTGGTATTTTTTTTGACATGTTTCTTGTGATCAATATGTGTCAAGGATAAGATCTTGGTTGTATATGTGGTCATGATATAAGGGGGAGCATTTGTGAGATGCTTCAATTCAATAAGCTTGTGTTGTTTGGTATGTTTCATCAGTTCAAGTGGAGTAGCTCTGCTAAAGGTGTGAAATCAAGGATTATGATTTGTTAATATATTCTATTTCATATAAATACTAAATAATAAGTTGATATGGAGTATGAGGAGAATGTTTTCATGATCAATTTTTGGTGTTTTGGCGTGTTGACTGTTGTATGTGTAAGGTCTATAGGTTGGGAATGGATATTTCAAGGTGGAATTTGAATAAATACAAGTTTTTAATGTGTCTTAGTTGGTTAAAAAGGTGTGTTTACCTCATTAAACTATGTTCCAGGTGATTTCAAGTTTTGAAGGTCTTTTGTGTGCAATTGGATAATTTGGTTTGCTCTCGAGTTTTCTAGTTTGTGCTTAAGGGTTTGCAAGTCAAAAAACCATGGTGTGGAAGTATGGATTCCCAAAGGAGTCTAATCTAAAAATTTGGTCCATAATTTTGTATTGATGATCTCCAAGTGAGAAAATGTTTAGATATGAGCATTGACTGAAAGGTGGTGTGTTGACCAAATTTCTCTTATAAACCTAGTGTTTTTCCTCATGTTAGAAAAATGGTTTTCCTAATGATTTGAGATATGGGGATACTTAATTAGTTTAAATGGACAAATGGGTGCTCAAAAAACCTTTCACAATATTTTATAAGTGCATGGTTTGTTCTATGGGGAGGATCTATGTAAATAGAGGGATAATTGGCTAGTAGGTTTGTGAAGGAAGTATGTTGCAAAGGAAGATCTGAGTGTTGTTTTTTTTTTCATGCATGAGGATGTATATGATAATACTTCATATATTAAATTTCAAGCCATGAAATTTCATACACTAAAATTTATGGGCTTTGCAAGTTCTAGATAGGGCTACAAGGCCTCTAAGCAAGGCTAGTTTGAAGAAGTGGAGTTTTTGGTCATTTTATCCAAAATACCAAGGTGTTCAAAGGGTAACTAATCTCAAGTGACTTAGGTGGAGTCCATCTTAATGTTTTCAAGGTAATTTCAAGTATTTTTTGATGTTCATGTATATTTTGTCTTTATAAAAGCTATGTATGATCAAAGAAGAGTGTAATCATCGAACATGTTTGAGAAGTTCAAGGTAAGAAGAGGAATGCACAATGTTATGGTAAGTATATATCATCTCTCAAGAGGTGGAAATTTTATATTATTGGTCCTTTATGTATTTTTAGGTCCATAGGATCAAGAGTTGAGCCCACTTTGTCATTGTGTCAAAGGGGGAGAAAGTGCTTGAAGAGAGAGATAGAGTCTGAGCATAAGCTTTATATTGGTGTCTGATATCAATGACAAAAGGGAAGATTGTTGGAGGTTTATCAATGATTTATCTAAGGTAACCAAGGATTTTGATGAGGTGTCATTTGTGCTAGAATGATAATGACAAAGTGTGTTTCAATGTTCTTTCATAGTTCTATAGTGTTTGACTTAGATAGGAAAATGGTGGATGTTATTGATGGGATGGTCATGTTGCAAAGAACCTATGGGGGGTTTTGAGTCCTTAGAATGATTGTGAAAGTGAAATTAATTCATTAGAGTAGTCATTTATGTCTTAAATTTTTAATTGATGTCAAAGAGAGCATATGGTACTAATGCATGAATGACAAATAAGTTGTGTTTGATATCTTGAAGAGATATGGCACATGTGTAGGTCTGTAAGGACAAAGAAGAAGTTATTAGGAATCCATATATGTCTTGGTAAAGTTATAGTGTGTAATTTGACCAATTGGAAAGAAAAACATGCATATTATTTTTTAATAGAATCCAGACTTCACTACACATCATGCAAATATGAGTGATCCAGCAAGTTTGATCATTTTGTGCAGGTAATCAAAAAGTCAACATTGTTCAAAGTTTTTCATGAAGATGTTGTGTATAGTATCAAGAAGATACTCTAAATATTTAGAGTCTTGAAGTGTTATATAGTTCATGATATAAACCTTCAAATTTTCTCTAGTAGGCTTTGATGGACCAGAGACTGTCAAGTTTAACTACGTTGAAGTCTGGGGTCAAATAGTCAAGATAGATCTAATGGTGAGCGTTTAATCAGATGATGAAGATCTACAATGAGCATGAAATCTATCATATAGAGATCAATGGTAAGCATGTGATCATGTAGTTATGATCTAATGGATTTTATTTATTTAATAAGTCAATATGGTGCTAAGATTTCACATGAAACTACCAAGTGGTGTAATCACATCAATTGAATGGTACAGGGTGCATAAAAGGCATGCAGAGCTTCCAAGTGGCACAATCATGAAAGTAAGGATCTAAGATCAATGGTGAGTGTTGAAAGGTAAATACTAGGATAATTTTGAGGAGATAAATGGTGTTTATTTGTCTAAATTTTCTAAGGAGCATGAGATGATTACAAAGTGTTTGATGTTTAGTGTTTGAATAATGACTGTTGGAATTTGACTATTCAAATTAATGAAGGAAAACTAGTCTATAGTGTTCAAGCTATAACTTTTGATATAAGACAAATTTTATAGTGGTATAAAAGGAAAAATTGTAGATGTCTTCAAGGCACATCCAAATAATCTATTTATAAGGTTGAATGTTTGTATAGTCAAAGCTATTGAGCTCTAAAGTTGATTGTGTGTTTGACCATGTTCTGCAAGTGACCTGAGAAGGGTAATTGAAGATTTATTTATAGTGTATTGATGCTTCAAGAAGAAATAACTATTAGATAGTGTTTTATACTCCATTATTACCATATATATGTAATTTTGAGGTTTTACCAATCCATCTTCAATGTGAAAAATTGCTTAGAAGCTGACTGTGTTTGTTGAATGGACCGACAGAATGAGGATCATGCTATAGGAGTGATTTGAAGGTGTTCTATGTATAATTAAGGAAATAAATTAATATGAATATGTCAAGGAAGTTTTAAAGGTTAATAATAATGAATTGGTTGTTATTATTTACCCCTAATCAGATATGGGAAGTCAAAATAGTATAATGGTATTTTGATTGTATGTGACCAGTCTGAGTGGTCATCATGAGAGAATTATTGAGTGCTTAGAGCCTGAGTAAAGGTGTACAATTGACATGGAGGTGTATCATAGGTCATGTATTATCTATTCATTTTTTTTTATGAGTGGAATGTTTGAGAAAAGTTTTTTTATGCTTTAGTTATATATGATAGGCATTTTTATGTTTCTAGGCCTATTGACGATCAGTCTAGAATGGCTTGGTTCAAGGTATGAGGTTGAGTTCCAAGTGACATATACCTATGTGGAATTAATCAAAGGCCTATTAGAGGCAATTTTTATGTGTTTTATTCTTTGGTATATGTTTAAAGTGGCCCAAGGAGTTGAAAGTGTAATGTGTGGATGTGAAAGACTAATTGTTTTAAGTCTCATTAAGGCCTAATGGAATATTTGAGTCTTAAGGACTATGGCCAACCTATGGAGTGGAGTGTATCACCCATGAAATGTGTATTGAGACTTATTTAAATTATAATACAAGTATGATAAGCATCTTATCTGACCAAGATGGGTAAGATGAGTGTATGGTATAAATACTAGGTATAATTGACCTATTTTGTGAAGTGTTGAGAGGGTGTGGATCCAAATGAAGGAGATAACCTTTGAAAGATAAGGTATAAGTCATTAAGGACCAATAGAGAGTGAATATTATCATTCATTCATATCTAATCAAGGTGATGAAGGTGAACACATAGGTCATTGGACCTAATGAGTCTAGAAGAGGTAGATTAAGCGAGTAAGCCCTAGAGGCTGATTAAGTGAGTGTGCTTAGTGTATGGACTAAAGATCAGAGTAGGTTGAGGACTGTGTCACGACATAAAGGTCATTTTTCTAATTTTTTGATAGGTTTCTTATTGGTTTTATGATTGTGTATGTGCTAAGAAGTTAAGAGTGATCTAAAAGGGTGTTTTGGATGCATTTCTTATTTATTAGAGTGTAAAGGGGAAAGAGTGCAAGTAAGAGAAGTCCATCATCAGGTGTAGAAGACATCAAATCAAAAGTGGATATTAGATAAAGGTGGCTAGGTTTGTTCTTGGTTTCTTAGGGGGTTGGTTCCTCCTTATGGGATGGGTGTCTCACTAAATTAAGGGATGGTTATTCCTTGATTAGTTGGTGTTGGTCTAAATGTTAGATCTTATCTTTATAGGACTATAGTCCATCTTGCAAGGTTTAGTGGGTTTTATCCCCCAAGAGGGTTTCCCACATATATCATGTGTTATGTGCTTCATATTTCTATATATTCGTTATTCATTGAAATGGTTAATTTGTATGCATCATGATTGTATGTGTTAAATGTTTAAGAGTTGGGAATTGAATTGGATTATCTGACATCACTTATTCACCCCCCCTCTCACTGATTGTACCTATAAAATCTAATACCACCTCTATTATAGTCTTCACCTTTTCCTATCTTGATTTCCTCACTATTGTGTCAAGCAACTTATTCACCCTTTTTATAACATCATATTCTTATCCACATGTTTTTATTGATATTTAAATCAGTTGCTCTTCTTCACTTTATTTTTTGAGTGTATAATTTAGAACTTATTGCTTCAACTCTTTACCTTGGAAGGCCTATTTAAATTCCTCCACTTTCTCTAATTCTACACCTACAAATTGGATATAGTCACAAATCAATTTTTAAACATGAGACCTAATAGTCCCCATTGATGTTTCCTCCATCTTCACACTATTATCTTGATTTTCATCAAGCTTGGGCTTCTCAAAGCCTATAGCTCATATTCATTCTCAAATTATTTTTATCTATGAAAATATGATTTATATCTCTTTCATTAATTACCATATCATATATAAATAATCGTTAAATCTCCATGTGCATATGAGGACAATGCACATCTTGACTCATAATAGTCTCTCCTCCAACATCTATGTGGTTTGCTTATATATATGCAACACCACATTCATATTTTAGTCCTCTTGGTATAACCATGTCCATCATCTCTATATCCATCTAATTTTATGTACCTAGAAATTAAACAAACACATTAAAGGAATCAATATTTTTTAGAATAATTTATTCCAGATCTTATTCACACTACAAGAACATACTATCCAAATATTCTCTATTTTTCACAATATTCTCAAAGATTTCTCCCTCATAATGGAATCCTAAAGACCCATTTTTAGCAACCTCTATGGATTTTCTCTCCTCTTTATTCTTTTTTTTGTCTCATTCAAATGTGTGGTTTGCAACCATACTTTCCTATGTGCATTGACTTGCACTTCTTTTGCCTCTATTGTTTCCTTCATGTAAACCTATAACTCATCATGGATTCTCTCTTAATTTTCCTTTATTGTTTCATTTACAAAAACCTATAACTTTATTTGGATGTCCTCAACCCTTCTACCCTCAAAAATAGAAAACAAAAATGTATTTCCTTCATTCACAAAGGATGACTCTGATTATTCCAAATTATGGGATACCACAAAATGTTTCCCATCATCAAACAATTGGTCTCCTTTTTCCACTTCAACTATTATCACCTCCATATCCTCTTGCATGAGGATTTATTTTTAAATGGGTTGCTCACATCTCTCTTTCACCTTGATATTTTTTAAAGTAGACTTGGGCTTCTCACGTGGAAAATTCACCTTCTTATTGTCTTCAAATAAAACCTTATTCTTTGTATACACATCATTCTCCTTGTTACTTCTAAAAGTATACTTGAGATGCTAAAATGGAAATTTCCCCTTCATATTTACTCTCTTGTAAATATTCTGAATGTTTTTGGAATTTTGAAATATTATGAATGTTTTTGGAATTTTGAGGTATCTTAACTCATTAGAGAATGACAAGACATATGCTCACAAAATAGTGAGATTGTTTGGCTTAGGTTGCTCACAAAATAGCGAGAGCATATGGAAAGGGGGAATGAGGTGACCTCAACATGAATTGAGTATGATAGTCCCAAAATGACCTCAAGTCATATTAATTCCATCCACACAAAAGGTGGGGAAAAACTAACTAGGTCCCAATAAGTTCTCAAATCTGTTAAATGGCTAGTCAAATGAAAATAGTAATGGCAAGGTGATGCAACAATGCATGATAAACAAGTGTTGCCCCTAGTTTGCACATATGTGATTATAAATAAGATACAATGGCATAGGTCAATGATACTAATTTTCCCATAGGTAATTACAATTAGTAGCAAGACTAGTAAAACATTGATTTGCCCTTAGGTGGTTATAATCAGGCTCACATGAACAAAATTGATAAGATGAAAGATATCTTGCCAGATCAACTGTCACACTACTTTCATAAATTGTCATTGAAACACATATTGGATTGATTATTTAAACTTGATCGGAATCCCCTCATAAAAAGTGTAGGAATAACCAAAGTAGCTAGATCAAAATAGGATTGGGTAGGATGACTATAAATAGGCTTTGGTCTAGATAGGAATGGAATGATAGGATGGTATGGTCTTGCTAAGGATAATGATGGATTTTGATAGATTGAATAAAATGGTAAGAGGATTTCCCCCAAGTGATGGGGTGAATGGTTGGGTACTTTGATAATGGTAAATGAATATGTAACAATGCCAATGGCATGGTACATGTTTTTGGCCTGGGTGTGGTAAATGGCATATGATTCTATTTTTCTTGTTGAGATGGAGATGCACATCATAATCAATAAATGATACAAATAGAATACTCAATCATGTTAATTACAATCCCACACCTCATTTGAATATCCACTCTATAAATAATGCTTTTGTGATCTTCATTGGTCATTGATTTTTATTCCTTTAAACATCGAGATAAGGTATATTTGTAACCTCTACAAAAGAAAGTGCAACCATGGATGGTGAATAGGGACAAATAATGGATGTTAGGTTTGACTGTGAAATACAATGGTAGATGATAATGGAATGTATAATGGTGGAGAAACAAATGAATATTAGGACTTTTAGTCACACGTAATGTTGTTGATTTTAGATTTGACATAATTTTGGTTGTGGCAGGGCCGAAGACTTATTCTATCGAGAGGAGCGCCAAAAATTTTTTTGTTTGATCTTGAGAGTAGCTACCATATGATTAGGCTATATATTGGAAGCTATTTTGATTTTATCTTTGATTTTGTCTTTATTAAGTAGTGAATAATTTTTGTACTCAATTATTGGTGCCTCAATGAGGTTTTCACCAATGAAGTTTCTTGATTGTCTTGTAGCACCTTTGAGAAGGTTTCACTAAGGAATGTTGACTTTTGAATCTGATTGTCTTCTAGCACTTCTAAAAAAGTTTCACTAAAATATGTTGAGTTTTGATGTGGATTGTCCTCTAGCATCTTCAAAAAGGTTTCACGAGGAGAGTGTTCGTTTACTACATGAATGTTGTCTTGGCCTCCTTGCTCTTCTTCAACTGCTAGTCACCATGGATGTAGTTCAACAAAGTGTGATTTTTTCAATCCTAATTGACACTTGTGGGAGATGGAATGTCAATAATATGGCTATTTTGGTAGATGGTAATGGCCTATGGAATGATAATGAAATGGGGAGAGGTTGCAAAATCCTCGTAGAAGATACTAGGATAATTTATGTCAAAGTTGAAGTGCTCTTCCTCAAAAAGCATAGAAGGATCACAAATGTATTCAAATTGATCTATGAGGCATGTGTAGCCAATTTTGTAATATCCATGAACATATTCTTCATCTAAATTTTATTCTAACTCAAAGGGCTCTAAATTTGATGTTGAGACTAATGTTGATTCATATTTTAATGCTAAATTTAATGTTAGTTCAAGAATAGAACTAGACTCTAATTTTGATTATTCATCTAATGGGTACCCTATTACAATGATGTCTTGTTAAATGCTTAGTATTGGACAAGTAATAGCCTATGATGGCATAATGGGCTCCACAAAAATTGGTTTGCCAAATTAGGACTCCTCTAGTATGGGAAAAAGATCAAGAGACAATCCTTAGATATTAGCTTATCAATAGGATGTTCTTGAAAAATAGGCACATGGTTGAGGTAATGATTTGCCCAAAGGTAGTTATAATCATTAAGAAGTGACTTGATAAAGACTGACTCATTAGAGTGACACTCTTTGAAACTATTATAAGATCAATAGATGATTCATCACAAGTTAACTTATCATAAGTGGTTGGTTCAACAAAAATATCTTAGATTGGTTGGTTGTTTTGGCCTTGGTTTCCAATGAGTTGGAAGATACTAGTTTTGATCATAGCTTGGTC
Source organism: Torreya grandis (assembly GCA_037957365.1). Lineage (NCBI taxonomy): Eukaryota > Viridiplantae > Streptophyta > Pinopsida > Cupressales > Taxaceae > Torreya > Torreya grandis. The sequence goes on from JARHVA010003199.1 coordinate 1,070,182, forward strand.
TTCAAATGATTGGATGCATTGTGGTTTGGATGGGATGACTTGTGGTTGGATAATGGTAGGGCCTTAGGCAACATGATTACTCACATGAGCCAAAGGATGAAGTCTTGAAATGGTAAATATAGGGCATTATGGGGCTTTATTGCTCACACAAGCCAAAGGACTAAGTCCTAGAATGATGAAGGGGCATTGTGGAGCTTTATTGCTCACATAAGCCAAAGGATGAGGTCCTGATTAGAAATGGTTTGGCATTGTGGAACCTGAATGCTCACACAAACTAAAGGATGAGTTTTTGATATGGGAATGGTGTGATATTATGGTCCTATAATAGAAATGGTATGATGTGATGGAGATTGATTACTTACACAAGACAAAGCATCTAAGTCTTCCTCATAACCCATATCATACTAGTCATGAGTTGGCTTATAAGCTAGTTCTTGATTGTGTTCCATGTAGTGATTATTGTCAAGAGGGTACAGATCCATATCCCAAACAACATTATCTATAGTTGGGTATTCAAAGTCCTCTTAATACCAATCAAGGTTTTGAGTTAGATCGTAGAGTTGTTTCATGACTTTGTTCCCATGAATAATTAATATGAGGAGGATAGAAATCTATCTCACAAACCATATTGGCATCATTGGGGTCTTGACTAAAGCCATAAAAGTCATTTTGTGTGGCCATTTTATCATAAGTTGGATTGTAAGTGTAGCTATACATATCCACATAAATTATGAAAGCTCCAAACCAAAAAGGCCTAGAGTTCCACAAACTCTAAAAAACTATGTCCAAAGGAAAAATGGTTCAAACTTAGTCTAACTTGGTCAAAGGGGTGGAGCTGTATCTCCAATATGATCTAAAAGTGGAGACGTATCTCCAAAATGATTTTTGCTAAGAATTGGCATAAAATAATCTAACATTAAACGTCTAATGTCAAATGTCATATGCACAAAAGGTCATGTCTGAATAAAAATTGGCATGTCAAAGGTCTAGCTCAAAGTGTTCCAAACAAGATCTAAACTACGAAAGGTAAGAATTGAGTTACTAGGTCTTTTATCCAAATGTAGAGTCAAAAGCTAAGCTCAAACAAATAGAAATATGCTAGGACTTTTGGCCAAATGCATCAAATTATAGACTTGAAACAAATGCTGATGTGGTTTGATTTAATCTAACAAGTTTGGAAACAACTTTGACATAAACTTGGCACATGGAATCAAACATAAACATGACTAGTTGGCATAAGGCATAATAAAAAAAGGGTCTTTAAGAAAGGCTATGTTTATCCCAAATAAAGGCATAAAAAATGATGAGGATAGGCTTTAAACAAATAAACCATTAATAGTTTTCAAATTTGGGTAATCGATTAACCAAAATTGTGCAACCCAAAAGAGAAAGATATATGTATCAGCCCCATGAATTAAGGCTTAAATAGAAATCAATCAATGTTTGAATCCAAACTTGACAAGGATAATTGAAAACTCAATGATGAAAACTAGGATTTGACCAAACAATCTAGACAAGATTGGATAGCATGATGGCATAAGACAAAGGTCCAAATGGTATACATGACATGGTTTAAAGCAAACAATTTTTTGTGCAAGGTAAACTAGTCTTGAAACAAATTGAGTATCCTAATGACATAGGCATGCTCAAATGATGTGATAAATGATATGTTTCAAAAGACTCAAAGGCATAAATGGTTTAACATGATTTGGGTAGCATAACACTACCCTCCTCAACTCAAATGGCACACACACAAACAAGTTTAAAAATTTTCAAGGCACAAGTATGGTGCAAAAAGGCTAGCATAATGCCTCTTTAGACAAAAGAGTGACATATAGACAAATTGGTTTTGACATGGCTTATACACAAACAAACAATTTTTAGTCTCAAAAGCATTCCAAATGAGAAAATGATCAAAATACTCTAATTATAACCATCCAAATCCTAGCAAGGGTATAGCAATATGGGGTTGACTAAACTAACAATATTTTGAATGTCTCAAGGGGAATCAATTGCACAATGAATTTCACATCAAATAATGTAAAGGACAAGCATGAAAATTAATTGACCATGGTATTAGGTAGTTATAAAAAGGTCTAGTCCTTTTTACAACCACTACATCCTATTGTTTGCTCAGTGTAGTGTGATGTCTAAATGTAGATACATCCCATGTGTAGCTCAGAAGGAGTATGTGAAGTAAAGGTCAGGGGATGAAACCTCAGGTTGAATCTTCCCTAAAGAACTTGTGGGAAGTGATAAACTCCCCATCACAAGCTAAGATGCATAAATAAATAAAGCATGAAAGTAGAAAGACTTTAGGGTCATTTTCAATATCACCCAAACTTTGATGAGATTTTAGGGAGTGCTTTAGATGACTTTCTTTCTAAGCCTTGGACTAGGCTATTTTCAATAGGAATGGTGCTTAAGGGTTCCTTATAGGTGAAAAATGGAAGAGCATGCATGCAACATTCCTCTCTTTTCCAAACAAAAATTTTAATTAAACAACTATTGCAAATAAAATTGACAAGTGTGTTCAATTTTAAACCCAAAATGAAATATTTGGTGGTGTTCATTTGACCCCTTGGTCTTAGTTTCAAATTTTGAAAACATTCACCAAATCATCTAAGTTCTTTTTTAAACATCGAAACAAGGTTCCTAATTGATTTTTAGGCATGCAAAGGTGATTTAAACATGTTTTGAACAAACACCAAGCTTGGTCCTATAGAAAAATTATTAGCATGTCCTTTAGATTTGAAGCCCTTTTGAGTTTTAAACAATAAACTTTGGAAAAGTAGCTCTCAGGTTTATGTTTATAGAAAAACATAGTGACCGATGTTGGTTATTACCACCAATGTCAGTTATTCTATCTAACTAAAATCTAATCGATGTCATTTTTACTAACTAAAGTTAGTTAAGTAGGTAATTGATGTTGGTATTTCTACTGATGTCGATTACTGTGTAAAAATTATGGCAACCAAAAATGATAAAATAAATTTAGAAAATCAATTTGCAAGATTTTTAAGAGCTCAAATAAATATTTTAGAGTTGCAAAAGGATCTCCTTCAGGTGTGAGATGCGTCTAGTCCCACCAAGTGTGCCATTATGTGATATAGGAATTTGACTCAAGAGAGGATGGTTAGTATGTTGTTAGTTCCAAAATGAAAACAAAATGAAAGAAACACACTAATAACATAACATCTCTATGCCTAGACACTAGGGAGAGCTTAGTTAACAAAAAAAAATGACAAACATAACTAAAAATTAAGGAATAAAACACAAGAATTCCTTCACCTTCCTTGGATGCTCCAAATGCCTTTATAGTAGTGGATTTCTTAGTTTTGTGCTCATGAAGTCCTTGGCAATGGAAGTTTGGCTACCTCCATCTCTTCTTGGCACCTTTGGCTTGTGGCTTGGCTTGGCTTGGAATCAATTTGGCATGGTAATACTATTTTCATGAAGCATTTGGAACCAATCCTGCATTATAACTTTTCACAAATTAAGCTTAGAAATGATGTTCTTAGCCTCTCTATTTATAGATTTTTAGATTTGATCAAAATCAACCTCAACCATCCATCTCAAGATTGAGATGTGTGGTTGAGGATTAATTCAATCTTTGGAATTAAGTTTGTAATTATCCTCATCATGGAATTGGAAGAACGGGAAATTAATAGGCATGGAGGGCATCATGGAAGGCATTGATGAGGCATAGAGGGCATGAATCCTAATATTTGTGGCATTTATGGCCTAGGGATGTCTTCCCAAGAAATTAGGTCACTTGATGATGCACATATTCCATATTCATTTCCAAAAATATGTTTTCAACAATTTTCCTTGGAATTCTTGAATAGGCCTTGATTTGGTTTAATTAGCTCTTAATCATGATTAAGCACTTTGTGCATAAATTACTCAAATTGATCAAAATGCCTTGTTATTGGTTCAAAATTTTACTGGATTAGAATTAGAAGGCAATGTCAGATGCATTGGATCCGTATTCCCATTTAGGATGTTACCAATAACAAATAACAAAGGTATGTGTCTTTTGCAGAAGATTTGATAGGAAAAAGCAATCCAAAGCACCGAGGTGCAAAATTGGCATTTTGACTCAAAATGATCTGATCAAAGTTAACTATCCCACAAATTACATTTCCCCATTTAGGGATACCTTGGCCAAAATCAGCACTTGAATATGTTAGTTTCACATCATTATCTTGTTTAGTGTTTTTAGGCCAAATTGTACATTTTAAGTGTAAATTAGCCAAAAGCCTGGTTGGAGGTTATCAGTGGCCAATTTTAGGTGTCTACACTTTCCAATAAACAATTGAACTTCTAAATAATCTCTTACATATAATATTTACCCTCATGAGGTATTCAATATTCTCATATTCAAAATACACTTATAACTCCACTATTTATTTCAATAACTTATCAGGGCTCCCTTTACCAAAAAATAAAACATCACAAGTAGACTTACCTCTTTCCTTCACCATGACCTTTGTTAGTCTTTTCCTTCTACTATAATATTTTCCTCTACTTTTTTGGTCTCTTTCCAAAGCATTAAATCTCAGTTATAGGTATGTCAACCCCACCATTATCTCTTATTCATCATAGTCATTTAAAAATATAACATCTCCACTTTTTTCAGTCATCTCCATCGTATCCAATCTTTCCTAGAATATTTTTAACATCTTAGTCTTCTACCTCTTATGATCTTCCTCCTTTATGTGCCATATCCCACCCCAATTAGTAGACTTATATTTCATAATCTATAATAGAATAAAAAATATAGCCTCTCAAATTCCATCTCAATTTGTAGGACTTCTTTCACACATGTAACAAACTTATTCAAGATTTTATTTCATAACTTGAAGCTCACTTGGAAAACTTCTCTTTCAAAGCCTACAACTAATTCATATATGATTTTCACATACATAAAACTTGAATGGAAAATAATCATGATCTAATACCATGTGGTGTAATAATAAGTGAGGGTAGCTATTTAATTTCTACCTTTATATCTATGGTTCTTAGGCTATGCATTCACTCATGATCACACTTTCAGTACTTAAGACTTGATGCACTTAACACATACTAATCAAAATAATATTAAAAAATCACATTGAAATGCACACACATGCCTCTATTAGATTATTAAATTACATGAAATATTTATATACTCTCATACAATATCTCCTGAACTGATACAATTCTTTATTTTTCTTTTGGAGAGTCTTGTTCCATCACAAATCATCCCTTCTCTCCAAAAACTCTATCCAAACTTCCTCTTCTCTTTTAATATCTTATCTCTCTTGACATCCCAAGCTTCATGGGGTGTCACTTCAACTTCCCTAATGTCAACATAATTTAAAATATTTAGAGAACCTTTAGTTTTCAAGATAAACACCTAACTATCAGTAATTGTTAGTAGATGTTAAGTGACACTTTAGGCTGAATGACAATTATAAAAACCACCATAGATATATCATAGTTTAGCTAGTTCTCTTAAAATTTTAAACATATATTTTACACTACATTTTATATCACCACATAAAATTTGGCATTCTAATTCTTAACAAAACTTTACCTCAAGGTACATAACCATCTATATACTAGGAATATGATAATTTCAAGTTGAATGATAGATACAAATACTATTATAAATTTACCTTTGTTTATATAATTGAGATAAACTTTGAAACACATAATTTATACTAAATTTTATATCACAAATCAAAATTTGGTAACCCCATTCTTAACAAAAAATTTATGCAAGGTAAAGAACGATTTATTAACTAGGTAGATGACATTTTTAGGTTGAATGATAGTTATAAGAACTATCATAAGTTTTCATCTATTTATTCAATGGATCTTAAATTTGAAAAAAAACTTGTAGATTAAATTTTAAACCACCACTCCAAATTAGGTAACCCATTTCTTACCACAACTTTACCATAAGGTAAAAAACCATCTTTAGAATAGGTAAATGACACAGTCTAAAAAAATAGATAGTAAGTTATCATTGTATCTCTAAATGATATTAAATTTGACATATAAGTTTCACATGTCATTTAATACCACCTCATAAACTTTATAAGTCTAACTCATAATTTATAATGACAAAAATCCTTCCAAGAGTTCTTAAAAAATCAAATAGTGCACTTCTATGGTGACTCTAAATGAGCTAAAATTTGCCATAGAGATTGAAAGTGTTGGTTCCAAAGACCTCAACAATTTCATCATCTAACTATTAACATAGTTGAAGATCCATTTTTGACAAGTGTGTGACTTATAAATTCAAAATTTATCCACACTTTTCTCAATTAAAAGGAATAATTTTTCGATATCAATATAAGAGGTAAACAATATCACATCAACAAACCAACAACCAAGAAAACACAATACACTCTATTTTTGGTTAATGTAAGATTGCACAAACTCTTAGATGCTCTTTCATCACAATTATTATTAAATGGGATAATTTTTCCAAGGATATATGAGAAAATATGGAAAATGTCTACTCAAAGGTGGGAAATCCACCTCATGATTCAAAAAAATTGGCAAGTCAATTTTGTTACTGTTAAACAAATTACATTTTTTTACCTGTTAATACTTTAATGTTATCTTGAGGATGAGACAAAGATATAAAATTTGAGAAAATGTTGGTAGTATTATAATTTAGCTAAGTTCTAAACCATAGATACCACAAAGCATTTTCCTTTACCATAATAATATGATACTTCTCCAAGCTAATAAAACAAAGGCTTCTACCGGCTATGTAATACTATAATAATTTGACTCTTATGGTAACATAAGATGACCTCAAAGATAAAAGGACATGTATCACATAGAAATGACCAATGAATTTTAAGGTATAAATTTAGTATTTATACCACAATGTTGTAATATATTATATATGGTATAGATAGAGTCAAAGTATACTAGTGCAAAGTACTAATAGGTTACAAAATAGAGTAATCTTTGTAATATCATAAGGCAATATAGCACAAAAAGAGATCAAAACATTATATTCAATGGTTATTATATAAATATTAATAAAAGAGAAGTTAGATTAGGAATTACTGTGTAGTGTGTATTAAATTATGTGAATAAGCACACCTACTTTTTTTATATTAAGAATGTATGCAATAACTAATTCTAATAAATACTAACCCCTGTGTCACATTGGTTCTAACTAAATTTAACTTTATCAACATAAACCATTTATATACAACCACTTTATATTTTATTAGAACACCCATTTTGTAAAGTATATTAATAAATATAAGGTCAAATCCCTTGATGTTGAGGGTAAGACAAATAACATCCCTAGAAGTAGTGGTATTGATGGGAATTCTGAAATGATGTTGAGAATTTAGTAGGGTATTTATATGAGGATATAAGAGGTTTGTTGAATAAATTTGATGAGAGGATTAATCTTTAGGATGGTATGTTGAAGTAAATTGTCATTGAGCTTAAGGAGGCCCATAGGGAATTAAAGGACCTAAAGACTAAGTTTGTTTTTATCACCAATAATTATTTGGGACTCTTGGTAGACATTAATTATAGGAAAGAGGATGATGTTAGTCTTGTAAAAGGTGATTCAATGAGGTAAGAGGTATGGGAATCTATTTTGAACAATAATAAAAAGAATAAAAGCACAACAAAAACTCATGGAAAGCATAAGATCAAGAATCTTATGAACATCATATATGATTTGAGTAAGAGAAATAAGACCAATAAGGTGAAATAATGATGGCATGATCATTTTATGATCTGGTAGTCATGGTTGAACTAGTTATAATTGTATATTAGGTGTAATTAGCTTGTTGTTTCGTTTGTGTTTTTTATTTTTTATTTGCATAAGATCGGATACCTTTCTACTAAAGTTATGTTGTTATTTTGATGTAGTATGTTCCTATGGTTCTAACTTTTGTTGGTTTATTTTTGGATCTTATTCATTAATGCTTCATCTGGATTATTTGTACTAGGTTTGAGGGACCTATTAAAACATATTCTTGTACTTGTACTAAGTAAAAAAAACTCTATAATGGAAATAATAACACACAAAAATGACACATTATGGTCTAATGTTCCTCTATAACCAAAATAAATTCAACCTAAAAAGCAAATATGAATAAATAAATAAATGATAAATTATGGACTAATAGTTTCTCTTACTTCTAAATCATCCTTTGGTTTATCAATTGTATGTGATAAGGGTCCAATTTAGTTGAATTTCCTCTATAATGGAAACATGAACATAAAATAATAATTATATTTTAATATGTTCCCTAGAAAAATTAATTTTAACACACTTATAGCTCCTAAAATGTTTGAAACTAATTCAGAAGGCCCAAAACCTACAAAAAAATTATGTTTTCTTGAAACATACACTATTTGAAAAATTTGTGCCCTAAAATCCTTAGGTTCAAAACTAAAATTCTAAATACGACTATGTATAGATTAGATTAGAATTGAAAAACTATCTTCTAAACTGTAACTTGTGGAGTTAAGAGACCAGTTTGATAATGGTCCTAATTTCTTATATATACCAAAAAATTCAAAGTAGAATTTGTTATACTTAACACTTATTTCAAAAAATACATAACATGTCTTTCCCTTATTCACCTTAAACTTATTACAAGCATTGAAAATTATTTATCAAGAGTAGAGTGTACACACTATAGTGCATATGTGTTACAGTGCATAGGTTATATAACACTTACATTCTTTAAGTTTTAAAATCCAAATCCAAGGCTTGGAATTGCACACACACACAACTAAAGCCATATGCTATACTAAAAAATATAATATCCAAACTCATACATGATAAGTAATAATTATTTTAATCATGACATTTCATGAAAATATGACTACGCTATCAAGCATGCTCTCTTATCTCTACATATTCAATATATTTAAAAAATCTATTACTTTAGGGTTTATATATATATATATTTCTAAGAATATCTTTCTATGTTGTATATACTGAAACTATACATGTCTATCTTTGTTTTTGTATATTTTGGATGTTCATTAAAATTGGAAAAATAAAATAAGGTTGTAAACTAGGCCTAATTCTACATGCATTTAAAAAACAATTTTTATTTCTTTGAGGTAATTAGGTACTAGCATACAATCGACTATCCATTATTTATCATTTTCACAGTCTATTTAATTTTAAAATAATTTATTAACAAATTGTATATTGAAAACTAGATTATATTATCTGACTTTCCACCATAGTCTTTCCAAAAATATTAAACGGAGCTCAAAAATGTGGGGGTGCACAACCAAATTTTTTTGTGTTTTTTTTTAATTTTTAATGAGCACCTATTCTAATTTCAACTATTTGGCCTACTTATAATTTACCAATTTAAATTAAAAAAATAGTTTAAAAACTAGACTTGAAATGCTACAATTCATGTTATTATAACATCTTCAAATTTTGAGTGTAGGCATCTCAAATAATCGGTATAAGTTGCGGGTTCTTATTTATCACAAAAAATATGTTCACTTAAAACATACTTTTGGCCCTCAAATTCCATGCACTTACCCTGAACCATTAATTTTTTATTTTTAACTACCTTTGTTTTTATATAAATAAAATATCAGTGATGTCATGAAGATGCCTTTGCTCAAGTTGTTCAACTGAATACATATTCCTTATCAAAACTAATTTTTCATGTATTGTGATATATGCATGTCTTTTTATACTAAAATCCTTTTTCCAACAAAAAATACTCCATATATACATTTGTAGTGTCATCCCTAGCATCATATACAACCCAATCCTTAGATTGAAACAAAATCTTATCCACATAATCATTCATAACCACATCCATATAATTATTCACAACATCATCTAAAACATCATCGAAAACATCATCCATATCAATATATATAAAATTATCTTTAGAAACCATCCCAACATCATCTGTATCATCATTCACAACCTCATCTAAAACCATATGTGTAACCTCATTCAAAGCAGTATCAACCTAAACCACTAATTATTTGCATTCTCATCCATAGCATCATTTACAATATTATCATAGCCTCATCCACAACATGCACAACATCAGTTACAGACTAATATAAAACCCTATGTGAAACCTCATTCAAGACATGATCAACAAATTCACACATGTTTTTCAATCATATCAATAACTATTCACCTTAATATTCTATTATAGGTTTTCTCTCTTTCTTCCATTATTTAAATCAAAATAGAATTTTTGAATAGGAAAGAAGAATCATTCGTTTAACTAAAAAATAAACTACATTGATTTTATATAGGTGCATAATTTATACTCTTGTATATTTAAAAATAATGTATTATTATGTATTGAATAGTTATAAGTGGAACTTGATTTAGAAGTATACAATTTATTTTCTTGAGAATTAATACATACCATTTATTAATCAAATTTAACACAAAATTCATAAATGCTCCAGCCATTAGTATTCAATTAATTTTTATTACTTGTTGAGAAATACAATTTTTTTCTTATTGGTTTCCATTTCAAGATTGCAGATATTATAATACATTACAAGATAGAATTAAGTTTCGTGCATAACTATTTGAAAATCATAAATTTTTCAAGTAGCATAAATTAAATATTAAATAAGTCATTATCAGTGTGACCGTGGAACCTAAAGGGACCATTGATAGTCAATTTTAACTATTAAAATTGGGATGTTTTCACATAACACTAAATAGTCTTAAATAATAATACATTATTATCAATATTTTATAATTATTTTAATCATTTTTATTATAATCTTCACCATTTTAAACATCCATATTATTTATTTCACATACTTATATATTAATGTATTATGCTACATCAATTTTAGGTTGGAAAATTAGATCATTCATATGAGATGTTGTTTGTATAGATTAATGTACAATGTTGTGAAAAACACACCATTATAGGTGGGGTAGTAGATGTTTGATATTTAGGATCACTTATTTGAGGTAATATAATTAATTTTTGCTTTGGTAAAACCTTTTTTGAACTTACAATGGAATATCATAAACATTTTAATAAATAATAATCATTTTCTCATAATGAATAAATATAAGCATTGATGTAACATTAATGGAATTACTCAAACTTGACTAATCTATGCTCTTCCAAGAAAAACGTCACATGACCCATCATTTGGTAACACATGAAACTAAAATAATTTTGGATTAAACCATACTGTGATGGTAAAAATAATACATCCACGTGATTTCTTAGTGATCCCATTGTTTCAGTGAATTTTAGCTTATATTTTGGAAAGGGGAAGAAGGAGAAACTAAATATAGGTATGGCTAAAAAACATGTTTGATTGTGCATGCATTCAATTAAATGATTGTGAAGAACTCCTCTTTGGCTTGGTAGGATGACCTGTAAATAAGATAGTACTAAAGCAAATGGTTGGTTAGATAGATAATTGAGTGGATTGCCTAGCATTAGCTAGATCTCAAAAGCAAGAGCTTCCTTGAGGGATATCAATCCACATGTTTTAAATAATTAAGTTTATAAGAAAGTACTTGCATCTTTAATCAAAAGTTACAAAAATTAAACACAATAAATTCTTGATAAAGAAATAGACTAGAAATGACTAATATAACAATAAGCAAGTGAATAATAATGCTAAATGGCTCAGGTCTATTTCAAAAAATTAGGCAGGGGTCTATGAACAGATAGGGCCATAGAAAATTGGATTTGGCGAAGGGCAGGTAGGTGCAAATAACTTGCTAAAATTTCTTACCATAATGACTATCAATGGTTGGGATGACTATTGATGGTTAAGGTAACTATCGATGGTTAGGCTGACCATCGACAATTGGGTAGACCATCGATGGTTGGGATAACCATCAATAGTTACTATGTGTAGGTCTAGGTTATTAAATAGTTGATTGATCAGATCATAAGTTTGGATTTTGAGAGATGGGTTGGAGCTAGGTTGAGTGTGAAAGGTAAATAAAGTAATTGAATACTAGAAAATAAAAACTTATCTTACAAAAAGTTGATTAGGTGGGTGCTTCAGGTGGTTGACTATGATTTTCATATAGTAATGATACTTGATGTTTTGGCAGAATAATGGTGACAAATTGGCTCTCTGACATGATAGCTGGATCATTAGATTATTGATGATGATTGACCTACAAAATAAGGGAAATCTAGATACATAAGCTCTTGATAACAATTATAAATTGATTCTACCTCCATGTTCCTCTCTTCTTATAGGCAAGGCAATAAAGTTGTAACAAGATGTTAATTGGGCCTTCTAATTTTAACTTGATCATGCAATGGCTCGCATATGGATTAAGACAAGATATTTTTAGAAAAACAAGGTGGGTGGTTTACATGTTGGTGGGTAAGAAGGTGCACCTTGAACATCGGTGATCAAGGTGACCATCGATAGTCATCCTAACCATCAGTGGTCAAGGGTGAAGGGTCAAAGTGGGTAAAAAGTTTGTTAAGCCAATTTAGTTAAACTGACTATAGTTAGGCTTGGTTAGGGGTTAGAGGGTTAGATTGGTCCCAAGGGGATCTTAATGTGGTCTAGAGTAATTTTGATAATTAAAATCATGGTGTGCATATTTCCCCCTTTTTGTTATGTGGATTTGAATCAATAAGATGTAAAACAAAAATGGATTGCTAGTCGAAGGTCTGATTGCCCCAAGTATGGGATGAGGTATTCCCCCTTAAACCAAAAATTTATGTGGTAAAATATAATTGGGTGCAGGTTTGATAAATTGGATGAAGGTGATGATGAAGGTGGATGACATGAAGGTGGGTGATAGGTTGGGTACTGAAGTGCAAATAAGCATATAAAGTGTGATAGCTAAGATCGCACATTGACTAGGTTACCATAGTTGGTAGAAATAAAGGTCAGTGTTAGAAAGAGTAGTGATAAGTGGACCACATGACCACATTTAGGCATGGTGATTGGAAACACTCACAAGTCTCCTATGTGATATCAGTGTTTTGATGGGTTCCAAGGTAGGAAATGCTCCTAGTAAAAACACAAATTATTCAAGTGTTACCCAAGGTATGAAGTGTTCCCAATGAAAACACAAGTAGGTCAGGTAAGTGTAAGGTGGTACAAGATCAAAAGGTAGTCAACATGGAAATGTTGTTTCTAGAGTCAAAGGGACCATGTAAAAATCATCATAATATGTGCGCTAGTTGGTCTAAAATAGACCAATTATGAGATGATAAGGTAGTCAGGGTGGGTGAAGAAGGTAGTATCCATGGGTGGGTAAGTTGATTAATTCTACTTAAAGACAATTGCTCAAGGTAAGATTAAAAGAGTGGGCCACCTAACCATTAATGGTTAGGGGCTCAAGAGTGACTATCGATGATCACCCTAACCATTGATGATTAGGGTGAAAACCTTAAAATTCTAGTGGTTAAAAGTGAAAAGTGAATGTTATTTCACTCAATTTCACTTTTGACTATAGAGATCTGGCACTTGGTGATTTTAGGTAAAAAAAAGTGTTGGAAGTTACTAATAAGCTAGACCTACTGAGTTGGTATGATCGAGAGGACTGAGGGGACCAGTAATAATGTAGGGAACACGTGGGTGCAAATGAGGATGGGTAGGTCTATGGTTTACTCCATGATGGAAATCATGAAATGAGGTAGGGGATGTATTATAATTGATAGCTTATATTGATGTGGTAATTGTATTAGGGTTAGAGGGTAGGTTAGGTTTAAATTCTTGGGTTTGAACTACTATGCCCTAGTTAGGGTTTTTATAAATTTGGGTAACTTTTTAGGTGAAAGATAAAATTGATAAGGTAGGGTAGGTGAGTTGGGGTAGGGTTAGGCTTTAGGTTAGATGTTTAAGAAAGATTAAAGGTATTTGGAAGTATCTATGGTAGGTAGGGTTGTAGGTTTTCTACTAGCGAAACACCCACAGTCATCATCAATGGTCAAGTCTAACCATTGATAGACCATGCCCATAAAGCTAAGGGCACCTGAATATCAGTGGTTACCCTGACCACTAGCAGTCAACTTGACTAATTTTTGTGAAAATGCTAGAAGAGTGTTTAGGGCTAGTTTGAAAGGCAAATAGTGCTAGAGTTGTAGATGGTTTAGGCTAGGAGGGGTGGGTAAATGTTTCTAGATGATAGAAAAGAGTGAATGGGTAGTAAAATAGGTAAATTCTAGTAGGGTGATGGTCAAATATATAAAGGTGAATAATATAGGGAACTAATCTATGCTAATGAATGCTCATAGGCCTGGGAGTAGATATAGATGCATGATTGAGTGTCATGCATCTTCGTAGAGGTACATTGGGGGATGACCTTGATAGACTAGGCACATATGGAGGAGGTCAACCTTAGAATGATGAGGCATTATCAACCTGTGCCTTGAGATGCATCTATGATCATAGTACTCATCAAGAGATGGGATGTGGTTATAAACACCTTCTTACTACTAACTGGCAAGATAATGATCTTGCCTGAGGATGTACATAGGATCACATAGTTACCGCTCCATGGTGATCTGATCTATCATATAAAGCAAGAGGAGCTAGAGGATCACATTGATTTATTTTCTAGAGATGATAGATATTGGTTCAAATGGCATGATAGGGGTTCAGATATAGCACATTGTACAAGAGGGCATGGGATGAACATATATTGATGACTATGTTCATGATGGTCATTTTATGCTTTTCTCTTATCGATTTGAGCAATAGGAGGTTCTCATATTTGCTACTGAGGTTGTTGGTAGAGATATTACTAGGGAAAATTATATTTGGTTGGGTACCTATTCTCCTGGTATAGATATATAGGGAGTTATGGGGGTTTAGGTCCCAAAAGAGGTATGGTATCAGTATTGGCTTCATTCTATATTACTAGGCCTATGAGCATATCTAGGTGTTGAAGCTAGTGGGCTTTTTGTGGTAGGATACACACAGATTGAGTTTTTAGTCAGCTCCATGCGGTGGATAGGTGACTTCACCACTTTAGGTGTAGGGGGAGGAGACCATGACATTAATTGGTTTAGAGGTGCACTAGGTGCACAAGTGATCGAATATATCACCTAGAGACCTTATGTTTAGTTTTTAGTGTGGCCTAGCTATATGAGGCAAACACTCTCCCTACAAATTTATAAATGGATATTCAATAGGTAGGATAGGGAGGTGGAGATTATCCCATTTGATAGGGTGCATTGATAGTTCATCCTAGTATAGGATATTCTAGGTGCATTTTTGAGGTACCAGCATGAGGACTCAAAGATTTTATTTCTAGAGCCACATCCCATGTTTACTTTTCTAAACCATGAGGAGCTACCATCTAGGTCATAGATAGATGATGCCAATGTTATCTATGGGTACATGTCATAGTACTAAGCATTATATGTGGTGATAGATATTGGTGTTGGTGATGGTGGTAGGGGGCCTATGGATGTAGACCTAGCTGAGAGAAGGGTCCAAAGGGCACAAGCATAGGGGGTTGGCCCTAATAGATAGATAAAAATGGCACTAGCCATTACATAGGCATGGGTCACAATGTTATATGGTAAAGTGGCCAACATACAAGGTTAGGTTTCTACTCTCATAGGTGAAAGGGACTAGGTAAGCACTTCACTAGCCTTGGTTATACAAGAGAGGGACTTTTTGAGGTAGAGATGAGGAGGAGCCATGGTTGTGATAGAACCATCAAGCACCATCCCCATGGCATGATACTTAGCTATGGTATTATGAGGCTATAGTTTTGAGTCGATACCTTATGAGACCCATTGGAATGAGTACAGAGTGAGCTTATCAGGTGGAACCAATCTGGTGACACCAAGGTAGTGGGTAGCATCTATATGTGGATAGATAGGTACTACAGGTGGATAGGTATTAGGACCTAGTGATATGCTAAGAGACAGTGGTGTTCCAGGGGTATAGACATGACATAGTCCATATACATAATAGATATTAATGTATATCATTTTAATTATGACATGTGAGTTAATGTCGTGAGATGTACATTTTGAGAGAAAGAGACATGTATATTTGTTTGTACACATTATTTTCTTTTGACCATGAAATATATGTATATATATATGACCTTTGTTTATTACATATACTCATGGTCTAAAATTTTTTGTTAATGTTTAATGCTTATGATGTGATGTGATATTGATTATGGATTATGCTTATGTTATGGATGATAGACACTAATGCAGACTCACCTAGCTAGGCATGAGATAGCTTTGATTTATGGGTATGCTTCCTGGTTGCTTATGACATGATAAATATTTAATAAGTATATGCTTCATTATTTAGATGTATACTTATGATGAAAAATGGTTGATTGCTTTAGTGCTCATGGATTGCATGGTTTTATTATGCTTGTTATGGTTTTGATTATGATTATGCTTGTTGCTTATGATACCCATGGATATGCCTATTATGATTATCATTGAGGTTATCTAGCTTAGGGTAAATTACATGAGGTAAGCTAACTAACAACAATAGATGGGAGAACAGAGAATATAATCAAGAGACAAATGCCATAATGAAAATATCGACTAGTCTTGATAGGATAAGAAGAGGGCACGATGCTTCTTCTTTGACAAGGACTAGAAAAATACCAAAGTTGGATTAGCTTAATGAACATAAGCCCTTTGAATACTTCACATTATCATTTTTTAGTTGGGTAAAAAGGTGTCTTTTCTACATAAAGTTAAGTAAGCTCAAAATCCCTTGATTATAGTGTATAAAGGGAAGAATGGATGAAAATGGAACCTTTTTGTGAGACTAGCATGCCTCTTCTTTAGGTTTTTGAAGAGCTAATATAAACAAGTCTATGTCATATAAAGTGTAGATTGATCAATGTAGGAAGTCTACTTTGAAATATGATTGTGGCTTTTATCTTATTTTTCTATGTGAGAGCTGATTGTGGCTTTCAAGAGTAGTTTGGTTTTGTTATGGATTTGAAAATGGGTATTTTACTTTTTAGTTGTATATGGGAAGCTAATCAATGTAAGAAATTTATAAGAATTTTTTTTTTTTTTGACAAATGCTTTACTCATCCATCCTTTAAGGGAGTGGTCAAAGTTTATTTGCTTTTATTCAAGGCTTTATGATAGTTGTCCTTCAAGGGAGTAGTCTACCTTATATTTGTGCAATTCTAGTATGCTTATGCAACTGTCCTTCAAGGGAGTAGTCCATAAATGCTAGTAATGATTTATTTGGATTTTGATTTTTTTAATTTGATTGTGCTTGACATAGACATGTTTATATAGGCTTAAGGGTTCAAATTTATGAAGGAAAATCTAGAAATACAAGAGGTTGATTAGGTGTAAAGAGATTTAGGTGACAACGATCATGGGAATCCATCCTAATAAAAGGGTGGAAAGTACCATGAGAATCATGCCATGGGTAGAGCCATGGTACCCATTATTCAATAGTAGGATATGACTATGATGGATAATCACATGATTCAATTTTAATCATTTGTCCCTAAAATAAGGAGATAAAAGTGGTGTGAAAGCAAAAATTGATCTTATGTTAGATAGAAGGTGAACTTGATCCATCTTTAACAAAGGAATGGATGTAGATGCGAAGCATTAATGAGCTCAGGTCCTGGGTTTCCTTCAAGAGAGGAAAATTGGTAAGTTCTTGATCCATATTGTGGGTTATGGTATAGGGTCCAAGCCAATTAAAAGAAAACTTGCCCCACTTGCTTTTCTCCATATTGGTGACATGTTGATTTTCTTTTGGGATGAGGTCTCCAATGTTGAATTCTCACACTTTAAGGTATTTGTTATAGTCACACTTGATGCACTCTTAATAGACATGAAGATGGGTAAGGGATGCTAAGTGACAATCATGAAGTAGCTCAAGCTGGGCTAAATGGTACTAATAATAATCCTCCTTAGAAATGAGATCTTGTAAAGATATGTAAAGAGAGGTTATTTAGACTTTGGGAGGCAAGACAACCTTCACTCCAAACACAAGGGAAAAAAAATTAGCACTTGTAGGGGTCCTAATGCTATTACAATATTCCCATAAGGTGAAGGGGATCTACAAATGTCAATCCTGACTAGATTCATTGACTATTTTAGTTATCATGTTATTAAGAGTTTTGTTAAAGGCCTCAACCTATCTATTTTCCTAAGGGAAATAGGGTAAGGAGAATCTTAATGTAATTCCAAATGCATCATAAATACCTTGGACTTGCTTATTCTTAAAGTACTTACCATTATCGATGATAATCTTGTGAGGAACATTGAAGTGATAGATGATGTGATGGTTGATAAAATTGATAATATTCTCTACCTTGGTTGAGATTAGAGGAATAGCCTTTACCCATTTGGTAAAATATTTGGTCATAGTGATGATAAAATGATGTCACTATGAGGAATGGGGGTTAATTTCACTAATAAGGTCTAGACCCCATTATGAAAAGGGTTATAAATTGGTGGAAACATGAATACTATCACTAGGTGCATGATGCGAATTGGCATGTTATTGAAAATTAACACACTTTTTCACATAATCATAACAGTCTTGGTTAAGGGTAGGTTAGTAATAGCCAAGGTGAAGGATATATTTAGCTATAGTGAGGCCACTAAAGTGACCCCCATAGATACCATCAAGTGTTTCCTTGATAGCATGAGAGTACTCATGGCTATGTAGGAAATGAAAGAGGAGGCCATCAAAGCCACATTTATAAGTAATTCCTCCCATAATTGTGTAACATGAGGTACTCTATATAAATTCTCTTTGAGCATTCCCAAAAATGCCAAAAAGAATGATGGCAAGGTTAAGGTAGTCAAAGGTCTGTTGATATCAAAGGTCAGGTTGGGTCTCTTCTACATTTTAAATGGTGGGAGAATCTAGTTTGACATAGGAAGGCTGGGTAAGTCTATGGATAATGATGGATAAATTAGAGTTAAAGGGTGTAGATGGGATATAAGAGGCAAGGGAATCCATGGTGTTGGAAAACTTATTAGTACATCATGGGGTTGACTGGATGTGGTAGTGTTTGAATGATGCCAAGAGATCATCAACTAGTTGTTTTTGATAAAGTAAGGTAGAAAACTAGGGGCCAAACCCTATACAATCAAAAAAGACAAGAAGGCAAACAAAAAAAAAATGCCTTCAGAGAGATGATGGCATAGCCGAGAACAACAGATAGAAACAAAACATAAGCCACAAGAAGACTAGAGTCAGAGAGGTCTCCCCTTACATAACTATTGATTTGATAAGATCATTGAGTTTCTCATTCTCCACATTGTCAGCATACCTAGTATTACCCACCACTTCTAGCATAGACATGTTTAGTAGAATTGTATTACAAATCCCTTTGGTGAAGACCTCTCTAGCTTCTGAATGCAGTCCTTTAGGGCCCCAATTTTAGTTTTCCAATCAGTCTCATTCTTAGTGCCCTCACCAGCTTCCTCGACATACATTTTCCCTTTATTGTCAGTAGTTCCCATAGTGTCAACACCTTGCTCCTCAGTAACCTCAAAATCCCTAGTAGCCTGCTTCCCTCCAGTGCCCTCTAAAATTTCTTGTATTTCTATCTCCTCAGACTCTTCCTCCTAGGTTGCTTCTTCTGAAGCACTTTCTAAATAATCAATTAGTCTGGCTTTTGGGGCTGGTTTACCAACAACTCGCCCTAACCTTTGTACTCTGGAGGGGAATCCTTCCTTATTAATTTTGGAAGGCTTGTGAGATTTTCCACCTTGGCCCCCATGGCCCTACCTAGATTCCTGTGGGTCCCTTCCATACTCTCTTTAATATTTTCTTCCTCTTCATCAACCTTTCTCTTCTTGCCCTTCTTACTCGCAAAGGAGTCGGGGGTATCAGCAGGGGTCTTTTCAAGGTCATCAATACACCTCATTCCTGACAAGTAATCTCCTTTTGAATGATCTCCCTAATGTTTAAGGGAATATGAACACCTTGTCGCCACACCCTCCAACCTAAAAATTGCTGCCCAAGGTTGGCACAAGCATCAGCGACCCTGTTGCCTTCTCTGTAAGTATGGGAAATCTCAACTTCAAAAAACTTTTGTAAAAGAAATTGGATATCAATAATGATGTCTTTTAGCTTTATTCCCACATTTGAAGCTTTACTAATGGCATTTATGACCATCTTAGAGTCTCCGTATATATTCAAGTTCCTTATTCCTAGGGATATAGCTAACTTTAATCCCCATAGTAAAGCCATTACTTCAGCATAGTTGTTGCTCTGGCATCCAATTCCACCAGCATAGACAATAGACATCCATCCTTTATCATTTCTTATAATTCCTCCTCCACTAGCTTTACCATCCAACTTAGATGCCCCATCAAAGTTGAGTTTCATCCAGTTAGGTTTAGGGGGATCCATTTAGTATTAAGTCTCTATAGTATTTTGGAGTTATTATACCCAGGGATCTGGTTTAAAACCTTCCATTTGGATGCAATTTGTCTTTCAATTTGAGATAGGGGTTTCTCTGCAACACAAATATGAGCAATTTTAACACTTTCTATAATGGTCTTAGCAAAGGAGTTAAACACCTGAGAAGCATTTCTAGTAGTGTCCCTAATAATTATGTGATTGCGCTCTTTCCATAAAGTCCAACTCAAACATGGTAGAGCTTGCTTACATAATTCCATAAGCCAGGGATGTGTGAAGGTTGGGTTCCAGCTGAGAATTACTTCTTTAAGGTCAGAATTTCAAACACATTCAATACCAAAGTTGTTAAGTATTGTGCCCCATAATTCTCAGGCAATCTCATAGTGGATAAAGAGGTGTGAAACTGATTCCTCTTTTGAACCACACAGGAAACATTTGTTAACCAAAGTAAACCCTCTCTTTTCAAGGTTATCCTAAGTAAGGATTTTGTTATGATTAGTAACCCACCAAAACATGTTAATTTTTGGAATAAGTTTATGATTCCAAACCTTTTTCCATACATCTTTATTCTGAGCTTTAGGAATGAGTAGATGGTAAGTAGATTTGATAGAGAATGATCCATTCTTATCTAGCCACTAGTATTGTTCATACTCCCAGGGAAAGAAAGGGATTCTGATCTCTTGAATGCACTGTTGGATCTCCTAAACTCTTGAGAAAAGCTCAGGCTGGTGCACATAGCAATCCAAAAAAAAATTCTAGCTCCTCATCCCATTGTTATTTTCCATATAATCACTGACCCTATCTCCAAAAAAATTAGGTAGTCAAGTCAAAAATCTCTCCATAGTTTCCCTATGTGATGAGAGCCTTGTCTTTTAACTAGATATCATCCCAGAATTTAATATGCTAGCCATTTCCAAGTTTCCATCTAATTCCCTATTTGAGAAGGCTTCTACTTTTTAGCATTTTATTCCATATCACAGATCCCTGGGGTAATCTTGTTTGTTGAAGAAAGTTGGAATCATCAATGTTATGCATGTATTTGGCATACATTATTTCCCCCCAATAATTGTTTTTATGGATAAGGTTCCATCTAACTTTTGAGAGAAGGGCTTTGTTCATGTTCCTAATGGACCTAATATTAAGTCCACCATGAGATTTTGGAAGACGCTTTTTCCCATCTGACTAAAGACATTCTCTATTTGTCTTCCACTCCCATCCATAAAAATTTCCTTTGGATATATTCTAGTTTCTTATCAAAATACACATGAATTTTAAAAAGAGACAAGAAGTATGTAAGAATACCTTGCAGCGAAGCCTGAAGAAGTTGCAGTTTACCAACACTGTTGAGTAGTTTCCCTTCCAACCAAGAAGTTTCCTCTGCATTCTTTCCATAATTCCATTCCAAAATCTAGCAGATACCTCTTTGATCGAGAGTGGGAGACCAAGTAGCTAGCTAGTAGGCCAGCTTTAGCACATTCTAATATATTAATGATTATATGTCTAAGTTCGTTAGGAGTGTTGAAGAAATACACATTGCTTTTCTGGAAATTTATCCTTTGTCTCGACTCTCTGGCATAATTACTTAAGATATTCTTCCATCTTCTAGCTTCAATCACCAATGAGATGCCAAAGAAGATGGTATCATCCACAAACTTTTTTACCACCATAGGATGAAGGGAGGAGGCAGGTTTGATGCCCACTAGCTTTTTTGAGGCTATATTTGCTTGTATGTATCTTCCCAGTGCCTCAGCCATAATGATGAATAACTATGGGGAGAGAGGGTCTCCCTGATGAATTCCTCTCAAGGATGAGAAAATCCCTCTAGGAACACCATTAACCAGCACTAAGAATTTTGCAAAAGAGACTGCGTTCCATAACAAGCGAGACATTTTATCATTACACCCAAATTTTTTGATCACTTGGAACAGAAAAATCCATGAGACTCTATCACAAGCTTTAGAAATATCAAGCTTAAGAGCCATCCCAAGTATTCTGCTCTTATCTATAGAGTGAATAGTATCATGTGTGGTGATCATAGCATCAAGAATTTGCCTGCCCGAGATGAAACCTTTTTTAGCAGGAGAAATAATTGTCTAGCAAAGGTTGAATCCTCATGACCAGCATTTTAGTACATAACTTATACACAGTGTTGCATAGACTAATGGTCATAAAATTAGTGAGGTGTGAAGGTTGTGATTTTTTAGGAATAAGTACTATAAAGGTATTATTAGCTTGTTTCAAAAGTTTACTTGATCTGAAAAAATAATGCACAGCAGCCGTGAGGTCCGCTCCTACTGTCTCCCAATATTCCTGAAAGAATATAGGAGGAAAGCCATCAGGCCCTAGGGCTTTAAAATCACCCATGGATAATAAAATAGCATGGACTTCTTCCTTGGATATAGGCTTTAACATCTCCAGATTATCTTCTTTCATTATCAAATAGGGGATTTTATTAATAAATTGATTCATAGGTCTATCGATTCTATCATTATTATTTTCTTCTGTAAATAGATTCTGAAAGAAAGCCCTAGCTTGTTCCCCTATTTCATTATCCTTAGTAATAATGTTTCCATTATCTAGGACAATCTTAGTTATTGATTTGGATTTCCTATGTTTCATAGCTAAGAGATGAAAAAAGGCAGTGTTCCTATCCCCCTCTTTAAGCCACTAAATACAAGATTTGTGTTTCCAAAAAACCTCTTCTCTTTCCATAAGATTCTTCCATTCTGAAGATAAGATATTCTCTTCTTATAAAGTGTCCTCAGAGTCATCCCCTTGATCTATCAGTTGATGTATATCCTTGAGTTTTCGCACTATATTTTTCTTCTGCTGGAAGACCTGCCCAAAGCTATATCTATTCCATCCATAAACTTCTTGTTTAATGTGTTGGAGTTTCTTGACTATTATGAACATAGGAGTACCTTGAATAGGAATTTTCCACCATTGGGCCACCATTTTTCTAAAGTATTTGTGTTTGATCCACATAGCTTCAAAACAAAATGGGGAAGGTCTGGAATGTCCCTATTCTCACCAACTGAGGAAGATCAGACAGTGGTCAGACATGGTTCTAGGGAAAGCCTACACCTGCATATTATGATAATCCTTCTAGTTTCTTGATATAAGAAATCTATCTAATTTAACTTGAATCATTTGATCTCCTCTTCTTTTATTGGTCCAAGTAAAATTTTGGTTTTGTAGCTCTATGTCCAATAATCCCCAATCATTGATGAATTTATCAAAGTCAAACAGGTTGTCCAAGTAATCCATAATTCCACCCTATTTTTCAAAAGGGTATAGAGGAGTGTTAAAATCTCTAGCTAACATCCATCTAATGTTCTGGGGATTATTCCTGAAACTGCTCAGGTCTATCCATAATTTCTATCTCAAAGCTCTGTTATTCGGTCCATAGACATTGATCAATGACCAGTTCAAAGATTTCATAGAAAAATCGGTAATCAAGAAGTGCTTATTATAAGCCATAAGAGACCCCTAGATTTTATCACTATTCCACATAGTGATAATCCCCCCTGAAGCCCCTTCAGCAAGACTAATGCAAAAATCAGCCTTAGGCCATATATAGGTAGCAATTTTCATAAAATTCTCCTCATTCATCTTGACTTCTTGGAGTAATAAAATATCTAATTTATTATCTAAAATGCAGCTTTTAAAATCAAACTACTGTGAGGGACTATTAAATCCCCTCAGGTTCTAAGATAATATTCTCATTTAGAGGGTTTGGGGGGTTGGGTCTCCAGTGTATTCTATTTACCACTGGCAATCTCCCTAGCAATCTCTCTTTGTCTTGTTTCTCTTAGGGTTAGCCTCCCTTGTTTGGGCTCAGTGCCAACATCTGCATATTTTTTACCTTTTCGGTTCTTTTTCTTTGGGGTAACCCATTCCTCCTATTCATTACTACCACTTTGTCCTATTACACCTATTTCTAAGTAGTTTCCTACTTGGTCTCTAACTTCCAGAGCATGGAAAATGTTTGTATTTAGCTGTGGGTCTGCTTCTCCTTTAGTGGGACTTTCTGGAGTTAATTCTTCCTATCTAACTCTTGGAACTTTGTCTTCTTCATTGACTTCATTTATCAAAAGGTTACCTCTTTCTCCTTCTTTAGACATATTAGTCTATTTTTCTAGAGGGTTGGTTGTGTTAAATATAGCCTTCTGACTATCAGCTGATACTACATTTTCCTTTGGGACAGCTTTTCCCTCACTACTAGTGATATCCTCCTTTCCTGTCTCCTCCTCTCCCTTTTCTATGTTGTCAATATTTTCCACATTACTCTTCATTTCCTGCTTGTTGTTCTTTCTATAATTGAGAGCCTGATCCTCCCCTTCAATCTGGAAATCATCTTTCTTCCCCTTATGCTTTTGTGTGCATTATGTCATTAAATGTCCCTTTCTCTTACATATTTGACAAAAAGTGGTATCATTTTCATAAGTGATTGGCTGAGTCCAGGTCCCATATTTAGAGTTTAGCTCTATGATCATAGAGAGAGTCCTATTTATTTCAACATTGACACAAAGTCTAGCGTACACAGATCTAGACTTTATTCTGGTTGTATGATCTGTAGTGTCATATTGGCCAATAGAATTGCCAATGGCTGTAAAAAAATTTCATCCCAAAATTCCAAAGGGAACCCTGGCAGTCTTACCCAAGTAGGAGCAAAGTTATTAAGGTCTGAGTTAGGATCAAATCCTAGTTTTCACAAGCATAGGGCAAGATAATGTGGGCCATACAGCCATGGTCCTCTAGCAAGAGTAGCGATCATGTCCTCCCTATTCATAAAACTAAAAAGGAATAGGCCTCTTGCCATGGCAGTGATCAAAACACTACCCTTAACTTTCCACCTAGATAGAACCCATTTCCTAATCATTTTGATACTAAGACAGAAATAAAAAAAAACTTACCTACCAATGTAAGGTCCATGGATTCCATGATTTCCTCCACCAGATCATCTGGGATATGCAGGGCCGTGCCCTCTAAAATAACAGGGAGGCTCATCATGCTTTTTGAGAGGCACATCTTTTCACCTGTAAGTGCCTTCTTCCATCCATTGGATGGACTATCCACTACCAAATTTCTAAATAGATCCCCAGAGGCACTGCCACCAGCAGTGTCCTCCATTGGATCTATGATCCCACTGATCGCACTAAGGGGGCCCAACTTAGCGGGGAAAAACTAGTTTCAAATGTTGTCCACATGCAAAACCAGTTTCAAAGGTATCATCAACTAATTGTTTGTACTATTGAAAAACATCATTTTTTTACTAGTAAGATCTATTGATTTGATTAACCATAAGTTAGAAGTCACCAAAGATGTTGATGGTTTTGACTCCTAGGGCTAAGGCAATCTAAAGGCCTATCACTAGGGATTTATACTCAGCCATATTATTGGTACATTCAAAATAAAGCTTGAAAGATAAAGGAAGAGGCTCACCTTCAAAGGGAATAAGGATGATACCAACTCCCCCACCATGCTAACACTTTGATCCATCAAAGAACATGGTAACTTGATAGGTGAAATTTACTTGAGAGAGGGTCATAATAGACTCATCAGGGAACTCAAGAAGAGGTTAGTTGTGTGATAATGGTGCTTCAACCAATTGGTTAGCAATGCATTTACCCTTAATTGACTTTTTCTAAAATAACTCGAGGTAAAAGTATGCTAAAAACATGAGCCACTTGTCTATACATTGGTTTTAGTATAGCTTAGAGTGCATGTACTTGAGTGGGTCGGTATTGGTTATGAAATAGTTTTTATGGTTAAACAGGTAGTGGCAAAGTTTGGTGGAAATGAAGACTAAAGCTAAGCAAAGATTATTAGTATGGACATATCATGTCTCATACTCTACAAGTGTGTGACTGATGTATTAGATGGCTTACTTTTTATATTTTTCATCCTGATGAGCAAGCATTGCCCTTAGGGAGTGGTCAGTGGTGGAGATATAAAGGTAGAAAGGTTGGTCATCCTTAGGATGGGTGATAATAGGTGGAGACAAAAGGTACTCTTTGAGTGAATCAAAGTCCTTTTGATAGTCATTATTCCACTTAAAAGAGACAACCTTCTTCAAAAGGTGATAAAAGGGTTGGCATCAGTCAAAAAGCTAAGAGATAAAGTGATGAATATATTAGATCTTTGCCTACAAACTAGAAAGTTTCTTGAGGTTGACTAGATGAATCATGTCAATGATGGCTTTTATCTTGGTAGGATCAACTTTGATTTCATGAAGGGAGATAATAAAACCAAGAAGCTTTCCTGAAAAGACCCTAAAAATGTAATTCTTGGGGTTTAGGTGGACATGGTAATAGATAAGCCACTCAAAGATGATCTTGAGAACTACCAAATGATCCTTTTAGATTTTGGATTTTCTAAGAAGGTCATCCACATAGTCCTCTAAAATATTTTGGATAAGGTCATAGAAGATATAAGTCATGGCATGTTGGTAGGTTGTACCAACATTCTTTAATCTAAAAAGCATGACTCTATAACAAAAGGTCCTCTATGGGGTGGTAAAGGTAGTCTTGTGCTAATTTTCAAGGGCAATTAGGATCTTATTGTAACTCAAGAATCCATCCTTGAGGAATAATATCTCATGGCCAACTATAAGATCAACTATCTAGTTGATGCTCAGTAGAGAAAAGTCATCCTTGGGGCAAGTGGGGTTGAGGTCATGAAAATCCACATAAATGCATAGTTCCCCTATGGCTTTGGTGACTAGAATGACATTCAAGACCCATTGGGGGTAGTCAATGGGTTGAATTAAATTGATAGATAGAAGATGTTGAAGCTCTTCTTTGATGAGAAATTCTATGCGAGGATGTATGCATCAAAGTTTTTACTTGGTGGGCTTGGCATCATGGTGAGTGACTATGTTATGGGTTGCAATGGTGGGGTCAATTCCAGGCATGTCACTATAATACCAAGTGAATGTTGTGTTTTGTTCTTTAAGGAAAAAGGGGAAATCCTTAAGTTCTTTAGCATTTAGTGATTGGTCAATTTTGACAATGCAAGGGCTCTTTGGAGTACCCAAGTTAATATCCATGGTGGATTCATTCAATGTGGTTGAATTCTTAGGAGGAAGGGATTTGTGGATGGAATAATCTAGGTCACTAAGGTAGGTGAGAATGGAATCATCATCCTAGCATTGAATGATGTTAATGGTGTAGACATGTAAATTTGGCCACCAATGGCTTCATATCCGACTTTAGAACAATTCTTGCCAATCATCAAATACCTAGCCCAAGAATTTTTATTCATCTTAAATTTGGCTTTATAACCTTGCATTAATTCAATTTGGCCTATTAAATCAATTAAACAATGCAAATATACACATTGAATTAATCAAAATCAAACAAATGACCAAATGTCTAAAAAGAATTAATTAATTTGCACACCCTAATCAAAATCAATTAGCAAGTTAAATCAATTTCAAATCCTAATTGAGTTCACCCATAAACTAATAAATCAATTAAATTAATTACTAAAAAGGAAATTCAAGAGCATCTTAGAACATTCTAGAACACAATCATTACCTTTGTGAGTTGTCACTTTTAGAAAATGTCAAAGAATATCTTAATAATATGCCAAACTCAACCAAATTTAATAAACTCAACCATGGTTATGATTTGTCACTTTTAGAAAATATCTAAAATAATATCCTAGGAATATGCCAAACTCAACCAAAGTTAATAAACTCAACTATGGTCAGTTTTAACCCATTCTAAGGGATTTAAAAGCCTATAAAATCAAGCCTAGAGCTCTTCATTTAGGGAGCTTAATCAAAGTAGATTTATAATGCAGGAATAGATTCTTGAAGTTAAAATCCTAATGTTATAATGTTGAATTTGAGCCAATCCATATCAATCAAGCCAAGCATTCAAAAATGGTGCATAAAGGAGATGATGTTATCCACATGTCATTGATGAAGACTTATTATGCATAAGTTGATCAAGCTAAATGAATAAATCATTTTGAGCTCTCAAAAAAGGTAAAGATTTTTTATCTTTGCATTTTAGTTGGTTTTTCAATTATTGTTTGTTCATTAATCTCCCCCTAAGATCTAGGCTTAGAGATGTTAGTATGTTAGTGTGTTGGTTTCATGGTTTATAGACTAACACTTGATCTAACCTCCTCTCTTTATCAAATTCCTTGATCACCATGGTTTTAATATTCATGGTGGATTTTGCCAACATGGGCAAAGTCTCGAGATGAAGGGATTTATGGATGGAAGAATATGGGGCACAAAGGTAGGTGAGAATGGAATCATCATCCTGGCACTAAATAATGTTAATGGTAGGGGAGTCATCTCCTATCATCTTAGGATAGGTCAAAGGGATGGTTACAAATTCTACTTCCTTTTAATAATTTAGGGGTTTGAGACTGATCATGTTGATGAAAAAAAAGGTTAGGTGGGATGATGTCATCATCCTCACATGTAAGTGGAGGAGAGGCTAGTGAAGAAGGGGTGTCTTCCTCAATAATGGTGACAGTAGGTGGTTTGGTTTTCTTCTTTTTAGGTAGGATGAAATTGAGGCCATGTTTCTCATGAGGCTTTCTAGTTTCAATGGAAATTAACTCATGTAGGCCATGCTCATATGACCCAAGACTAAATTCTTTCCAAGCACACATGTGAAGGTATGTTTTGAAAAATTTCAATTTGTCTAGATAGGAGAAGCCAGAGGTGAATGGTCAAGGTAAAGAGGAGGTGTTATAATCACCAAGGGGTTTGTCAAGTCCCTCATAAATGAAATGTGTTTGATAATGTGAAGGTCCAAAGAGATTAATGGTCTCAACATTAGGGTCATACCTGGGTTGGTGGTCAATTTTCCCATACTCTTCGGGAGTAAGGAAAGCATCAAGGGTAAGAGGATATATTCCCCCAGTGAAAGGAGGTGGAATTTTGATTCCAAAGGATCTAAGGTGGGGATATAAATGGATGGGATGGATGAGCTAGTTGATGCCTCATTGATATAAGGAGGTAGGGATTCCTCTTTCATGGTGGAGGTCTTATCCTTAGTTAATGAGGGTGTGGTAGATGGGGGTAAGAGGACATCATTGGGTTGGTAGATCATATTGCATGTTGAGAAGGGACTTGGGTTGGCTTGAATGGTGATAAATTATCCTTCATTCTAAAACTTAATGTAAGGATGTGTGGTAGAGGGAATGCAACCCATGGAGTAGATCCATGGCATCCAAGCAAGACATTGTATTGAAAATCACCTTCCACTACATAGAAGAGTTTGGGGAGCATATGAGGTCCTACACAGATATGAAGGAAAAATATTCCCAGGGTAGTAGTCATGGTGTCATTAAAGGATCAAAATATGGTTGAGGTTTTAGACATGCCATTATCTAGAAGATTGAGTTGGTTACAGGTATGAGAGGAGATGATATTAATACTAGATTGTCCATCAATCATAACCTATTTGATATGGGTTTGGTTGATATAAGTAGTAAGAAAGAGAGGGGTATCTAGGTCATTTGGATGGATAGAAGGTATTTTTGAATCCTTGAAGTTGACAAGGTTGGAAATTTTAAGGGCACTAATGACTATTGCTAGAGATTGAGAGTCTCTAGGTTGAACCTCTACTGATTGGAATGCCTTAATCATTACTTGGTGATGATGAGGTGAAGTATTGATTAACTCATATAAGCCCATATTCATTGGGGTCTGGTGAATTTGTTTGAGCATCACTCTCTTGATGGACTTAGAGGGGTTGGATTGGGAGGCCCCTAAGATATATACCTTGGGATTGGGTGAAGGTGAAGATGTTTGGGTAGGGTTTGGTTGAGAGGTGGTAGATGGGTATGACCACATAATAGACACCATGGCCTTCCCCTTATCCTTTTATTATTCTCTCATGACCACATGAATGGTATGGATAGAGGGAGCAATTAGGGTAGGAGATTTGTTTGGTTCTTCATCACTCTAAGGTGAGAGTGGAGGAATAGGTGGGTTTTGGCTAGTGGTTTTTGGTTGTTGGATGGATAATAAGCTCAATGGAGGTTCATCTATTAAAAGATCATCCTTGTCATAGAGCTTATAGATAATGGTTTATAGAGCCTTGTAGTTCTCTATGTTATGGCCCAGTGTTTTATGATAGGATCACACTTGGGAGTCATCATACCAAATGAGTATTGAAATGAGAGGGTTGAATGGCCTGATAGGGGGTAAGGTTAAGCAATAATCTTTTAGTAACTACTAAAAAATGGTGGAGTAGGATTTGGCTAAAGTTGGAGAGGCTTTAGGGGTTTTTGTCTTGGTTGGTAAAGTGTAGGTCCTTTTCATACTGGATTTGTTGGTAAAAAGCTTGGGTAAGGTATTGTATTTGGTTGGTGGTTTTGATTTTGTCAAGGCAATGGTTGAGAAAGTGAAGGTAGGAGGTTTTAGGATAGGTAGTTTAGTTATTGATAGTTTGGTGAAAATAGGTGTGTTAGAAAGTAAGTGTGTTAGTGTAACCATCAATGGTGGTTAAGTCTTGGTTAGGAGAAATAAATTTCTAATCAGAGTGGAGGGCTGAGGCCCCAAGATAGAGGTCAAGGTGGAGGGAGGTAGGAGTCTGGATCTCTATCCTTTTGGTACTTCTACTCCCTTGGTTGATTTGGGTTGGCACTTGGTTGTTTGATTTAGTGAGGTGAGCTCTACCTTCACAAATGGGTGATTAAGACTTTGTTTGGGGAGGGTACCAAGGTTCTTGGTTTGATTGGCCAATTTGGTTGGAGAAGGTGATTTAGATTATTGGGGTTTAAGTGCTTTGGATGGCTTAGGAATTATTGGGTTGGTAGAAGTTTCCATCGGTCAGGTTGATAGTGTAGAGTTCGGATAACAAAAGTGGTGGGTTGGTCTACTAAAGGTATGGTTGGAGGTTCTTACTTGGTGATATAAGGTATCCTTAATTTCTACCAGAAGTTGGATTGATCCATGTCAGGGTTAGCGACAAATTCCAATTTTTGTACTAACCTAAAGAATGGTTTGTAGGTTGGTTTTATTCCCTAGATAGTGGACCTAAAAGATAAGCCTATAGGTTGAAATAGAGGGGTGGTAATCTCATACTTTTCATCAATCAAAGGATGTAAGGTTTGAGTGGGTGTCTCCTCTATGGGAGGTGTAGACATGGGGGATTCCTCTTTAGGGATGATTTATGAAGTGGTAGTAAGTTTCTTGATGGTTAAAGGAAAAGGTAAAATGGGTGCTCATAGGGAGGGGTTGATAGCTCTACTACCTCATTAAGTGGAGGAGAAAAAAGGAATGTTTCCTCAATAGGGGTCTCTAAAAGGGGAGAAGTTAACTTTGCTACCTCAATAAGTAGAGAGGGTGAAGAACACATAAGTTAGATAGTAGGGTCTTTAGGAACGAGTGTGCCGAGAATCATGTTAATAGTATGGGCATAATGAGAGAACTCAACCATGTTGCTCTCATTCTTAGCAATCACATGATTGGGGAAAGGCTTCCTAAATATGTCAAGGGCTTGTTTTTGAGGTGCATTGGGGTTATCTAACACAAGTACACCCTTATCAATGAGCTATTAGATAATGCTCTTAAAGGTGTTACACCTGTTAATGTCATGCTCTATCACTTAGTGGAAGGACCATAGATCATTCTCATTATAACAACTAGGTAGAGAATGATAAGAATCAAATTATTGAGTTGGTTTGATAGGAGGAAGTTGTATTATATTAGTTTTTAATAACTTCTCCAAGATTGAATCATAAGATTCTCCAAATGGAGTAAATTGCTTCTGGGTGTTCTAGTTTTGACTTCTCATGTTTTGTTTTAAGTAACTAGATGAATTCAGTTGGTTGGCAGATGATGGGGAAGTGGATTTAAGGACAAACATGTTCATAGTACCCTTGCTTTTGGTCCTAGTATTAGTTTGGTTGTTTAGTTTGGAAGAGAAAGCCTCAATGGCTTTGTTCTCTAATTTGCATACCATGGTGAAAGATTCATCAAAATTTTAGAGACTCTGAACACACAATGTGGAAGAGATGTGCTTATCGTACGCTTGAGTAAAGAGTTTGATCAATTCAGGTTGGGGTAAGGAAAAGGAGATTTGGTTTATTAGGCTCTACCAATGAGCTACAAAATCAAAAATAGATTCATCATTAAAATATCAAATAGAGTAGAGGTCAGTAATGGAAACCTTCTTGGAGATATTTATCCAAAAGTGATCCAAGAAAATTTGAACCAATTGGGTGAAGGAGAAGATGGAATGCTTGGTCAAGGCACTATGCCAATCCAATGTTAGTCTTGACAAAGACATAAGAAAATTTCAGAGGAGGGCATCATCATAAGCAATCAAATAACATGAATTATTGAATGCCCTAAGGTGTTATTGGGGATCCTCCTATCTAAAATTTGGAGAACTTGGGAAGTTCCCATTGAGGAAGATATGGCTTGATAGGCATAGATGGTTGGATGGGATCATTACAAATCTGATCATAAGATAAGAGATTGTGAACCCCAGAGATGGATGAATCCAAACTTATTATCTTGTCCATGAGCATCTTCATTAGGTTTGTTTGGGGTGGTGCACCTGAAGGGTTGTAAGGTGCATACTGTGGTTGAGTTTGAGCGACATATTGATAATTTTTTGAAGGTTGAGAATTTGTCACATATGGGTGTATGGCCATAAATGGTTGGGTCAAAGCCATATATGAATATGTGGTCATTGATGGTTGGGTAGAGGGTGTGTACTACTGATTGGGCTTAAGTGGTTGGGTTAGAGGTAAGGGATACGTGGTAACCCTAGTAGTGACATGCGATAAGGTAGGAGGTATTAGTGTTACTAAGTTTTGAAGTAGAGTGGGCGTAGCTAAAGGAATGGTAGTGATCGTGGTAGTGGGTAATCTAATAGTGATTAGGGTATGGGTAGGTAAAGGTTGGGTGGTGGTTTTATTAGAAGAATTATTAGTCAGGCTAGGAGGTGTTTGGGTGTTAGAAGGTTGAGCTAGTTGTGTCAAATGAGTTTTTAGCTAAGGTATATGCCTAAGTGGCTAACAATTGGGTAGTGATAGTGGTAACTGAAGAGTTGCCTAAAAATTCCAATGGCATGCCATAAGGTGGATCAATAGGTAGTGCTAAAATGGCTATATGGTGAGCTATTGTACTAAGATAATGTTATAAATCCACCAGGTTATTATCCAAAAAGGAAGACAAGTTTGGGTCACCTTGGGAGACTATTTGAGGCACACTAGAAGCATCAAAATTATGAGAACTCTTATCATCTAAGATATACTCCATAGATGAAGAGGTATAAGAGATTGGATAATCTATAGATGGGTCCTAACTTGATAAATCTCTTCATTTTTAATGAGTAAGAACCATGTAAGTAGGATAAGAGAAAAACACAAAGAATCTTACAACTCAAACAAAGAGAAATCAATAAAATGATCAAAAAAATCCAACACACACTAGAGTACGTTAGAATCCTATGGTTAATTTTAATCTCACTTTTGGCTTATGCCTTAAGTTATGAGAATGTGTGATAGAAGTTGGCTTATAGATCAGGTATTATAGAAACAATCTATGGTTGGTTTCAAGTTGTTTAGGTGCTCAAAAACATTTGTATTGGGAATCAACACATGGCTTGGTAATGGGGCCTACCCCCTCACTTCACACACCATAGTGAAAAGGGTGTCAAGTGCTTAGCCAATATATGCTGATTTCCAGAGTTTATACTCAACTAGAGAGTTGATTTGGTTCTCCCCTTGGTAATGACCTCCAAGTAGGATTATCAGGAAAGGCTAAGGTTACTGCTAGGTAATGAAATACTAGTTGGGCCTTGTCTCAAGTTTGTTTGATGTTTAATTGATGAAAGTGGTTTGGTTTAGTATGTGAAACAAAAGAGATGCTATGATAAAATTATTGTGCTTTAAACTGAAAGTGAGCTAAAATTAGAATAAATTAATGGATGTACTTGATTTAAAACCCAAAAGAGATTTTAATTTTGTTAATGAGCATAGATAGGGAAAATAACATACAAATGCAAAGAAAAGAAACCCAAAGTAAAGACTCAAGGTCCCACTAAGTGTACTAGAATGTTTCAATAAATTTCAATTTATATTTTAGAAAAGGGAAGAAGGAGAAACTAAATATAGGTATGGTTTAAAAACATGTTTGATTGTGCACATGTTGAATTAGATGATTGTGAAGAACTCATCTTTAGCTTGGGATGATGACCTGAAAATAAGATAGCACTAAAGCAAATGGTTCATTAGATAGATAGCTAAGTGGATTGCCTAACATTAGCTAGATCCCAAAAGTAAGAGCTTCCTCAAGGGTTGTCAATCCACACATTTTAAATAATTAACTTTATAAAAAAAATACTTGCATCAATAATCAAAAGGTACTAAAATTAAACACAAGAAATGCTTGCTAAAGAAATAGACTAGAAATGACTAATATAATAATAAGCAAGTGAATATTAGTGTTAAATGGCTCAAGTTTGTTTCACAAAATTAGGCAAGGTTTTATGAATAGGTAGGGACAAAAAAAAATCAAATTTGGTTTAGGGTAGGTAGGTGGAAATAGATTGCTAAAGTTTCTTGCCATAATGACCATCGATGGTTGGGATGATTGTTGACGTTTAAGGTGACCATCAACGATCAGGTTAGCCATCAGTGGTTGGGCAAATCATCAATGGTTAGGATAATCATAGATGGTTATTATGTGTAGGTCTAGGTTGGTAAATGGCTGATTGACTGGATCACAAGGTTGGATTATAGGATATGGGTTAGAGCTGGGCTAAGTATGAAAGGTAAATAAATTAATTGAATGCTAAAAAACAAATACTTATCTTGAAAAAAGTTAATCGTGTGGGTTCTTGAGGTGGTTGACTATGATTTTAGTAGAGTAATGATACTTGATGCTTTGATAGAGTGGCAATGGTAAGTTAGCTATTTGACATGATAGTTGGATCACTAGATTATTGATCATGATTGACCTACAAAATAAGGGAACTCTAGATGCACAAGCTCTTGATAATAATTACAAATTGATTCCACCTCCCTGCTCCTCTCTTCTTATAAGCAAGGCAAGAGAGTTGTAAAAAGATGTTAACTGGGCCTTCTAATTTTAACTCACTCATGTAATGGCTCACACGTGGATTAAGACAAGATATTTTTAGAAAAACAAGTTGGGTGGTTTGCATGTTGGTGGGTAATAAGGTGCACCTTAACCGTTGATGGTCAAAGTGACTATCGATAGTCATTTGGTTGTTGAGGATGAAGGGTTAAAGTGGGTAAAAGGTTGGTTAATCCAATTTGGTCAAACTGACTATGGTTAGGCTTAGTTAGGGGTTGGAGGGTCAGATTAGTCCCAAGGGGGTCCTATGGTGGTCCAAGGGAATTTTCACATTTAGAATCATAGATTTTTAGTGTCTACACACATCATATATAATAATAATCATGGTGATACCCACTAAATTTATTTAACAAATTTTAAAACATTGGTAAACTTTTTTGTGCATAAATTTATAATTTGACCATTATCAATCATAATTCCATGTATTTCCTATGTACATTTGCATATGAAAGATTATATGAATAGTGGTCAAATGTTATAGTTATCAAAAAGAATCTCAATACTTATTAACTTAATAATGAAACCTATGAATCAATAAATTATATGGGCTTTAGAATATTTTTTTGGATGTTTTTGATCCACCATATAAATATTTTTTTGATCTTTAGATTGAGTTGCATGATTTGGAAGAGGATTGGTAAATATTTTAATGTCTTGTTAGGTTGATCCACAGATCATTCAAATTAATATTAACACCTCTATTTTGATTTGATTATTATCAATGAGGTCTAAAATCTTATGTTTCAAAGTAATACATTTGTTTGAAGAATTTCTTAACTCTAATAACTACATAATACATTAGCATCATACTTATTAGGAAATGGCCTGATGGATCCAAATATATAATAGGATGTAAATAATCATATTTCATTAAGGAATATTTAAGCATATTTTTGGGACTTACATTCAATCTTGTAAATTATTTTTGTTCTTTTTTATATGATAAAATGGCTTGTTAGGTGGTTTTTCCAGAACATTCACTAAATATTTGGCCTCACACTTACCTTGAAAATAATTTCCTTTACATTTGACCTTGAAGTTTATATTAGCTTAAAATCATGCTACATGAGGTAGGGGAATTGGTCTCATATTTAATCAGGTTAGCCTTTAGAATATTGATATCATAGTTTCTAAACCCTAACAATTAGTATCAAAATATGGGTAAATTTTGAAGACCACTTGATCCTTAATAGTTAAAATTATTTTTGGGGAAAATATACTTTTTGGTTTACTATCAAGTAATTGGTGAGTCTTTATTTGTAACCATTATCTTGAATCAAATCATGTACTCAAGAAAAATATCATTGGGTCCTTCTTTAAGTCGATCAATTTTTGTAAATTTTAAACTCATGCTAAATTTTAATGAAAAATGGGATAGGAAATCATTAGACAAGTCAATGAAAGAGTGTATGGATCCACCTAGAAAATCATAGAAAAATAAAACTCATAATGCTACAAAATCATCAAAAATATTTTAGTCAATAATTTATCATTGTAAGAAAATATAAAACAAAGGTATAAAATTATTTAATATGGTACAATTTATCTCCTTTTCCATTTAATTTTAAAATTAAAAAGAAACAAATCCTATTGGTAAAGGGTATACAAGAACTTGATAATCTAAAGTATTAAGTAAAATATCATTTGAAGTGACCCTATTACTTGGATTTTGAGACATGTGAGAAAGTATAAAAAAAATTGTACATCACAAAAGGATTACATCATAGTGGTCACATATGGTGTTGGAAGAAAGGAAATGGTATAATATAATGGAATATAAGAATTTTTTAAAGAAAAAATTGAGAAGTGTTGTGAACTACAGATTAATTTTAAGAAGCATGTTGATAAGGTTGAGGAATTTTACAAGTAATAAGTGAAGGATTTTGGAAGAAATAAAATAATTTTGAGAAGTAAAAAAAACATTAACAAGAGTGGAAGCAATATAAATAGGAGGAGGTATGGTTTTAGAAGAAATTTTGGAAATGACCACATTATGAGGCATGTATGGTGATATTATAAGAGATTGAGCTACATTAATTTTATTAAAGTATCCATTAATCATCTATCAGGTATATCTAGGATGTGTAGGTCAATTAGAGGCTCTTGTCCTAGGGTTTTCCACCATAGTGTGTTACATAGAATCTTTATCTACTATGCACCATATTCATATATATGTACCTAGACATGTTCCTATTACTATTGTTTCAAAAAAAACATAGAGAAATCAATGATGGGTTCCATGAACCCATACTCATACTATTTTTTCATAACCATAGAGTCCTATTAAACATACACAGAGCATAATAGATCCTATAATACCAAATATAAAACTTGTACACACTCCTTAGGAGCATCACTAGTTTATTACACTAGGTTCACAGTGGGGAGATACCTATGACCATACTTTGGATGTGATCATAAGATGGTATTTTCCTTTCATATTTTATAGAATTCAAAAAAAAATCCAAAATCAAAAAATATTTATTAGTATTTACATATTCTATTAGTTCCTTGGCATATATCATGTTGGTTATGTGTTGGTAGATGGGATATCAATATTTTATTTATACTTATGTGTTTCACACATATTTGAGCGTGATACATAAATAAATTATCTATGAACTTTTATATATTAAATTTTACCTCTACGCATATCACCAGGACATTGGGGGCATCCACCTCTATGATCACAGTACATCTAGGTTATATCATTCTATGATCACCTTACATTATCATGTTTTAAATCTTATATGTACTTACACATTCCTTTATCCATGTTTATATCATTTGTAGTGTACTTTATATGCTATGTACATATCATTTTTTACTAACACATACATCCAAAGACTAGTATAGTATGTTAATGTTGGTTGATTATGATTTCATTCATGCACTTCCTTGAGTGTCTTGCCTTTCTATTATATTTATTATGTGAGAATTAAATATGCTCCATTGTTTACAACACATGTGCCTTTGTTTGCCTCTTTGACACTTGAATATGTCATCGTTTATTGTATGTTTGCATTTGAATATGTCATTCCTTGATTTATGGACATTTACCAAGTCATGCTCCTTTGATTGTGAAACATCTAAACATTCCCCTTATTTTCAGTCTCCTTGGACCATTATCTTTTGATTTGATTTTGAGTGCTCTTATGTGTGTGATCGATTACTTGTTAAGCCTATACTATTACTATTTATATGTTTTCGTGACCTACATCATGCATATTAGGACTTGGTGTGATCACATTCTCTGTGATTCAATGATATATATGCCTAGACATGTTCCTTCTATATGCTACATGGCACATTCATATTTTAAATTGTTACCATATCCTTATGAGGTAAGGTAATTACTAGTTGCTACTTTCCCTCACCTAAAAATGAGCATCATATAAATGGGGGAATGTCATGGAATCATGACTTATACATTACTTCACGTATTCAAATTATAGTGGGGACATGTTATAAAAACATGTTCTCCACATTTTTCATAGTTTTAGACTCAATGGGGGCATGTTTTAGAAACATGTTTTCCACATTTATTCAGTATGTAACATACCCAAATTATAGTGGAGGCATGTTTTGGAAACATGTTCTCCATACGTACACTAGTTATCATATTCATATTATAGTGGGGAAATGTTTTGGAAATATGATATCCACACTTACACTAGTTTTCAATTTCAAATTATAGTGAGGGCATGTTTTGAAACATGTTATCCACACTTACATAGTTTCAAATTGGATAAATTCATAGCTATATGATCTAGATACACATTTGTGGTATAATTATATCCATTGTAACATTATTATACATAGTTTCAACATGAGACATATCTAAGGTGCATATTATAGGCAATGTGCACCCAATATTTTAAAATCAAATTAGATTCATATTTCAAACAATTTCAAGGGCTGTCATCACCCACTAGGTTGGACTTTCACAGAGTGTATTGAGTCAATCTACTATAATAGTTGGCTATTTTATTGGTATGGTTGAGGTGATTAAATCACTCAAACTTTTTAATTTTATAGGTTGAACTTGATTACATCATCTGGCCTCACTAGTTTTATAGTGTGAGTTGACTTGGTTCACTCACACTTACCAGGTTATACATATGATTGGCTTTTATAGTTGAGTTAATCTCAACTGATGAGTGGTTAACCATATTTTTTCCAATTATTGGGGGCATGTGTCCTATAATATCTCTCTATCTCTTAAGATATATGCACTTTTTAGATTATACATTTGTCCTAATATTAGTTGTAGTGATTCATAATGATACATCTTTCAAATCAAATTTACAAAAAACAATAAAATTACACCCATACAAGGGTCTACTACTGAACCTTATTCTCTTTCAATTTCAACTATTTTAATGCTTTCAATTACAAATTATAATCACTGATTATATATTGTAACATGTTCTTAGTTGTAGGTTTGTCACTATAAAATCACTCAACTAGGACTCAAACAAAGACAAGGTGTGTTATACACACCCAAGTACATATTTATTTCCTTTAAACTAGAAATTTCATTACTAAATTAAAGGGGGGAATGTATACAGTATCTATTAATTATATATCACCTCAGTCTCGTACACTTGGCAAATACATATCATGGATGTACCTTTAGCTTATAGACTTTTCCTAATGCCAAAAGGATGGCATATACTTTTCTTTTTTTCCTAATTTTTTATCTCTTAGTTTGACCAATGTTATTCTAATGACTTTGGGATTATATCTTTCTTGGAATGATATAATCATACTTATCTTCCATGTATACAAGTTCTAGACATGCACATGTTTTCTAATTACCCAAACACTTACATTTTAGTCAAACACATACATCGACGTAAGTGTCTTATCTAAATGTAAGTGTCCAATGCCCTAAAGTCATCTGATTTTCAAATGAAATGTATCCTAAAGGTCATCCTAAGTGATTTAATGTGATATATTATCCAAATGTATTAATATAAATATAAGGTTGACCCTCATTCATTCCCAACCTAGAAAATACCTATCAAGTCACAAGGTAACTTACCAAAAGCACTCAATCAAGCACTCAAGTGAGAAAATCTTCTCTATTTAATCATATTCAAATATCAGTCATAGGGAAAACACATCTACAGGTTTGAAGCATTGAAGGAGCACTCCATGAGCCACATTTTTAAAGTTACAAGCTAGGTCATTTTTGTACTTGCTTATCACACCTTGCATAATTCACAAAAAATCCAACACATAGGGGAGAACTACATAATTCTAAGGCCCTCTTCAAAGTATTTGATATCTAGGTAGTGTTTATTAATGGAGGGGTCTCTAGGTAACTTGACACTGTGTTCCCACTAACCCATTTTTCCCATAACCACTATGAAGATGAAAAAAATAAGATTATGGTATTTGACAAGGAGTGACAGTCTATGACCCAAATATGAATACACCAGAGTGAAGGAAACATATAACCCAAAAGCATCCAAGTAGTAACATATATTTTCATCAGGTATTCTATACTATGAATCAAATATGAATACACTATAGTGAAGGAAACATATAACCCAAAAGCATCTTGGTAGTAATATCTAGTTTCATCAAGTATTCCATATTGGATACCTATGTTTTCATCTAGAGGTATAATTTATAGAATCAAGGGAGTGATCTAAAATCTATATCTAGCCTACTTCCTACCTATTCTAGATTTAGATCTATATTAACATAAAAACCAACTAAGTATCTTGGTTTCTTTATCATTGCAATATCTAGCATAAAAATACTTTTTATCTTTAGCATCTTAGCATAATAAAGTCAGTATATGTTTTATTTGAGTTTCAAAATAATTGGCCTACTTTAGAGATAGTATACAATCCTTGTACCCTTGTCTATCTCTACCCCTTTAACCCTACATTCCCCACATCTACATTTTAGGGTTAAACAATCATATTGAATGCTATTATAATTATGTTACAAGATAACATAAGGTAATATATTTTTTTTAAATCTTGTGAAAGGCTACAAGAACTTTTTTAATAATATAATATACATATATTAAATTTGGATATAAAAATATTTTAGAACCCTAAAAATGGTCCGTATGCATTTATTAGTATTTAAATTTATTAATTTTAATTTGATTTTGTATTTTTCAAAATTTGGTCTAAATTAAAAGTTACTGACATGAGTCATCCACTTTTTATGGTCTATTACCCCTCTCCTAACCTCCTCTAGCTCCCTTTTTCTCTCTCCTCTAATTTAAACTGATTGGATCCATTTATCTTGAGTGTTTGTATGTTATTGGGGTATATTTAGAGTATAATTACACTTAAGACACTCTTTTAATTTGTCTTGTTTGGATTAAGGGCATTCTTCCCTTATTTTCATATTTTTCATTTTTTATCTTTAGAGGTTAGTTTATGCATTAATAAAGTGATAATTTCAATTCAATTGGTCTTTAAAAATAATAAACAAAGAGGGACAATTGATATACCCTAAAGTAATAATATGCCTCTATAAGAAAAATGTATATTAAATGAAGCACACAATTATTATTCCCTAGTACATGCATAGTAGAATCCATGTTGTAGGCATTAGTTTAGTACACCATAAATAGTATAATTTATTATATATCATGGCACCAAACATATAGTATCACATAATAAATTCAACCAATGTAAACATGCACAATCATGTAACAAAATAGATCTAGTGAAACCATTGAACAAAATAAATAGATGAATGATAACCAAGAAATTAGTCCCATGTAAATGAAATAATATAAAAATATAGGATCATATAAAAATAAATAAATGAAACATTCTTAAAAAATACACAAAATTAATATTAAGCATGCATAAGACTTATAAATATAATAAATTATATGGAAAATAAAAGAACATGTGAAGCAAGAAAACATATTCATGTAACCAAGCATGTAATAAATTAAAAAAATGGTTATATATAATAGATTATTCCATTCAAGTACATGAGATTAACAAAAATGTTAACCAATAGTCCCACCTAAATTACACATATAATAAGATACCAACTTATCTTTATGGTCAAGATCTATAAATTTCATGAACCCTAAATATAAAGAGCTATATTTGTCTCTAGTATCATCAGATGTGTATTCTTGAATAATACAATAACTAGAATCATGATCACTAACTATAATGTTATCATCATTATTGTGATTACCTAATATATATATATATATATATATATATTATGACATTATAAAGAATCACTTTTCTTGGGTTGTGTATTTGAAAACTTGATAGGATCTTTAGCTTGAATGTATATACAAGAGTGATAATATTAATTTAGGTTGTGGATGATTAGAAACTTTAATTCTAAGTATTATCACTTTAAAAGCCTATATGATTTGATGTTTTGGTAGCAGTTTAGGTATACATTGTGTTGATTTTGGATTTGTGACTCATAATTAGTGCCTTTACTAGTGATCACTTTGTTAGAGTATACAAAATTTAAGCATTGATGTAATTTGGATGAGATTGCTCATATTTGCTTAAGCGATGGGTGTTTAAGTAATATATCCTTTATCCCATTATTAGAAAAGAGATGAAACCATAAAAAAAAATGTGAGGACCTATTTTTAAAGTTAATGTGATACCCCCAAAAGGTTTAATAGTAAGCCCATCGTATCATTTAATAACCATGATTGTACCATCTAAATCCTTTTGAGTATACCTCAACTAGCAAGAAATACCATTTTTCATATATTTAGACTTGGTCCATTATCAACCATAATGAATTATTCTAACTTTGAATGTGAATGTATGAAATATTATATGAATAATGGTCCTTTATTAAAATTATTTGAACAATAATCTCATATAGTCATAGACAATAATATAAGGAACCTATTTACATGAATTTGAGACAGTGCACATATGAAACCATATAAGATATGAGCACTTGAAACTGTTAGAAGATTTTTATGAGATACAATGTGTACATCATATTATTTTTTAGTAATTTTAGTAGCTTGATTTGGAAGAGGATGGTTAAAGTCTTTCAAATGTTTATTTGGTTGAGTGACTGAATCATTAAATATATTATTGTGCCCCTCCAATTTTATGACATTACTATCATTTAAGTTTTGAATATGATGTCCTAATAAGAAAAATATAATAGTAGTATGACATGAATCTCAATGGTAATCATAAAATTCGTTAACATCATAAGTTTTAGGTGGGGGTAGGAAGAGTCAAACCCACACTGAGGAGGTAAATATATCATGATTCACTCAATAAAAAAAATTAAACACTTGGTGAGGACTCTCAACTAATCACTTAAATTATATTCTTCTTGAGGTGGAAGTACAACACTCTTAGGTGGTTGAGGTATTGTATTAACTTTATTCTTGGTCACATTCTTATATTGAAAAATTGTAGTGTCATTAGACTTAGACTTGAATGTTTATGTATCAAAATATTTATCTCACTATAAGCAAGGGAATAACCCCATATTTAAACATATTAGCCTATGTAAGCTTGAACTTATATTTCATAACCTTATGAAAAATTCCATCAAAAGATTGACACATATTAAATATCACTTTTTTATTAATAGACCTTGAATAAAAAATTGAGATAAAATACTTTGTCATTTATTTTTAGTTAAGTGTTGAGGCATATTTATAAGAATTATTTTCAATTTAATCATATACTCACTAATATGCTCATTAGATCATTATTGTATCTATACTAGCTGTGAAAAGGTGTCATTTTTTATAGTTATAATTGAAAAAAGAGCTAAGAAACTATTGGCAAAATAATTGAAATAATGCATAGATCATGGTGGTAGTTTATAAAATTAATCCAAGGAATAATCTTTAGGATTTGAAGGAAATATCTTAGCCAAAAATATATAATTTTGTGCATACTCAAGCTATGAATAATAAAAATATTTGATATGATGGGAAGAACA
The DNA here is from genome assembly GCA_037957365.1 of Torreya grandis. Taxonomy (NCBI): domain Eukaryota; kingdom Viridiplantae; phylum Streptophyta; class Pinopsida; order Cupressales; family Taxaceae; genus Torreya; species Torreya grandis. The sequence goes on from JARHVA010003199.1 coordinate 1,114,577, forward strand.
GCTCTTACCATTAAATAGATCAAACTTTGGTGCTATAAAACTGATATGCAAAGGATTAGAGTTTTGAGGTCCTTATGAGAGTTGAAGAGTTTGCTTTTGCATGTTTTGAAGTTTTTTGAAGGATTACATCTGTATAAATATGTATTATAACTCTATTATTTTGATAAATACCATGATCAAAATATGTAGATTGAAAAATCAATATAGAACTAGGAAGTCCAAAATAAGCATTAAGAATAATTTGTGAAGGAGTAGAGATAATAACCCAAGTAGATACAATAGGTGGATGAACAATAGTATAATAAATAGTATTTATAGACTCAATACATAATGTAAGAATATAATATCTATTACGTGTAATGTAAGCAATCAAATATTCATTTGGAACATGTTATTCCTTAGATTTACAAATTACTCATTTTTAAACTAGAAGTTATAATTTCATTTTGTAATTATATTAAGATAGATAATATATCATTAAATTATAAGGATGTTCCTTTAAATTTTATCTAAATTTATTAATCCTTTTTACTCTTTCTTAATCCATTTCCACATTTTATATGTTTTGAGATACTAGCACTTTTATCACTCTTAGCATTTTTATGCATAATAATAGAAAATAATTGAAAACATAATTATCTATATTTACATCATTTAAATTTTCAACATTCATATTTTTAACATTTGTGTTGTCATCTACATGTGCATCGATATAAGGAATATGATTTTTATCAATATTTACCATTTTATTTTCAAACAAGAATGAGTAATAATGAAATGAACATGAGCCACATCAATATGTCTACCATTCAATATAAGACTTTTCTTAGTAGGTTTCTTAGAATGAGCTTTATTTATCATCATGGGATAGAAATTTATAAAACATGTAAAAAATAATAAATAATGATACCATAATAATAAATTAAAACCCTAGAGAAATCATACCTAAAAAGACATGAAAATTGGGCCCTAAAAGGTAAAATTGCATTGAACCATAAGGTTGGAGTTTTCTAATGTATTGGGTTCAAAAAAATGTTTGTTTAGGGCACACAACTTTTCAAACCACTACACCAACCACAATAAAAGGGGTCCTGTGTAATTATAAGATAAATATAGTAAATAGGGTATGCATAGGGTAATAAGAGGGTAGATGAAAGAAATTACCTAGAAGGCTTGATAATTGAAAATGAGGTTTAGATATGTGTCCCTAATTTCTATATCACTTGAGCTATGACAAAAGTAGAAAGTTTTAACAAGGATACTCTTGAAAAATATAGAAAAACATATATAAAGTATTTAGTGATCTGAGATAGTGACTAAAATCACTTTTTTGATAAGTATAGGACTGACATCAGACCTATGATAGTGATAATCATGTTCTAATAGTGGATGTGTAGTTCTAAGTGTTTTGAAACTTTCTAAAAAAAAATTTACACAAGTGATGTGCATAAACCTCTATCTAATAATAAAATTAGTGTGCATAGATGTTAGGATTATTTTTCCTTCCATTGATCTCAAGTCCACACTTGCTAAGACAAAACTTGGGTGGTTGTTCAAGAGGTCTACCTTAGTCAGCCCCGTGCCTACATTATAACATGTCTTATTTTTAAGTTTGAAGTTAAATCATGCATGTCAAAATTCAGTCTTATATATATGATAAACATGTCCCTTATCCATATTATTTGAGAAGTAAGACACAACTATAGTGAGATTTATATGATTTTTCATGATGTTAATAACATCATTTGGGTATAAGTATGCAACAACCATCCTTTAGTAGATAGAGAGTGGAATAAGGGTAGATTATGATATGATGATTGTGCGAGATATTTGATAATTCTTGTGATAAATTTATTAGGGCACATATGTATATATAGGAATTTCAATTTCAAATGAGGACTCATTTGCATATAATTTAGACCATGTGGAGGTAGGAAAGATATCATTCAAGGCACAAAGAAAGATGGAAGATTGGAAAAAAAAGACCCACAACTTACATGCCCATAATTAAAATCTGATAAAAATGGTTAGATCATTATCATATTATTCTAATTAAATTCATTGTGATAAAATTTCAAGAACAGTGATCAATAAGGTTGCAGCAGTAATGGTGAGTATCACAACATAAATAAAAAATTGGTTTATATGTGTTCATGATAAAATGATTATAATTAAATATTATGAGTGTTTAATATAAATATAAATGTACCAATAAAATTTTAATGTGTACTAATGATCCAAATGTATGAAATCATAATAAAAATAATACAACTATTAAAAATTTATACAAAAATTAGACGTCTATAATAACAATGGGATATTTTTAAGGGTAGCATGTAAATGTTTTGCACTATATTTTTATAAAATAAAGTTATACTTATTTCAGTTATATAAGTATAAATGATGTCACTCCTATGTAGGAATGAGATAAATACATGTCAAATATAGTGAGAATTAGAAATTTATTGATAAATGGAAGAAACATAGTAATTGTGATTTGCTGTCATTTTCCATATGAACACATGAAGTCGTTGTGAACAAGGGGCATGAAGTGCCAAGTCCCTATGGAGAAATAAATATTGAAGAATAAAATGATGGAGCATGATGCTAAAGTGTAAAATAAACATAATATTTTTAACTTATAATTTAAATGCAAAATCATAAAATTGAAGCATAAAATGAACATATTAATTTGAACTTATAAGGTAAATAGTCCTCTTCTACCAATCCAAAGCTATAATTTTTATTCTTTAAATCGGATATAAGTAAACAAACAAAGAATATCAAACAATAAAAACATAGGAGTGTAGAGATAATACTTATCTTAAAAGTTTAATTATAATCTGCAGGCAACAATAACTTTTAGTCCAAAAGTTAAACCATACAACAAAATTAATATTTTTTTTAATGATGCCACACACATCTGTTAAATATTTCAAAAAAATGAATCCATCGAGGCCAATTAGGAAGCCTTGACAATAAAAATAGCCAAAATAAAAACATAAAAAAACCTTCCTTATAGCCACTTAATTTTAAAAACACTAGATGTCTATCTACTTAGAAAACTAAATCTTACCCTAGAACCTAGCCAAAATGTCACACTCGACCTAAAGGATTTTCCAATAACATTGAGGTAAAAATGTAAAGCCTTTCATAGACACTTAATCCCATGAACCCTAGATGTTTGTTACCCACCTTAAATGGGGAATTTAAGCTATAATAAAGAACTAAACTATCAAAAAACAAGGTTTCTAATGACTGCCAATTAATCCATGAAATAGACCTTAAAATAAAACAAGATTATATTCCATGTATATAATATTATCGAATGACCTATATGGAATTAGTATTGTTCTTCCTATGCAAAAAATAATTCAGTTGACTATCTCTATAAGAATGGGCCCATCCTTCAGCAACCTTGTGGATTCTCTATGTTGTTCTCTTAGTTGTCCCATTTATCACCTATGTATCTCTATTTTTATAGTTTTTTGGCTTGGCCCATTAATGTTTTTTTATTGGCTTGTTCATGATGATTCTACACTAACCTATTCATGTTATTGAATCAAGTATAATGATTATAATACTAACTACCATACAAGGAAGAACTTGACTAAGAAAATAATTTTAAAAATAAACATCCCTTAAAGGTATGACATGATTTTTTGTATCTTGGTATGCAAACATAATGAAGTTACAATTCCTTATACATCCAAATTCCACCCTTTTGCTTACAAAATTCATTGTCTATAAAATGAAATTACCATATGTTTTTGACATCTCTCCATCTCCTCAAGTACAACTCTTCAAATTTAGGTGGGCCATCTTATTATCTCTAGTTTTATGTTTTATCTTATGCTATAACATCCTTGACAACTCAACTATTGCAATAAAAAAAATCCTATTCAAGATGATATGCCAAGTCCAAATTTATGAAGATTGCTATAATATATGATTGATAATTTGGTACCACCTTATAAAATAAGCTAATGTATATTCAATTCATGCATTTGGAAATGACTTCTAATAAATTGAAATAATATGTAGTTTGCCAAGGAATTTGATGGTGATTTGGGGAAATAAAGAATGTACAAATTTTTAAAACATTGGTACTTAAAATCATGAAGGAATAATTAATGAAGGTTTAATTTTATATATAATATAACTTGGAGCAATTATCACTAACCAAAATTAACTTCTCTTTAAATCAATGAAAATTATTCCAAATGGTTAATTAATGATTTATGGGGGTTTTTTTTTGCATTCAATTAGGAAACATTTATTTTGACCTGCAAATCAATTTTTTTGATATGAATGAAGATAACCAACAAAAAATGCACTGGTCACAGTATATCTTACCTTCCACCAAATCTTAACTCTCTTTTGTTGCTATTTATTTATGCCCAGTGCTAATTTTCTAGTTGTTTATGCCCAACGCTAGTATAAATATTATACTTGTTTAAAAATGAGAGGTGAAGTCAACTTGGTTTTTTTGATGTGTCACTATGTTAAAATGATATGAATTATCTTACCGTATTCTACCATAGTTTCCATTACTTTAACAACCTCTTCTATAGATAAACTCTAGTATGATACCAAATCACCTTATAATGTTTTATAAGAATAATCTCCACTTAGTATAAGAAAAAAAATATTACTTAAAGGGTTTATACTATGATGAAAAAAATATGCACTAAAATCCAAATATTAACAATAGGGGAACAAGTTAATGGATTTTTCCTTGGATTTTTCCATTATAAATCTATCCTTGGATTTTTCCATTATAAATCTTTGAGTATAATTTTACTCAAAATTACTTTTGAGTCAATTTCAATCGCAATCATTGTAAATTTTGTAAGAGTGAGATTAAGGCCTTGTTTCACTACAAAAGCATTGACAAGTTTTTTTTCTTACTATTATATCCTTGATTTTTCCATTGGAAAAATTTAGAGAAAAATTTATTCAAAACCATTTTTTAAGACAATTTTATTTTATCCTTGGATATTTCCATTAGAAATATTTGGAGATAATTTTGCACAAAATAATTTTTGAGTCAATTTCAATCGCTATCATTCTAAGTTTTATAATAGTAGGAGATTAAGGCCTTGTTTCACTATGAAAGCCTCCACAAGATTTTTTTTCTTACTTTCATTAGCATTTATGAATATGAAATATCAACATTTCAGTGAGAATCTCTTATAACCACTTCTAGAAATTGGTATCTCATGGGTTTTGCCTAGTAATGTTATTATTTTTTAATTTTTATATGAGAATAGAGATGCCCTTCCCTTTCAGAGTGTAAGTTTAAAAAATATTGATTGAGAAAATAATATATTTTATTCTATGAGACCATAGTTAAAAAGGAATATTATTCTATCAATATATTTACAATTTTAAATTTGGTTAATTTAGGTAGGTCGATGAATAATTAACATTCATGCATGTTTGTGCAGTATGATTGATAAGGCAAATTATTTTTGACCAAGAGATAACAGGTTAAACTTTTGTAACTTTTTTAACTAAACATACTCATAGTTTAAACTCAAGTATCCAAAAAACAATATATATATATATATATATATATATATATATATATATATAAAGGATGTAGAAATTGTTTGGTCATTTGATGAAAAAAACTTCCTTTCAAGTAGATTTCAAATTTAAATATAGGAAGTACTTTATATTGGAACATTATAATAATTCATTGTATATGAAAGTGCCAAAAGGACGTAATGTAAGTCAATCAATTGTAAATCATTTAAAATTCTCCATTAAGACAAATCTAATGGAAAATTTAACTATCTTGAACAAAAATAAATAAACCAATGCTTATGTTTCTTGAGATTCCCATCAACCACAAATCTCCTAATTTATTAGATTAGCATGTGCACAATGCCCATAGACCTAATGAATTAGGTAAGACAAAACAATAATAACCACTTATCTTGCTTATTATAATAAAATAAAGAGTTGGAATCATACTATTAGTTGCTATAAGAATAAAAGGATTTGAGGTGATAATACAATATTATGTGTATTCTTTAATAAGAGCTTCATGTTGGTAATAGAATTATGCATATTGGATTTATCAATTATAAAATTCATGCTTGTGCACAAATAATATTCTCAAATACATATTTTGGTTTTGTATTTGTACTTAATGGAGTTAGAATTAGATTCATTCAATTTTCAAATCCTTTATAATTTATCCCTTCACATGAAACCTAATTTTATTCAAGGATTCAATCTTACTTCATTCAAAATTTAAATAAATTTGGAATATATTTTGTATTGAAATTTTATTTCGGTTATCAAAATATATAAATTATGTAGTATTCAATTATGAAGAGTTGTAAAAAAATTACTATGACTAATAGAATATTTTTGTTATCTAAATTTATTCTTCAGATAATTTTTTTATTTCAGTTATCAAAAGATATAAATTATGTAGTATTCAATTATGAAGAGTTGTAAAAACAAATTTACTATGACTAATAGAATATTTTTGTTATCTAAATTTATTCTTCAGATAATTTTTTATTTCAGTTATCAAAAGATATAAATTATGTAGTATTCAATTATGAAAATCTGTAAAAAAAAATTACTATGACTAATAGAATGTTTTTGTTGTCTAAATTTATTATTTTAATAAAGTGACCTTGAAGGTGAAACAACTTCACATTTTAATTATCCATGAAGGAAATGCCCCTTGTATGGTTAGCAAAGTTCCTCCTCATTTTTTAAAAATTGGTAAAGCATATTTTTTAAAAAGGGATCATACTATAAGGAGCATGCAAGTTTGGCCAAAACAAACAAACACAACAATATAACATGACCTAAACATCACAAAACAAGCTAAAAACAAGAAAATAATAGAAAATGGTAGAAAAATAGAAAAAAGATTACAAGAGAGAAGAGAACATATCTCTTAACCTTACTCCCCCCAAACACTTCTTCCCAATTGGACATCATCCTCTTAGCAACTTTTTCCATATAGAGAAGACCTTGAGAATGAGGATCAATTTCCATTTCCTTCATCCCTCCTTTGTCCTTTTCCATAGGATTGATAGGAACATCCTCCTCATGTTTCGTCTTAACAAGAAGCTTAAGTCCATCCTTTATAATCATGCAATTTTACATTACCATTTTTCTATACTCCACAATAATGCCCAAAATTTCCTTAATAGTTTTGATTTCCTTCTCCAACCCATTAACTCTATATTTTAGCCTTTTCATATGAGTATTCATCTCTTCCATTCCCACTTTAGAGCATAGATTTCCTCCTTCCTGACTAATATTTTTGAAAGAATCCCTTAACTTGGCATGGTCCTTCATAAACCAATGTAAGAATGTCTTATGTATATTTATTTCCTTGGACATCTCTTCCATCTTTGTATTTTGTTTGACCTAGTACAAAAAGTCTCTGAGATCATATCCAATGTTTCCCTTGCCTTTTTGGTCAACTTTTTTGATGGGATTCCTTATCTCCTATTTGCCTTTCTTGAGAAGATTCAAACCCTCCATGACTTCATGGATCCTCAATTATATTTTAAGTCCCCTTTATTTTCCTCCCTTCACCACTCTAATCTTTGTTTTGGTATTCATACCTCCCTACCTATTTATCCACATGTTTACCATTAGATGAGTTCCTAATGATCTTGTTCTAGCCATTGTGATTCTTGATACTCAAAGCTTCCATGGATAAGGAAGGTCCTCTATTAAAATTAATATAATTTTTATAAATAATATAAACTACCACCTCATGAAGAGGTATTTCTTCTTGCCTTTCTTGACATCTAAAATAGAAGACTCTAGGGAGTGTAGAATGTAAAATAGAAGGCTAATAGGCAAATGATGCCTGATATAGTTGAAGAAGGAAAAGTGATAGTATTACACCACAATGTACCTACCTTCAAGCATGATATACCCCATTATATACATGGTAATATCATCATATGGGTGAGGTAAATCCTCTCTTATATATCCTCCTTGATACTCGGTGAGATCATTATCATCCATTACGAATTTTCACCTTTTCAATGTTTTAATCATTATTTGATTTGATGTACTTGAATTATTCAATCTTCATTCCAGTAACATGAGATATCAAAACTTTGAATACAAATTTAGAGGCTCCCTTAATCTTTAATACTCTTTCCTTCCAACTAGCAATAAACTTATTAGAGACAAATTGATAATGGTCTTCAATCCTTTGGATAAAATTTGGAAAACCTCCCTCATGGATAATTCCCCAAACCTCTTCATCTTTCATAAAATCCTTCACCGATATAGGTTTAATTATATTTAGTCTTTCCCCCCATGCTTGTGCCACTAGTAGTTTCCTTGCATTTAATGTGTCTTTGGGACTCATATAAATATAGTACCTATAGCTCAAATCTTTTCCATACATGCTTGGCTTGTCATTATTATAAAGCATGTTAAGGGGGAGATTTTATTGGCATAGCACATGTTTATATAGATGCTTTCATAATTATTATTCCTAGCTTGAATAATGATATCAATACAAATCCAAACACTCTTGTTATTAATAGAAATAATAAAGGTTGTTCCCTTGTTAAAATTATCATTCTTAAATAAACTAATCTAGGAGCGCATTAGCATGTGCTTATGACTATTTCTCTTCATGACTCATAGTAGAAGTTACCCTATTAATTTTTTGGGCTACATCCTTATAAAGATCATCTTTCCTAATCCATGTCCTAATATTTTGAGAAATAACTACCATATTGGTGAAACAGTCCACAATATGGTTTTATTCTCTATTTATGTGCTAAATGTGAACATTCTATAGGGACTCGATGATTATTAGACTTTATTATATTAAATTACTAATTGTCCAACTAGATGCACTCTTTCTAGAAAGGTAATTAATAATATTAAGTAAATATCCTTCTATAAATAAAAATTCACTCCAATATCTCTTACCTATTGTAATCCCCATAATGCCACCATAGTTTTAATCCAATGTTTGGAATGAATTCCCATGTTACTATCATAGGCTGCCATAGACTCCTCCTTATCATTTTTAAGGATTCCATTTCCTCTTGAAGTAGTTGGGTTTCTTTTGGAGGTTCCATAAAATTTTAGTTTTATCTAACCTAGGGATGGGTCTTGTCATCTAATATTTTTCCTAAGTTCAATCTTGGGATCCACCTATTGTCTTTCTTCTAAGTTCAATTGCTACTTCCTATGTATGGTTTCTTCTTCTTTAGATAACTCTTTCCTTTTTCAGGGTTTGTTACTATTGAAATTCTTTTGGATGAGGGCTAAAATTTTATTATCAACCCTTATTCTATAATTATTGATGTCCCTAAAAATTATGCCATTCCTCTCTTTCCAAATTCCCCAAAGGAAATGAGGAAGAGCCATATACCATAAGCTCTGCAAATCATTATTTTTAAATAAAGTTATCCATGAAAGCCATAGTTCCATCAAAGAGAAAGGTTGGGACCAATAAATTTATAATCTCTCAATATATTAATTCATTCCTTAAAATTAAATATGCATCATATCATAAGGTGAACAATATATTCATTCTTTTTTCACACAAGAGACATCTATTAACCAATATCAAACCTGTCTTTTGAATATTATCCATAGTAACAATTCTATTTTGTATAGATAGCCAAAATAATATGTTAACTATTGGAATCAAGTTTTTATCCCATAATTTGGTCCAAGTCATACCTTCTTGAGTATGGTTTATCAGCTTGGTGTAGCCTAATTTAACATTGTAATTTCCATTGTGTGATTCCATTCATAAGAGTTCATCTTATTTAACAAGATAAGGTATGTGAATCCCTCTAAGTAGATTTTTCAAGTCATCTAGTGTGGAATTATAGTCTCCATAAATATTTTCCACCCTAAGATGTTTCCATTTACTTCTTCCTTCAAACATGAGTATATAATCACCCACCAATACTCCATAAGATCTATGGAGATGTATTAAATAATATGACACAATTATAGGTCATTAAAAGGTCTATGGAATAGCTAGGGATCTTCCCAAAATATAAATTTGTTTTTATATTATTTTCATTTGCATCCCCTAAGCAGCAATTCTCTACTCTTGATAAGAAAATTTGAAAAATATGAACCTTTAAAAAATTGCTCTTCAAATATAAAATTAATTTCTCTTGAGTTGAGGTATTTAGATATCATTATGGTTGTCCATTGACTATAATCCTTAGATAATCACCAACCTTGTTTAGACACAAGATATTTATTCATATATTTCAAACTTATTAGACTCAATCCACTAACCCACTTAGGTAGATAAACATTTTCCCATGTAAGCAATGGAAACCTATTCTTGTCCTTCGAGCTCATTAACAAGAATCTCTTTTGATTTTTTTCATTTTTTATACCATGATCTTAGACATTTAGAACAATGACATAAGGTAGACATAAAAAATTTGAAAAACACTCTTGATGAGTGTTAGATTACCATCTTCAATAAGAACTATTCATTTCTAACCAGATAGTTTTATTAAATCTATCCACCAATGGATGCCAAAGGTGTTGACACATAGGGCAATAAAAGAGAGGCATCCCCAGATAAAAAGTAGATGGTTCTCTTATTTAACATTATATAATACAAATAATATTTGAATGCTTAGATAAGGGATTATTGAAGAAGTAGACAACACTCTTATCAAAGAAAAGTGCCTCCTCATTTCCATGAATGTAACTCCCCTAATTGAATCCATGGCTAAATATAGTTTGGTAGGGATCAATGCCATTATCACATTCATTCATATTTACTCTCATTGCCCTATGTTTTAACTATTTAAGACTTAGTAGATGTAAATCCTAGGTTGTTAAAGGCCTGAGTATAATAATAACTTGAAATAAATATAGGAAATAATTAAATTGACATGTTCTTCCAAAAATAGTAAATACATAAATAAAGTGCACTTATCTAGAGTAAAACAAGTATTTATATGACTCAGGCTGTTGGAACAAGATTAGAAATCAGTCAAACATCTTTCATTTTGTGATTTTAGTTAAAATCAGACTTTAGACAGTAGCGTCCTTATGAGGATATTAGAGCCATGTGTTGTTAGTGTCCAATTATGGTGATAGTGTCCTTCTTAGAACAACTTTATAAAACTATTAAGAAAGTTGTGGGAGAGTTTGAGGGACCTTTATGTGATTATGTGACTTCCAAAATCTTATATATGTCACTATTTTTCATTAATCCTTTTCAAAACCCTAATGAACACTTGTACACATGAAACAATAACTAGATCAAATAAAAAATAAATGGAAAAATTGGGTCATGGGATATTACAATTTCATGGGACATAACCTTATTATCCTAGTTGATGCATAAATTAACCCTAATGCTAGGGGTCTCAAATCACATGTAATTCTCCCTTAGGGAATGTGCATAATCAACATACATAGTATGCTACAATGACATTTTATTAGGCCCTTATTTGATTAAGCATGCAAGTCTAGATGTGATATCTGAGTAATATACAATGTACTTAGTTGTATTATTGAGTGATTTTATGTAATTATGTGCCAAGATAGTAAGTTCTAGATGTAAAATTCCTTATGAGGCTATTTATATAGAAGGAAATTTTATTTGAATGTAAGACTTTATTCATTGGTTGAAAATATGCAAAAGAGGGATAAAAACATAAGCGAAGGCTCAATTTAGGGTTAGGACCCAAAACATAGAATAAAATGACCAATGGACACTAGCTAAAAAAATTAGACACTAGCAACATGTGGTGCTACTATCAAGATAAGGGTGTTAGTGTCTTGAGTCTAAAAATAGAGTTGAGACTAGGCAGAATATGCCAGGGGCCCTTATGATTGGGATGGAATGACTCAGGACAATTGGGGGTGCAACAAATAGGGAAAAAAAGACATAAGAAAGACTAAAAGACCCAAAATGACCATGTTAATAAGAGCTACACTCATTACTAAGACCTTCATGTGAAAGAGAAACAAAATACATAGTAATTATGGTTGTTTGACAAAATTAGGGTGTATATGTTTGCCTCTATTTTATTCTAGTAGTGCAATGAAATAAAATTACTAGAGTAAAATAAAAATAGTAACATGTACATGTACTTACCTATGAAAATGTGCTCTAGACCTAGGCCACTTCTTGGCTAAAGAAGTGGATAAGAGATCGAATGAAGTATGTGAAGAGTATATCCATAATGTGGGTGCCCTCTACACTGAATCTGAATAGTGAACTAAATTGTGAGGAACAAAACCCCATTTTTTCCCCTACTCTAATATCTAGACTAAAAATGAGTATGTAAATTGAAAATTTAGATAAACAAGGCCTACTTTCCCACACTTTGATATCTAGACTAATTCTAAGTATGTAAACTAAAATTGGAGGACAAAACTATCACTTAGATTGCATTATTTGGGTTTGATGGAAGGATATAGATCAACCACTACAAATGGTCATGTGACCCAAATTGGTGAAGTCTTGTTGACATCTTGGTGATATCCTATATGAGAGTAACCTAGTAATTTGAATATAAAGAATGGTATAATTTGCCATTTCATCCATATGATTTGGTGAATCTATACATGATCAAGGATGTGTGTGCTACATCATGGCCCCAAACTTGATATCTAAGTATTGTAACTATGTATTTGAATAAAACTATATATATGAGTCAAATTGTATATTTGAGTAAACTATATATCTGATTCCAACTATATATCTGATTCAAACTATATATCTGAGTCAAATTATATATCTGAGTAAACTATTTACCTAAGTCAAACTATATATGTGAGTTAAAATGTGTATATAAGTCAAACCTATGTGTTTGAATATCTATATATCTGATTCAAATTGTATATCTTAGTCAAACTATATATCTTAATCAAATTATATATATGAGTAAATTGTATATTTAGATCAAACTTTATATCTGAGTTAAACTATATATCTTAGTCAAATTGTATATATGAGTAAACTATATATGAGTCAAACTATAGATCTGAGTCAAATTATATATCTAAGTCAAACTTGTGTTTGAATATCTGTATATGAATTGATTTGTGTGTTTGTTTGAATCTATATCTGAACCAATTTGTGTGTATATGCCCCCTTTTGGTGAGAGATTCAAAACTATGGTAAGGGTGTCTAACCAAAAGTGGTACTAACTAGTATGGTGGTGATAGTTAGTTGGGGTAAATTTTTTTTAGGTTTGAATATTTTGTTGATTGTAATAGAATCAATTTTATAAATCAATAGTGGGATAGACCTTTAGTCTATATTGAGTTTGTTAAGGAAATATAGGTTTTGTCATTTTACACAGTTGAATGTGATCAAGATATTAGTGGAAATAATATAGGGTGAGATGCATTGGAGTCAAGTCCCATGCATAAGAAATAGATCATAAATTAGAGTTACAGTGCTCTAGATATCACATTTGGAATAAATTAGCATTAGTTGGTAAAATAGACATGCAAGGTCAACCTTAGTAAGGTGGAATTTTTAAAATGTGACTTAAATAGGTAGGTTGATTCATTTAAAAACTCAATTGAACCATATGACTTGATATTGAGTGTTTTTTTCTGAGCTAGAGAGTATATTAAGGGGATGAGGAGTAAGTGTGACCTTGTATGAAGAGGTGGAAGTGCATACCCAGGCTGGGGAGGAGGGTACCTTGGTAAGGATTTTGTTATTTTTCCATGTTTTTGATACATTTTGTACAATTTTCATTATTTTTAATGAAAATATGGTAGTATAGGGTCATTTTTTAAAATGTGGTGCTATTGTCCTGATAATGGCACTAGTGTCCTAGGTATGGTGTTATTGTCCCATATGTAGTGCTAGTGTCCATTAGGCCTAGTTTGTGGTGTTTTTTATTATGTAATGGTGATTTATGACTATTTTTATATAGTTATATGATATTATGTGATGCTAATGTCAGATTAGGTTATATTTTTTAGGTGGATGTACACATGAGAGACTTCCAGAGTGTCCAAATGATGGAGATGTATAGGGATTACCCTTGACAAATGAAGAGATGGTTGTGGTAGGTAGAATCAGTTTAGGTCATGTGGTATAATTGTTTCTAATTTTGTGGGACAAACATATGATGATAGCATTATTTTAAAGGTGGGATGCAAATACCAGTATATTTTAGCTACCTACTAGGGATATGGCTATCATTATGGAGGATGTCTATAGGATTTTGAGGTTGTTGATTACTGGTTGGAAAGTAGTGATATAGGACATCAAATAGGGAATTGTAGTGATGTATTATTGTCATTGATTGTCATAGTAATGTTTTGTAGTTGTATAAGTTCTTAGTGATTATGTTGGATTCATTTTTTGTTGTGGATGGGAATGAGATGTTTCTGTCATATAGGATGCATGGGATAGTATAAGATATAGATGATCACAACACTATGTACTCAAGGGATTGCACTATGTTAGCCCACTTATATCAAGATTTATACCATTTCACTCATGGGATGTGTGAAGGTGGTATCGGGTCTTCTACACTATTTCACTATTGGGTTTATGATCATATAATAGTGAAAGACTAGTGTTGCCTTGATAGGATGATTGGACTCACCTATAGATGTTTGTAGAGAGGTGGATTGGTATGACCTGCATTCTCAAGAGGAGCATGATGTAGTGTTGATAGGTGTTGGATAGGTTGATGGCTAGAGATATTATGTAGAGGCCCTATAGGGGTTATGAGGGATGGCCTAAGGATGGTGTTCAGCTAATATGGGTAGGAGTGAGTTATTAGTTGCATGATCATTGGGTCAATGTATTTAATAAGTTTTAGTATAAGCAAGTGACACGAGAGCTTGGTGTTACTCAAGATGCACCACCAGTACCATTGGTGTGGTTGAGGAGTTATCTAGCTCTAATGAATCTATGGAGTATGCTCAGACCATTAACTATATAGTTAGCTCTAATTCCATTAACAGATTAGGATCTAGATATTGATATAGTAGATGTGGATGACGTAGGAGTGATTGATGCTTATGTAACATGGTAGATGGAGCATAGATGGGCACCATTATTCTTGAGAGGTAGGATCATCATAAAGGGACTATTAGATGTTAATCCCCTTAGGACCGTTAATGGTAGGTTGTCATTATATATTTGTATATTCCACTTACTTCTTTACTTTTTTACTTCGATAGGTATCTAATGTATTATGTTTGTATATGTAGGTTTTGAGAGGAATGAGAACAATATCATTCCAAGCTAGGATTCTGAAGCATTGATAGCAAAAACATCATGATAAGATTGCAAACAAATGAAATGCAAATACAAGTCAAATCAAATGATATTTAGAAAAATTATGCTATTAAAATAGAAACCCCTTTCATAAGTAGACAAGGCAAAACTAGAAACTAGCCTAACTAAGCAATGTGGGATAAATCCTCACATAAGACAAACTAGGAAAAAGATGAAAAACCTAGTTAGAACCTAGAAAGCATGAGAAATACATACTCTAAAACCCCCTTCAAGGGAAGCTAGGGGATAAAAATATCCAAAAAATATATAGTGGCATATCCACAGTATGAGTCCTAACAACAAGGCCAGATCAGGTACTCATGTATAATGTATATCCATGAATTGGAGAAAGAGAGAAACCCCATAGGAAATAAAACTCCCCCCCCCCACTCAAAAAAAATGGTGTAAAATAAGGAAGGAAGGACTTCATATAAAATCCCATAAAGGACAATTGTCATCTATACTAAAGTGCTGATAGTCCAAGTCAAGATCACAACACGACCAATGTCAATGTCAAGATCCTCAACTAGAAGACTATAGAAGCTCCATCTGCATCAAAAAATGTTTATTCATTTTTTCAAAATAATAACATGAATGGTGTACTAGAAATTTTCCCATTCTACAATAGAAGATGAAAAAGGTAGTAGTACAAAAATCTCTAAATCATGCCCAAATCTAAAGTGTGGCATAGGTCTAGTAAGATCATGAAAATGAACTAGATGTAATGCCTTAGAAGTGGACCAATCAAAATAATTACATGGAACATTTGTTCAAAGAATGTCCATGGCAAGTGTATCACAATGATCAATAAGTTTACTCTCACTAGAACTAGTAGATTCCTTCAAAGTGATAATCTATGGTGGCTCAACA
The DNA here is from genome assembly GCA_037957365.1 of Torreya grandis. NCBI lineage: Eukaryota > Viridiplantae > Streptophyta > Pinopsida > Cupressales > Taxaceae > Torreya > Torreya grandis. The sequence continues at coordinate 1,130,721 of JARHVA010003199.1, forward strand.
TCTTGCATAAGAACAAAGGGAAGTTCTACAAATAGATGTCCCAAGTCTGGAAAAAATCATCCCATAAAAGTGGATCAATAAAGAAGAGCATTGTCCATCAAGAATATGTCATCATAAGAAACTATAATATGAGGAAAGAGTACATCATCATAAGAGAAAACCTCACTGATAGGAGGAAAAGGAGATGGAGAAGCATCATCCATGTCACCATCAAAATATAAATCCTCACTAATATGAGGAGAATGAATTGGAATAGGAGGTGGAGTAAAAGAGGGTTTAAAAAACCAAAAAAACTTAATATCCTCCTCAAAGAAGGTTTTAATAGCATCCTAAGTTCCCTTTGGTGATGTGGCATCTATAATATGAATGTGAAATCTATTTGGAACATTAATTCAAATCAATTGAAGAGCCTCATCTTGTATAGAATTAATCTAGGCAATATATTCCCCATCAATGAAGTTGGGAACATTGCCAACTGCCATTATCCACAAGCCTTTCAGCTAAAGGTGTATTTTTTTTAAGTAGTGTAACTGGAGGTGTCGATAGGATATATTATCAAAATAAAATGAATAAGTTGGGAATAAGAAAGACTAATTCCCCCAAAATAACAACTCCTGAATAAAAGAATGACAACAAATAAATAAACCCCCAAAAAGGTGTAAGGCCCCCACATAATTTGGCACTTTATAAAATTATTATGTTTTTGTAAATTGATGACACCAATGGATAGATAATTGGAAAAAAATCACTTTTGAAAATTAAACTCAAATCTGAGTTATGGTTCAAAAGATATAGGTTTTATGAATTCTTTTAAATGGGTCAAATTTAATAAAATTTACACTACAATCTGATGTTTGTGACCAAATTGGAAAATAACTTGGCCTTACAACCACTCATTAGAACCAAAATTTCAACATGAACATTGTGAATACAAAAAAAGTGAAAAATAGGTGACCCCTATGAGATTTTAATCAAAATTGACTTCCTCTTAAGGAAAAAAATACAGGTTAGTAAAATGAATAATGTATAAAATAGTTGTTATAAGAGGATAGAATGTGGATTATAGTTTGAGTTGGCACATTAATGCCATGTAGGGCATATTGGAAAACTAGAGGTTAAGAACCTGGGAAGAGGTTGAGTGGTTTCATGATGAGCCACCAAAGTGTGACAACTTTAAGACCAACTATATGCAAACTAGATCAAAGAACATATCTTCTTTGAACAAAACTTCTAACCTGAGCATGAAATGAATGTAGACCTTCCACACACTTCTAATGCAAACTTGGATTTGAGACTGCAATGTAAATTAGCTAAAACATAATTTAGACCAAAAACAAATTGAATTTCTAGTATAATGAGGGAAACATGTGTCTTAAAGGTAGACAAAAATTAGGGTTATGGGTCCACCATACTTATGTTACTCACAATAAATCCCACACTAGATAGATGAATTCCCCCTTCCCACACTAAGGTCACACATGAGGTGGTTACCAAGGCCCACTATAATTCCTACAAGGTTGACATCAACGTAATCCATGCCTACCTCCTCCCCTAACCTAATTGGCATTGCCAAGAGAAGCCCAAGATGGTGGGCACCTGGAAAACCAACGTTTATGACTTGTACCACATCATGCTCAGTTTCAAGTCCCACAAAGTCCCTTATGATGTCAATAATATTAAGGGGGAGATTGAGCCAAATAGAGAGTATGAAGATATTCTAATGTAGAAAGAGAAGCAGTTGCTAGAAAATGCCAAAACTTCCAATGTCAATAGAAATACACATACTTCTAAATTCATATACCTCTAATCTAATATACACTTGCCTCCTTCAATATATTAAGATATGATCTCCTCTCTCCTCCCAATACATATACCATAAATGTCATGCATATCTTATCCTCTTATATTCTAGATAAAAAAGAATAGTATATGTCCAAATTGATCACTCCCCCTTTACCAATAGATCAAGAAGATGGCAACCAGTATGAAGATGACAAGGGTGAGAAGGATGGAGAGATAAAAAATGAGTTTAGATGTTGATCACTCCACATTGGTGAAGGTTTGAAGCACCTCAAGACTCTCTCTCTACCAAGACAAAGGTTTATAATAAGTCAAACCCTCAAATCTAAAAAATTACTAGCTCCCACATCCCAAGAAAGGCCAAACTAAAACTTCACTTATCTCTAATGTAGAATAGATGGTGCCAAGGATAAAAGTGTGCTAAAAATATCTTCTTCAATATAAATAAAAACTTATCAATGGATGGTTGCAACCATTTGAAGATCTGATACCATGAAAGGAATGAAAATGATATCATTCCAAGCCAGTCTAAATTATTAACAGCAAGAACATCACAATAAGCTTGAGAATAAATGAATTATAAAGATAAGGCAAATCAAATGATATTCATAAAAATTATGCTAGTATAATAGAAAGCCCTTGCATGAGTAGGCAAGGAAAAACTAGAAACTAGCCTAACTAAGTAATGTGGGATAAATCCTCAAATAAGACAAATGAGGAAAAAGATGAAAAACCTAACTAGAACCTAGAAATCTTGATAAATACATACTTTAATAGGTTTAGGTGATGATGATATTGAGGGACTACCATTGATTTTGTACTCTAAGTACTGATACAACATATCCCTGATGATGTCATGGATAATAGATTAGTGGAGAGGGCCATGGATGTTGTTGGTATCCATGCTCATTTGTTTGATCAAGCATCCATTAATATTATAGTATATAGGTGAGTAGTTGTTGATAGGGATGAGGAATGTGTAGAGTTACTCAGATGAGTTATGCCCACACCTATGCTCTAGGTGGGGTAAGTAGATGAATAATGGATACTATATACATCTACATTAAGAACATGCAGAGGTGTTGGTTGACTTGGGATGTTATAGGAGAGAGAATAGATGCAGGCCTCAATCAAGTTTTTGAAGGATAGTGGAGCCTCCATTTCTAGTATGGATATATTAGAGAGTGAAAGTGAGGGGGTTAGTCTTGGTGACCAAGTCTGAATTATTGAGTGATTTATAGTGTTGTATTGAAACTATGTTATGTGTTATAAATGTATATAGATGTTTGTTGTTAAATGAGCACTATGTATATTAGTATTTTGATTTATTTCATTATTAATTTTTACATGTGTTTGATTATATTCATTGTGTTAAATGGTGATATAGAAATATGTTATGTGTCTAAGTAATGGTAATGAATTATTTATCTATTTATAAATGTTTAAGTAGACATGTATAGTGGATTAGGAATGTTATTTTTAGTATGGGTGTTATAGGAATATAGTAGGATATTTGAATGTGGATCATGTAACTATGGTATGCATTATCTGAACCCAAATGATATGGTGAATAAGTGACCATATTTCTCATGTTATGTCAATGTAGAAGTAGATTTTAGAACTGATATTGTGTGTGGTACACTGCTAGTATCTAGGTGTGTAGATTCTATAGAAAAGAGTTTAATCAGGTGTCATACTAAAACTATTCTCTAAGCTCTGCGATCTTGGAAAATATATTAATTGGTTGTTAAACTATGTTCCATTTTTTATGATATCTTGTAAATATCTTAATAAGTGGTTTAATTGAAACTATGTTCTAATCTTTTTTATTGTTTCCAAATATCTTAATCAGTGGGTGAGCTAAGTATGTGATCTGATTTTTGTGGTTGTTGTCTAATATTTTAATCAATGGGAGAACTGAGGATGTGCACTAATCTATGTAAAATGGATACCATTTCTATTAAATCTATGGTGCATGAGATCTCTCATGATGAGTGCATAGTTTTATAATGCCTCTATCAACTAGTTAATATAATTTTAGAGCACATAACATTTTTTATCCAAATGTCCATTTATCTTATAAAAGTTACAATATGATTTATTCGGTATCCTGTGTAGATGATGTGTTGGATGGTGATGAGTATAAGGAAGCATGATCATTTCCTTATCTAATAGTGTAAGTAATATATCATTAGGCATATCTTGTCTGAAAATAGTATAACCCCTTTGTTTGTTTCCTATGCTTTACTCATTGTAGGAGGTGATCTATGAAGTGGCTTTTTGACCTTATTGAGTATCTTGATTGGTTGTTTATGTTCCACTAATTTATTAATCATAAATGGAGTAGGTTATAGTACCATGTTAGTGTAATACCCTTCTAAAACTCTATAGTGTTCTTTACATGTCATGGTACAAATTGGATTTCCTATATAATGTGTGTATCCTTATGCACATCATTTGAGATAGTAGCATTATAGACTCCAATGGATCTTGTTTTCAATTTCCTTATTATAGTGACCTTATTTGGGTAATGTGGATGGCGTTCTCATGGAATGTGTTTGTTTAACTCCTTGAGTTGCCTTAGGGATAGTCAAATTTGTGTTAGCTCACTTGTGACTTTGGATGAGTTATCCTTCACTCTTACAGTGTTTTCTCTCTGTTTGTGGATTATGCTAAGTGTTTCTTCTCTAGAGACAAGTTCGCAATGCATGTGGTGTATCCAGTCTCAGGAGATAGTTTTTCCTTCCATAGATTGCTATCAACACCATCTTGTCATAAATGTCATAACGTTAATAATTAATTGTATCATCCATCGAGTTGTCATGAAGTAATCCACTAGCTTAATTATCTAATACATAATATGTGTTGGTATTGTGATAATATATTGCCTTTAAAACTTGAATTAACAACATTGATATCACTATGACCTAGCAATGATAACCGTTAATAAGATTTTAATAATTTTATACTTATATAAATATATAAATAATAGAATGATGTTATGTGATGAAATAAATAAATTAATGAATTTGAATATGAAAATATTTAATTATTTATAATGAATTCTTTAATATTATTAATAGGATTAAGAACTATTAATGAGTTTTATATGATTAGTGAGTTTTATATTATTGATAATAAATAAATAAAAATTATCTTTGAAATATTGTAATATTTTAAGTAGCAAGTAATGATTTTTATCTTATATTCATGGTGTTTGTTATACTATTATTAAATTGATTTAATGGAATATATATCAAAATAATAATTGGTAAACTTAATACTAATTAATAATTTTATTGGGCTTTTGCATCTAGTTTTGTTATTAGTTTTCTATAAGGATATGGTCGATAAGCTTAATCGATTGATGAATAATAATAATAATAATAATAATAATAATAATAATAATAATAATAATAATAATAATAATAATAATAATAATAATAATAATAATAATAATAATTGAAAGCATGAGGAATAAAATTATTAAGACTACCATGCTTGTTGTATGGTGGACGCACTATTAGGACAGTAGGGTGGTAGTTAGATGTCATCTCAAACTTCAATAAAAATGACCAAATTATAATTTTAGGCATGGTGGGATGTAGCAGGCAAGACATGGTGGAGGACATAATCATGTAAGTTTTCTTTTATTTAAATATTTTGACCATGGTAAAAGTCAAACATGTCAGTGGAGGGGACTTGTCAATGGCAAATGTGTCACCCACCCTCTGAAATAAATTAATTGTGTGTTAAGTGGAACATCCATTTTGAATAAGAAACTTTGCTTGAAAAAATGGAGAGGAAGAGGAGAGAGAGTTTGCCATGCTTGGAGGGAGAGCTCATTGGAGAAATGGAACAACCATGGAGTTTTTCTTGGAATCAGTTTTGAAGAAGAAAGGAACTAGGAGGAGCTATGACCAATAGGAATTCTAAGAATTAAATCACAGCAAGGAGTTTTGGATTAATCAGGCAAGTGCAATTCTGTGATGCCTCCTCCATTTTATCTTGATAATAAACAATTTAATGGGTGTATCAGGTGATTTTTCACTTGTGTGGCATTCTTGTTTGGTGTTTTTTCCTTCACCTCTACTTTATTTTGTTATCCTTTGATTTATAGCCATAACTATAGTTTCTATGTTGAAATCAAATGAGAACTAGAAAATTGGATATGGTGCTTCTATAGAGTAAGATATATTTACACTAGCTAAATGGTGTTGGTCTAGAAATAATGTAGTGATGGAATAGACCATGGATATTAATTTTTTGCATTAACATTTAAGCATTTAGTAATGAACTGGAAATAGTGCAATAGCAGAGGTGCAATAAATAAAGGAGTAAAAATGAATAAATTTGTATGTCTTGCATTGGCTTGGAATGGTGCAACATTGAAGTAGTTTGAAATAAAAGACATCTGAGCATGATAAAAAAATTAAGTTGTAAATGGCCCAGTCGTAGAGTGAAAATGGTTTTAAAACACTACATAATGTCTAGAAAAGGCATTGTGGTAAGGAAGAATTAGAAATAAAATGCATTGCAAATGAGTTGGGTATGGCATCTCTCTTAAATGTGATGTTATGGTAATTACAAGTAATTAAAATAAATAAATAAATAAAAATAAAAATTTACTTACCATTTTGTCTCTATCTGGAGCTTATTATTGTAATTATATTCTAGCTAGGATAGTTTTGTAGCATCCCAGCTATCCAAGGGCGTAGGAAGGACCATCTGTTACTTTGATGGTTGAGCCAACTAGGTGTAGTGGCTATAAATATGTCATACAGTTGGAATGCCTTTCTAAAGTAAAGTTTTTAAAAAAAAAATCAATTCATGTCTATTATATTATTGGTTATACCTTATCTTTCTTGACATGGGAAGATGGTTGTCTTTTCTAGGTTGAATTATTTAATTGGTTATTTAGTTTTTCTCATATTCTAATTCTTGGTGTCCACTAAACATGGTGTGTCTTGCCTTTTATCATGATTTAACTAATGTGAAAATTAGAAACATCTTGAACCACCTCATTTTTGGGAAGTATAAATTTTTAAATGGCTTAGAATTGAGAAAATTATTTGGTAACATTAGATAGATATAAAAGTCATCCTTGGTGGTCAACCAGGTCTTAATGCTTATGTGAGACTTTTGTTATATTTGTATAACCCTCGAGTTAAGCTATTTTGAACATGAGAGAATACCAAGAGATAGGTACTTGACTGGGTTTAAACTTATACCATTCTATAATGAAATAATTAGATTACTTGTCTTCTTGTTTAAGAACTATGGCATAGAGATGACATCTCATTTTATGGTTTGTTAATCATTGAGGCATGATCGGGTTTAAGATTTTATCATTCTTAAATGAAATAATTAAGTTATTTGTCTTCATTTTAAAGAGTTATGGCATTGATAAGTATCTCTTGTTTTATATATATGTGACTCGTGATTGTACAGTTTCTTTGTACTTTAGTTAGACACTAAAGTCTGATCCTATCATTTATTCATGTATTTTGGTTGAATTAGTAGCTAGTTTGGATGTAGCGTAGCATGTAGAGTGTCACTCATACTTCAAAGTTATTCATGTATTATTTATCTATTGATTTATGTCTCTATCCTCATTTAGAAGTGAGTGATTTATTTTGTTCAAAGGTAAATGAATGGATGTGTATCTTTATTTTACGTTCATACTTAAGGATGGCTATGCTTAACATAGTTAATAATCATTAGTTTATATGAGTTATTGATGTAAACCTAATTGTAAATAATTATAGATATCTTTTTTATTTGTTCATTGTTTGACTAACTTAGAGGATGGTTACAAAATTTCACTTGCTCAACTTTAATCTGACACGTGTTGTCTCTGATCTAGTGCAGGCTCTGATATAGTGTAGTGAAATAAGTCCATGATAGTTGATATCAAGTAAATGATGACTTATAAGATTATAAATTGTGCACCACTAGGTTGTTTTGTATCTCGATTGAATAACTTGAGTACTCTTGTAGTGTATTGTGAATTTTGATAAAATGTGTAGTAGAGGTTAATTGACATTTGAAAAATGTTCAAATCTGTGTATGAAATCCAATCTTCTATTCTTGAGAATGAAGATCAAACTTGGATAAATGTGTGTGGTTTTCTTGCTAGAATAATATAGAGTTAAAAGATACTCAAAATTTTAGGAAGTAATCTTTTATGGTTTATATGCAATTCTTAAAATAAATACATAAGAACCAAATAATGAGCTTCTCATCATTGAGTGTAGTGTTGTTTGGAAGACGTTACTTGTTGGCAGTTCATGTGTGGATAAATCAAATCATGTGATTGGAGTCATTTAAGGAGAGAATAACAATCTATTATTTTTGGAGTATATTTAAAATTATATTGTAATTGAAATATCATTATAGCATCATAATTCTACCTTATGGGTTTTGGTTAATAAAAGCTATAGAAGAGTTCTATATTTAAACTTGATTTTATAAGTATTTTTTTATCTCTTTGATTTATATAGATTTTGGGTTTTTGGTTGCATTACAACCTAGGAAGATGTCTTCAAGTTATAAAGATAAAATATTATAATTATAGTATCTCGACTCTTAATGAAGGTCAGTTTTAGGTCCTTAATCAATAGAATACTTTTATGATAAATAAAGTATAAGAGAACTAATGTTAAGCTTGAAACAAGATCCTAAGAGATTAAGTCACATTCTTATAACTATATGAGACAACCTAGTAATGCATCGAATTTAGGATGAACCAACTATTGACCTAAATAAACTTGAAGTGACACCCTCCTATTATATACAACTTAGATAAGTAGTAATTTTATTATAATAATAGTTAAGAATTAGGTTGTGGTTGATTTTTCATCCTTGACCCTAGTTTAAATAAGTAAATAAAATTAAAAATAAAATGTGGTTTTTGTGTGTGTCTAAGATGTAAAATTTGGGCATTACATTTTGATATCAAAGCCAATGTTCGACACTGGGAGCTCTAGGGAATTGCATTTGGGTAATTGTGATGAATTTTTGAAATTTATAATTATAATATTTATGTTCGATTGTATTCACAATGAATTGGGATCTTAGATTAAACTATGTGACCATGTTTTTTGTGCTTGGGTGAAGTTTACTTTATTTCTAAATTGATGACTTTGTTGGTATGTCTATATTTCAAGTTAGTGTTTTGTATCATATTTATTGTGTGATATATATTTATTTATATATGATTGACCTTTAATTTTTTATATAAATTCTGTAGTTATTATATATGTAATTAAGTGGTATTTTATCTTAATATACTTATTTAATATTCTTGTATTTTGACTGACTCATATAGAGGTGGTCTAGAATATTTGTTTTCTATAATCTCTTGCTAGGGTTTGAATACATTTCCATAATAAATTATGTTTGTATATATTATGATTTGAATATATAAAAATTCATAAAAACCTTCCTTGATGTGTCTTACTTAGGTTTTCAACATCCAAACACCTTGTTTACCTTTTGGTTAAGAAATTAACTATGCACATGCTAGCTTAGACATATTAATTTCCCTGGATGTTAGGGTTAGTGATATTGCATTTACCTTTCATTGAATTTATTCTAAGTATATTTATTGAATAATAATATGATATGTTGTTGATTTTAGGTATAAATCTATGATATTACCTAAGTAGTTTGGTGATGATAATGTTATTTAGTGGTGAATAAATGGTATCTACCTTTAATAAGTATAGTGTTTGATTGTATGTAAAAGTAAAGTAATGAGATTTACAAGGTTTTTATTACATGTGTATTACATAGATGAATCTTAAAGTTATAGTAAATGTGCTGAAATGATTCTTTCTTAGATCCAAGCTTGGCTTTATACAACTCAACCAATTTTGAAATCGTAAATAGCCTTATGGTGTTAAAATAAAGGTGGTAATAATAGGACTATTACACTTTTTTTTAATAGGCAAAGGAATACTTGTTTAAGAGTAGTCTAATCCTTTAGTAGTGATAGATGGCCTATGAGTGTTAATAACATTAACATAAGAGAAATTATTTTGAATCTTTAGGTAATAGCAACCCTAAATGGTTACTTCTCCCCTTTTTTCAACAATCTTGTGATATGGGTACACCTTGATTTGGTAGTATATATGCTAGTTGCATACAAGATATAGTTAGTAGTGGTTATAGTTTCCAAACTTTTGGGAATGATGACATTTTAGGTGACTCTTATATTTTGAATTGACCATTGCATCCTTTTAATAGTCCATGTTATGTTAATTCATGCAAAATCTAGTAGCATGCAATACCATATTTTAAGTATGCATCAAGACCTATAGAACCATGTTTTCTTCATTTATCACACCCTATTTATGGATTACAAAAGATTAGTCATTTAGAGTAAGGATTGAAGATTAGTGAAGTTGACGTATTGATTATCTCAGTGATGATTGATTATACATTTTGATATTTCTTGTAATCACAATAGATAGTAATTTTTAGTGGTGAGCACTCAAACATAAATAACATTTTCACTTGATAGAACTTCAGTGAACTATGATTTATACTTGTGAGCCAATTGTGATAGCGCAACCACAAATATCCTTGCATTATTTATAAGGTTATATGAGTGCTATCAACACATATTTATAATTTACATTAGAATAAGAAAACCAAGATTGAATATATATATTTTTTTAGAAAACATTAAGTTGAAATAAATAACCAAAAATGACTTATATCTTTTGACGAGGATTTATTTATCAGTTGGTTCAAAGACCTTGGGATACTAGATAGATTTTTTGTGTATTTTGGTACTGGGTGTAAAGCACAAGGTTTATAGTTGGTCTATTTCTACACAGTTACATCAACACTTGTTATTGGGAGGCATACGAAGGATTATTGTTATTTAAGTTTCTCCTACCTTTGGGAAGTAGTTGAGTTTCACTTTATTACCTCTAGTAGGTAATCATATTGATATTTTGGGAGGTATATGGAGGATGACGTGATGTTTTATCCTACCTCAAGGAGGTAATCAAGTTGATTTTATTTCTCGTACCTCTAAGAGGTAGTTGAGTTTTGCTTTATTACCTCTGGTAGGTAATCATGTTGCTCTTTTGGGAGGTATATGGAGGATGATGTGATGTTTTCTCCTACCTCAGGGAGGTAGTCAAGTTACTTTTGTTCTCTTACCTCTGTGAGGTGATTTAGTTTTATTGATTCCTTCTCCCCTTGGGTGACTTTGATAGTCACATAGTTCGGGTAATGTGATGTTTTCATTTATTTTTATTTTTTTCTTTGCAAACTAGCACTTGTCTTTGAAATTAAAATTTACAATTATTTATTAACTTGAAGTTTTGGAGTTTTTTAAGTTATTTTGAATTGAATTTACAATTAATGGAATTATATTTGATTATAATGGGATTTAATTTAAATTTTGATGATTTAATATTTTTGATTTGAATTTATTTATATTGGTGCCAATTTATTTTGGCATTTGATTATGATGTTTTGTTTTACTTTACTACAATTGTCGGCTTATTGACTTTCAAATTAATTAATCTTTCAATTGATTGGATGTGATTTTGATTATTTTAATTATTGATCATTCAAAATTATTATGATATTTTGGCTTATGATAAATGTTAGTTCATGTGCTTTCTATATATATGTTGTAATGTGAGCATTTTTTAAAATTTGGGGGAGAAGAAGTAGCTTGATAAAGCTATTGGGTCGAGATGGGAACTTGTGTGGGGCAGTTTCATGACACCATCCTTCCCAACCACCATATGTGGTATGATAATTTTATGCGTATATTATTTTGGCCATTTTTGGGAGGTCTAAGGAGGTCAATAGGTCTAAGGAGGGAATAAGGATGTTTTTGGAGGTCTAAGTACTTTTGGGAGGTCTAAGGAGGTAGGGAGAAATATGGAGGCTGGGAGGTCTAAGAAAGTTTGGTGAGATGTATTTGATGATGTAGTTGATGAAGATTACTATTATTTAAACACTAGATTATTCTAGATATTGGTATAGCATTATATGCTTTCTTATATGATGCGATATTAATTTTCATTATTACTTGATGCATAGTTGGTGTAGTATGTTCTTGTTGTAGATTGATATTTGTACTTTGATATAGTGGAATAGACAGTGCTTCATATTTACAAAATGATATTTTATACTTTAAAAACATAACTAATTGGTCATTATTTTGGTTTTTATCAATATTACAAAGCAATACAACATTAGATTACACTTTAGTTTTGGTTATTGATCATTGGATATTTTGGTGATAGTTCATTTGGTTGTGGTTGATGTCTATGGAATATGGTTAACTCCACTACATGTTTATTTTGGAAGCATCGAGGATGATGCCATTTTCTAGAGGGGGTGAATGTAATACCCTTCTCAAAATCTATAGTGTTCTTTTCATGTCATGCTACAAGTTGGATTTCCTATATAACGTGTGTATCCTTGTGCACATCATTTGAGCTAGTAGCATTGTAGAATTTAATAGATATTGCTTTTAGTTTCCTTATTATAGTGACCTTATTTGGGTAGTGTGGATGACATTCTCTTGGAATGTGTTTGTTTAAACCCTTGAGTTGCCTTGGGGATCATCAAATTTGTGTTATCTCACTTGTGACTTTGGATGAGATATCCTTCACTCTTACAGTGTTTTCTCTTTGTTTATAGATTCTACCAAGTGTTTCTTCTTTGGAAATAAGTTGGTGATGCATGTGGTGTATCTGGTCTCAGGAGATAGTTTTTCCTTTCATAGATTACTATTGACACCATCCTATCACAAATGTCATAACTTTAATGATTAATTGTATCATCCATCAAGTTGTTGTGAAGTGACCCACTGAGATGATTATCTAATGCATAATATTTTTTGGTATTATGATAATAAAATTTGCCTTTAAAATATGAATCAACAACATTGATATCATTACGATCTAGTGATGGTAACAGTTAATAATATTTTAATAATTTTATACTTGTATAAATAATAGAATGGTTTTATGTGGTGAAATAAATAGATTAATGAATTTGAATATGAAAATATTTAATTATTTATAATGAATTATTTAATATTATTAATAGGATTAATAACTATTAATGAGATTTATATGATTAATGAGTTTTATATTATTGATAATAAAAAACAAATTATCTTTGAAATATTGTACTATTTTAAGTAGCAAGTAATGATTTTTATCTTATATTCATGGTGTTTTTAATACTATTATTAAATTGATCTAATGAAATATATATCAAAATAATAATTGGTAAGCTTAATACTGATTAATAATTTTATTGGGATTTGGCATCTAGTTTTGTTATTAGTTTTCTGTAAGGATATGATTAACAATATTAATTGATTGATGAATATAATAATAATAATAATAATAATAATAATAATAATAATAATAATAATAATAATAATAATAATAATAATAATAATAGTAGTAGTAGGCTTAAGACTACCATGCTTGCCATGTTGTCAACACACTAGTGGGATACCGGGGTGGTAGTTGGTGCTAGTCCAGAAATAATGTAGCGATAGAATAGACCATGGATATTAATTTTGTGCATTAACATTTAAGTATTTATTAATGACCTAGAAATGGTGCAGTAGTAGAGGTGCAATAAATAAAGGAGTAAAAATGAATAAATTTTTATGTCTTGCATTGGCCTAAAATGTTCAACATTGAAGTAGTTTGAAATAAAAGACATTTGAGCATGATAAAAAAAAGCTGTAAATAGCCTAGTCATGGAGTGAAAATGGTTTTTTAAAACTAGATAATGTCTAGAAAAGGTGTTGTGGTAAAGAAGAATTAGAAATAAAATGCTTTGTAAGTGAGTTGGGTATGGTGTTTCTCTTAAATGTGGCAATATGGTAATTATAAGTAATTAAAAAAATAAATAAAAATTTACTTACCATTTTGTCTTTACCTAGAGCTTATTACCATAATTGTATTCCAGCGAAGATAGTTTTGTAGCATCCCAATTATCCAAGGGTGTAAGAAGGATCATTTATTACTTTGATGGCTAAGCCAACTAGGCATAGTTGTTGTAAAGATGTCATATAGTTGGAATGCCCTTCTGGAGTAAAATTTAAAAAAAAAATTAAATTCATATCTATTGGATTATTGGTTATACCTTATCTTGCATGACGTGGGAAGATGATTATCTTTTTTGGGTTGAATTATTTAATTAGTTATTTAGTTGTTCTCATATTCCAATTCTTGGTGTCCACTAAACATGGTCGGTCTTGTCTTTTAGCATAATGTAACTAATGTGAAAATTAGAAACATCTTGAACTACCTCCTTTTTGGGTAGTATAACTTATTAAATGGATTAGCATTGAGAAAAAATTTTGGTAACATCATATAGATATAAAAGCCATCTTTGGTCGTTAGTTAGGTCTTAGTGCTTACATGAGACTTTTGTTAGCTTTATATAACCCTTGGGTTAATATTTTCTAAACTTGAGAGAATACCAGGAGATAGGTACTCGACCGGGTTTAAGCTTATACCATTCTTGAATGAAATAATTAGATTAATTGTCTTCTTGTTTAAGAATTATGGCATAGATATGGTATCTTGACTTATGGTTTGTTGATCATTGGGGCATGATTGGGTTTAAGATTTTATCATTCTTGAATGAAATAATTAAGTTATTTGTCTTCATTTGAAAGAGTTATGGCATTGAGATATTATCTCTTGTTTTATGGTTTGATGATTATTGGGTGTTATTTTATATATATGTGACTCATGCTTGTATAGTTTCTTTGTACTTTATTTATACACTAAAATCTTATCTTATCATTTGTTTAAGTATTTTTGTTAAATTAGTAGCTAGTTTGGATGTAGCGTAGCATGTAGAGTATCACTTGTACTTCAAAGTTATTCATATATTATTTATCTATTGATAAATGTCTCTATCCTCATTTAGAAGTGAGTGATTTCTTTTGTTCAAAGGTAAATGGATGTGCATCTTTATTTTAAGTTAATATAGAGTTAAAATATACTCAAAATGTTAGGAAGTAATCTTTTATGGTTTACATGTAATTCTTAAAGTAAATAAATAAGAACCAAATAATGAGATTCTCATCATTGAGTGTAGTGTTGTTTAGAAGATGTTACTTGTTGGTAGTTCATGTCTGGATAAATCAAATCATGTGATTGGATTCATTCAAAGAGAGAATAATAATCTATTATTTTTATAGTATATTTAAAACGGTATTGTAATTGAAATATCATTATAGAATCATTATTATACCTTGCGGGTTTTGGTTAATGAAAGTTGTAGAAGATTTCTATATTTAAACTTGATTTCAGAATTATTTTTTTATCTCTTAGATTTATATAGATTTTGAGTTTTCAGTTGCATTACAACCTAGGAAGATGGCTTCGAGTTATAAAGTTAAAATATTCTAATTATAGTAACTCTACTCTTAATGAAGGTGGGTTTTGGGTCCTTAATCAATAGAATAATTTTATGATAAATAAAATATAAGAGAACTAATGTTAAGCTTGAAACAAGATCCTAAGAGATTAAGTTACATTCATATATCTATATGAGACAACCTAATAATGCATCAAATCTAGGATGAACCAACTATTGACCTAAATAAACCTGAAGTGACACCCTCCTATTATATACAACTCAGATAAGCAATGATTTTCTTGTAACAATAGTTAAGAATTAGCTTCTGGTTGATTTTTCATCCTCATCCCTGGTTTAAATAAGGAAATAAAATTTTGAAAAATGTTGTTTTTGTGTGTGTTTGAGATGTAAAATTTGGGCATTATAGTTATATGATTATTTCTCTAGGATCCCTACATCCAAATCTACCTCTGAATGTGTGGGAACTAGTCCCAACTCTATCTCTATTGCCATAGCTATGTTACATAGATGCTAGAATGATTTGGATGTCTAATATAATAATTTCTCATTAAGAGGAAAAATGATGCCTCTATCAAAGATGTATTGTACCTCTAAATCTATCGAGTGGTAAATCAACTAATACATACATGACTTGAATGTTATAACATACTCAGTTATTTGTTTTGTCTCACCCTGGTGTAGTGAAAGCAACTTGTCATATGTGACTCGAGGTCCTTATTCTATATGTAGTGCCTAATAAATAATACTTATAACTCATCATATGCATGTAGTGAACCACTAGGGAGTGCATGATGAAACTAATTTGATGTCTCACCTTCTATAAATATTGGAAATAATTGTAGTAGAGTCAAATTATTAGTAACATGTGGCATGACTTTGCCATAATCCTAAACTTGCAAGTATGGGTCTCCATGCCCATGAAATTTTGGTAACATTGGTATCTAAAATTTGGGTGACAACTTTGTATTGAATATTCTACATGGAATAGGATTTCCATGGATGGTATTAGAATCAGCCCAAGAGTGGTATGCTTTACTTTCCAATGTGAAATGGTGTAATTTTTGTTGTAAATCACCTTTTCATGCATCAATGATATTACCTATTGTGAAGGTATGTTGTCATCATCAAGGGGCTAATTTAACTCCTGAATTTTGTTATTTATCTTAGCCATTAGTAGACTACATCGGGGACCTTTTTTAAAGAGGATTGGTTTGCTCATTTTAACCTTTGGAGGGGTGATTACTTGGACTTGGTGAGAGGAAAATGGGCTATCACCCTTGTGGGGGTTAGGTTGAGAAATAGGTTATATTATAGTAAGGAGAGTTGAGGGAGATTCATTGGTATCTCTTATTTCATTAATTTAGAAAGAAGGATCACATGTTACTGCACTAGAAGATACATTATTATCATGTCAATGTAAGTTATGTAAACTATGAACATAAGAATAAGTGTGTGTGTATTTTTTATAATTTGAAATAACATTAGTTTGAACATGATAAATAGGTGAAGTAGTGAGATAAAAAAGGTTTAGACTCAATGTATTCTTCACCAAAATCATAGTAATCATCATTATTCCAAGGTTCATCAAAATCAAAGTTTAATTCACTTGCATAATTAATAGTATAAGACATATCATTTGCATGCTCAAGAAGAGAGAGAGTAGGAGAAGATTTTAACATTTTACTATTGTGTAATATATCATCATGTGTTGGAGTAATGCAATGCATGTTTTCACTAGTTATGTGTGGAGTGCATGTATGATTATTACTTTCAATCTTAGAGTCAAGGGTAGAATAAGTAGCAAGATTTTTTTTCATTTGGCATATTATGACATGTAGGAGAAGAGTTAAATATATTTACATGATCAACATTTTACAAAGAATCATTGTGTTGATCTTGGAATTTAAAATAAGGTGATAAAATAATTTCATCTACTTTAGTTTATGCATTGGTAAAAGGTTTAATATAATTTTTACATATTTTTTTTAATTTAAATGAGAAGGGTAAAGAATATGCATTTCTCTTTTCTATGTTTCTTGAATCATGTGAAAGTAGATTTCATTTATTTCACTTATATTGGTTTAATTTGAATAAGGGGGTAGCAAATGTAATTTAAAAGCTAGGATCACATTATAATAAATCACTACCAACAAGAGGTTCTTTTGGCATGATATTCTTAGTTTGATTTTGAGGTGTGGGAAAAGAGGAAGAGGAAAGAGAAGAAGATGCATCTAGTATATCCACATAAACACTTTCATTTTCATGCTCATAGTAATCTTCATATCCATCATAATAGCAATAATCATCATCATCATTATAAATGAAATGATTATCATGTGCTAATGTACAATCTTGAAAATTTATCCATTAGTTATTATTTTTATGATAAAACATCAAAAATTCATCAAATGGGTGAGGGGTAAGAGGCTTCTTTGATGTCAATTCAAACTTACCAGAGAATATAATGTAAAGAATGAATAATAAGCACACAATAGGTAGAATGTAATATAACATAAATATATGTGCAACTATGGTAAACATTCATCCCAATATATAGAAAAAATAGGATTGTACTTGAAACCCTAAATGCTAGTATTTGTATGTATAGGGACCTAGTATGTGGATCTAGGGTTTGATGAGGGTTATTTAGCAAAAATTTAAATTATATTAAATAAATTAAACACTAATATATGAATAATTTGGATGAGTTAGGTTGTGATAAAAACTAGGAAAAAATAAAAGTTTGTAACCATAATTTAGTCCACAAAAAAATGAAAAAGGTAAACACTAGTCTAAACTAGGGTTTTAAGCAATATTTGAAGTAATTCAGGTTCACCAAATGTTTTAATTATTTTAGACATAGTAGATGCAAATCCTAGGTTTTTAAAGGGATGAGTATAGAAATAACTTGAAATGAATATAGGAAATAATTAATTTAACAATTTTTCCCAAAATAGTAAATACGTAAAGAAAGTGCACTTACCTAGAGTAAAATAGGTATTTCTATGACTCAAGAGGTTAGAATAGAGTTAGAAATCAGGCAAGCATCTTTCCTTCTATGAGTGTAGTTAAAATAAAACTTAAAACCCTTATGAGGATAGTAATTCAATGTGGCGCTAGTGTCCAATTATGGTGTTAGTGTCCTTCTTAGAAGAGTTGTCTAAAACTTTTAGGAAAGCTATATGAGAGTTTGAGGGATGTGTAGGTGATTCTGTGACTTTTGGAAGCTCACCTATTTCACTATTTTTCATGAATCTCTTTCAAAATCCTAATCAACACCTAAACAAATGAAACAATAGCTAGATCAAATACAAAAGAAAGGGAAAATCTAGTTTGTGGGATATTACAATCATGTGGGATAGAACCCTTATTATCCTGGCTATAGTCTACATTAACCCCAATGCTATGGGTCTCAAATCACATGTATTTATCCCTTAGGTAATTTTCATAATCAATTCACATGGTATGATATAATGACTTGTTCTTAGGTCCTTTAATCAAGCATGCAAGTCTAGATGTGATAGTTGAATAATATGTAATGAATTAAGTTGTACTATTGATTGATTTTATGTAATTATGTGCCAAGATAGTAAGTTTTAGATGTAAAATACATTGTGAGTCTCTTTATATATAAGTAACTTTGATTTGAATGTAAGATCCTATTCACTAGTCAAAAATATGGAAAATAGGGATAAAAACATAAGAGGGGGATTAAGGGAGGGTTGGGACCCAAAACACAAAATAAAAATTTTGAGACACTAACATTATGTGGTTCTATTGTTTAAACAAGGGAACTAGTTTCCTAAGGTCCAAAAATAGAGTTGAGACTATGAAAAATAGGTGAGGTGCCCCTATGCCTGGGAGGGGATGACTCAGTACCACTAGGGTTACAACAAATAGGGAAAACAAGACATAAGAAAGACCAAAAGACCCAAAATGACCATGTGTTCAAGATATACACTCGTCACTAAGACCTTCATGTTAAAGATCAAAAAAATAAATAGTACTTATGGTTACTTGACCAAATTAGGGTGTATACACCCTACGTACATTATCCCCATGTAAGTGATCATGAAGGATGACCTTATTCATATATAGTGGGTATGGACTAATTTAGTGGGATACCATTCTGTAAAGTATGTAATAGAATTGAGCATTGTAAATCTCAATGAAGAGGTAGCATCTAAGCTTAACCAGCATGCACAAACTATGTGTGTGTTGGTGTCACTCCCCTTAAACCCACCATGTTGGACTTTTCAATGCTAGCCCTTGACTACACCATAACCGCCAAATAAACTAACCATTATGGTGAATATAATCATGACTGCTAGTGTAAACCATGATTGGCAGCATCATTAACTGATAGTTTTCATGTCATGATATCCCTACACCACTTTCAATCATTTCCCACTTATAAGTGTCATTTCAAATTTGATGGAAATGTCTCTCTGCTCTAATGAATAATTCTTCCTACATGCCCTAAAAATACATTCTAAACTAGACATTCATTTGAAATAAAGACTTTTTCTTTTGAGGGAGATGAAAGCCATTTTACATTAGAGGTAGTTGGATCTGATCACTAATTTATCCTAGGTAGGAGGCAAATTAAGGTAGCTTTGAGATTCCATCCACATTTTCTCTTAGGTTTGTTATAACATAACCTAGTGTTAAACCCCCTTACTTGGTATGAAATGGCATAGTCTCTAGTGTATAGGATGTCTCTGGCATAGTCTCTAGTGAAGGAATGTGAGTTTTTGGACACAATGCCTCAATGACTATATATGGTGAAAGCACACAATTTGTTGACAGAATGATATTTAAATGATTGTATATGAAACTAGTTTATTTCCATAATGTCTTCCCTTAAATGAATCCATAATGTGTTCCCTTCAATGAATTTGGTTTATGAATCTAGTCTCTAGTGAAGGCATGTTGGTTTACATAATATTCATGGTTTTCTTTAATCATAGTTAGAGATCAAAATTTAATATAAGAAATAAAACTTGTAGATCAAACAATTTTATTTTCATTTACGTCTTCAAGTACTGGTATGAATTTTTCTTGCACTAATTTTTGAAAAAGATTTATATTATAGTCTCCTTATCTATTGTTTCTTAAGGCTATCCATATAGCTTTTATTTTTCTCCTCCGTGATTCATCAAGATACATTTAAAAAAACCATCACCAAATATGTAATAAAACAAGCTTAAAATAGATACCCCTAGGGAAGTTAGGGAAATCATTCTTGAGAATGTGCTCTAAATTAGCAAGACTTGAAGTGACTACTTCAAATAGATCTTCTATCATTTAGGGACTACTAAATTTTAATGTGCCACCATTGTTTATGAATACATTGGCTACATATTCATACACATTGATTATATTCCATAACAGTGATGGCATCATCCCTACCATAGAGAAATTTACTAACATTTTAAGTTTAATATACATGTTAATATTCTCTTGGAGATCTTGATGTGTAGTATAATATAGAAATTAATATTCATTTCAATGAACTACATTGATAAATTCTTAACTATATACATATTTTATGAGAGAATCCTTATAATTTGTCAGCAAAAGGACCTCTAAGTAGATGTTTGAAACCTATAATTATCTAATGCAATACTATTGGAGACTTTGGCCTTAGATCCATAGTCTGTTTCATGGTGGTAAAATTCGACCAACTACTTCAAAATCTTGATTTGTGTGGCTTCAACATTCTTCTCCAACATCCACAAAAGATGCTCAAAAAGAAAGGTCTCATATGTAATATTGAGATCTCCCTTGTTAAACCCAAACTCCTCCTCGGTCTTCTCAAGCAATTCTCTAAAAACTATATAATTTAAGTATGCCATTAAAATAATGAACCTCTTCAACTCCTTTCCAACATAAATATCTACGTAACACTCTCAAACATAAGTATAACATTTTATACCACCCTAATGAGAGCCTCAATTAATGGTTGTAAATACCTCCTTTTGGGCATTGGCCAAGTTGTGCCATTTCTTCACAAGCTATTATAACCTCACAATCTAGAGTATTTTGTTGGCCTTAGTTGATCCAATCATTTTACAAATATCTATGGATAATAATATCTTGTAATAGTAACTAAAATAGATCAATGGGACTTAGGAATACATCCAAATTATGATAGTTATATGATACTAATCAAATTACTCTAGTAGCTAATGTTATTAATAGGTATAGCATGTATTATACTTCAACAGATACACACTAAATAAATAATTTATATATCATATAGCCAATTTAGCTCATGTTACTAACATTTAGCACATATATTATACTTCAATAGAAACACACACACAATTACAAGTATATTTGAAATCACAACATAATATATAAAATCATAAAACTTTAATAAAAGTTGGACATCATAGAACAATCATATAACAATGAATAATTCATATCTAGCATATCACAATTTTTTCCATATTTTAAAAATATATTTCTCAATATAACTAATAAAAGAAGCTAAAAATAGAAGCAATACAAAGTAGAACAAATAAAGAAGATATACTACTTGCTCTAAATCACAACCTATGAATAAATTTTAAAAAACCCAACAAAGATTTATGTAATGTTATGTATATTCATGACTATCAGATTTAATATTTCTTACATTCATTGAGGCAAAAAAATTTCATTGAATATTTCTTAAAATATATGCATAAACCTGTCATGTTAGTTTATAAAATATTACTTACAGTCATTTTGGTTTGCCTCAATAAATATAGACAATTATGAATATTTTTTTTATCTCAAACTATGAATTAAGACAACTATGAATATTACATAAACTAGTAGGAGTACATCTATCATTTATGTAATCCATCAACAATTTAAATTGTGAACTTCAATCTCATATGTGTGTAACCATACACAAATATATCATGCATGCATATATATTAAAATTAACACATAACATAATAAAGACATAGCATATGCCAAAAAAATACAATGGAGTTCCTTATTATAATTACCATAAAATGTACATCAAAGTCTTCATTACCCATGGTGGAAAAGGGGATGTTGAATACACTAGTGTTACCTTATTCCTACTACTACTCTCCAAACCCTATAGTTTAATGGAAGGGAAATTTTATCTTTCTATGTCTTCTTATTATATGAGTATGGGTATGTTAAATATATACATAACCAACCTATGTATAATGGATAGTTTAAAACTAACTCTCCAATCTATGCCTCAATCATTATATCCATAACATAGTCCTAAAGTACATGAATATATACATGTGCAAATGATATGTGAGCCCATTTAATCTTGTCTACCCATATGTGCACATAAAATCACATAAATATGTCAACTATCTAAGACCCATAAAAAATATCTATTTAGTATGCTACCATGAGTACATGGCCCACATCACACATGGCCCATATCATGTGTGACCCATATATTAATATAATTTGGAGTGAGTTCATGTAAGATGTGCTAAGGACCTAAATTTCATAGTTTGGACATATATGATTATTGTGATCTGATAAAACTAGAAAGGACATTTGTATTTAGATCATAGGCTAAAATAAATTTTCATGTAGGGGGATTGATAAGACTGAGATCTAACATAATAAAATTCAATCAATATCACTTGCATTGGTATGGTGGCATGTTTTAGGGAAACTTATAAATTAGTAGATATATCAATTTATTTCTATTGTAGTGATATAACTAAAAATACAAATGTAGTTACTTAAATGCTAAACATCAATTTTGTTTATTTTGATTGATTATATCATACCCTTATTTTTAAAAAGAGTTTATACATTCAATGAATTCCATCAAATGTGCCTATAATTTCCCTTCTTATACAATCTTTTCCCATAAGGTTTTGACATCCAAAATATAATTATAAAAAAAGGTTAAATGTTGAGTATATAAAAGGTGGATTAAATAAATCCATAGTCTAGGCATGGTGAAAATTGTGTTTTAAAATATTAACTACTTTGTCACCCTCTCACCAAGTAGGGGAGGCCATGTGTTTTAATTTAGCTAATCACAAAATGGTTTAAAAGGTAGGGGAGATATATAAAATTTGGGAGCTGTAGGTTACATTTTGGATTTAATGTAAAGTATTAAGTACTATAAATCATTGAATTCGATTCAAACCCCAAAATTATTGCACATTATAGTGGTGAACTACAATGATTATCAATCTATAATATGTAAGATAAGAAAATATATTATGATAGAAATAACATCCTACCATACAAAATAACTATTTCTGAATGATGTTGAAGGTGGAAGCACATTTTAGTGTCTTGGCAACCAATACTTTGATATTTTGTGTAGTTCATAGGCAAAATTCAATGTTGTAAATCATAATTCAAACTAACTTGTCTACAAATTATTGTATGTTGGCAACTAATACTTTGAAGATTGAATGGTCTAGATTTATGATGGACGGTCCAAAAAGAAATAATTTATTGAAAGAGATATATACTAAGGCCAAATGGATTTAATTTAATTTTATGTTTTACCCTCGATTGTGAATTGTTTGGTTTAATTCTTGTTTGTTGATGCTATCAATTTTTACATCGATTATTTTAGGAGAAAGAAATCAATCGTCAGTCATCATTATGGGCATGCCTTAAGTTCATATGTTCCCATCCACTCATTGGATATCCTAAGAGGGTTTCAAATGGTGCATGAACCAGTGGGGTGGGATTCCCACTGGGTAGGAATAGACACTCTATGGCCTCCAATATCCCATAGTGGAATCTTAGTGGGTGTTCGATTGTTTTTTAAATATAGATGTAGACGATGGGACGACATGGGTAATTTTAATGATTCTCCCTATATTGGTTAGGCAAAATTTAATATGACTTTTGCATTTATGGAATAATAAATACTTTTTAACTTTATATCCACTTTATGATTTGTTATGTCTTGTTTAATATTGTAGTGGGAGGGGGACGAAATAGAGCCAAGGTGATGAGAGTGTTCATGACCCAACAATGATTTTTTGTCCTGAAATGTACAAGAACCACTAACCATATTTTTTTCATTCATTTTATTCATAGATGCTTCTTTTTTCATTCCTATAATACTTAGTAATAGACAAATTTTGACACACCTTATAATTTTCTATATTGTTTTTTTTTTTTTTTTAGTTAGAAGGGGTGGAGTAGAGACATAGTGAAGAGGTTAATAAAGACCTACATAATTAATTCATCCCCAAAAATGTGAGTATTAGTTGTGTTTATTATTATTTCTTTCATCATGATCATACATGTTTATTGTTTCACATATGTTTGGATTGACGTATATATTGTGTTAGGGTGAGGTGGAGTCGAAGAAGCTTGATAAGGATGTTGATGATGATGATGATGACAGTGACTGGTGCCTCATAATATGATGTGGAGGATGAAAAAAACTTATAAGAACATTTTCTTGTCTTCAAGGATCTTTTATTTAGTTTGTTGATTTATACTTGTAACCTAAAATGGCTTATTTGTTGAATCATAGTTTTTTAGTGAATATATGACTATGGATATGTGTATTACAAAGCAATAGTTTCACTATTGTTTATTGAAGCCATGCAACACATTTTATGACAATGGTCATCATCTATTTTAGTCACTAGACTAACTTAACACTCATCATTTAAATATTAATGGTCATCAACCCATTCCAAAGAGACCAATAGGACATGCTGGTAGTGTTAAAAAGAAGCTTATTAGAAGAGAATACACAAAAAGACAAATGGAATTCATGAAAATAGATTGAATTTTAAAAACTAGAGCATTAGCAAGAGAGATAGGCTATAAAGATCATGGATGGTGAGGGATAATGTCTCCCAATCATGTGATTTTAGTGAGATAACCTTGAAGGATATCAATGACCAGATGATTGCATATGATTCAAGTGAAAAATTGGAATGGATAAGGTAAGCATGCATAAGACAAAGAAGTTAATATTAATAAATTGAGTGAGAAATCTAATGGGTGGAGAAATGAAAGTGTGAAAGCAATAGTGGACATCAGGTTAGATGCAATTTGTTGAATGGTTTCCATGAATTAAAATTTAAGTTAATTTTAACTTTTAGAATATTAAATTTTATATTTTTGGAGAAATCACTATCCATAATTCAGAGATATGACCCTCAAACCCTTTCTACTAACAATTATAACATTAATTTAAGGGAATGCCTTTCAAGAAAAGGTAAAAGAATTTTTTAGCAAACCCCAAAAATAAAAATTACTCATGACAAGATGTCTCACATAAGTAAATTGAATGACTATGTCCAAAGAAATTTTTATTATACTTCTACTTTTCACCAACATTAATCCATTATTCCTGTAGAGGAATGACATGGAACAAGCATGAGACCCCCAAGTTATTGTTTTGTTGAGTGATGATGATAGAAATGATGAATGATTTTGATAGAGATTAGTTGCTATCATCCAAATAATTATGAATCATTTTTTGGAGGTTTGATTTTCACAAATTATTTAGCAAACTAGTTGGTTTATTCTTTGTGTTGGTGTGTTATTCTTGATTTTCATCAATATTTCTAACCTTGACAATTTGAAATATAAGTGTCTTTATGGGAGGGTGATATATGCATATACTTGCATTCATTGCTCATTCGTTTCCACTTTTTTGTCTTCAACATGAGGTTCCATGGCCATGCCATGAACGTGGATATTGGTTTCCAGCGACTACCTTGGACATGATTCTTTATGTATATACATATTAAAATGGCATGTATGACACATAAGATGTGTAACAATAAATATTATATAGACATGAAATTTCAGTACTAGTTTTTTATTTAAAAATTGTGTTGTCTATGAAGTGTTTCATTTATCTATGATTTAAGTAACACTTTGGTGGTTAATATTGTATTTAATGATGTATTGCACATCATTTCATGGTTAAATGTTTTTATTATATTCACATGTATTCATGAAATCATGTATATATAATGATATGTAATGATGTTGATCGATAATCTATCATGTTCACATGTTTACTTTTTTTAGTTTTTTAATGTTACAAATGTTAGTGATCAAGTGCACATGTTTTCATGTCACTATGTATGTTGAGAAGTAACCATGGTGAGATGGATTTCAATATAGCATTTCATGCATGACATGTCTTTTTTCCATCCACTTATCTCATGTGTTGTCTTTATTTATTCAGATAACTCACACAATACTTGATTAAATATCTATCGACCATGGTTTGAGGAAGAGGAAGAGGGGTGATGAAGAATGAAACACTTTAAAATATCATAACAATCATTTTGGAGGTACATATTCATGGTATTCTATGTTGGTTTTTTTTTTTTAAATATTTTGGACATCTTATAGCTTGTGTGTTGTGGTTTATTATCACACCTAAAAAATGTTGATTATATAGTTTGAATCAAGAGCCAGTAACTACTATCTAATTTCCTATTTGTATGGAAAATGGAAAAAAATGCCATGGTACATATTAACAACATATCCTGGATGAATATTGATAATACAAGGACACTTCATGCAAGAAAGAAAATATTTTATAACATTTTTTACACTGTCATTTTATTTAAAAATAAGATACTAAAATTAACTACATGAGATCAGTGGGTATTGGTTAGTTTTAGGTCTTAATATCTATGGCAAAGACCAAATGCCAATATAAATTAATACAATAGAATATAAAATATTGAGAGGTAGAGAATATGGAAAAATAATGAGAATGATTTCAAGGAAAATAATAATCAAATGGAGCTTATACCAAAACCACATTATTATCATTGTCATTTATATGCATCATTCAATATGCTTGTTTGAAAAATAGTTGTGAACCACATCCATAAATCAACCTACCTAATCCAATAAACAAATCAACTTACAATGTACTTGTATTGGAAATTATTTATTGGCTTCCACATTTTAGTGCTAAATTAAAATTATGTGTTATGCTTCGTAGAATAAATGCCTTTGGTAAATTAAAATTTCATATGACTAAGGGATGTGGACTAGTCCCCTAGGAGGAGGTGAGCTCCTCAATATCTTATGAATGCTAGACAAAATACCATTATTGTAATGATCACTATAGTTTTAATGCATATGATGAGTATATATGGATGTTTCCTATTTCATAAGAAATAAGAATAAATACAGATTTTGTGTCCATGTTCTTATCCCATTTAGATAAAACTACAATGCAACCACATTTCATTAAAGAGATTATGGCATTAGAAAGGTTGTTTATAATTTTGATTGAATGTTTGTATTGACTTAACCATGTATTTTTTTAGAGGTTTCAGCAAATGAAGATATTGATTCATCTACTTACATGTCCAAGGATATGGAAGAACTAATTTCAAGGATAATATGTTAGAGCGTCATGTCATCTAAAGATCATCTTGATTTGAAGTTGTCACTAGCGATGCTACATAAATAATCTCTCATTAGGGAAAATTAGCTATTGTGTAAGCTTCTTGAAAGTGTAAGGACAAGAATTAAAAAGTTGGAAACCACATTAGATGATAATAACATAGCGGTTGATTAGTTTCATTGTACCATTATAACATTAAGGGGTGAGAAGATGAAACTTGAAAATAATTGTGTCAACCTAAAATTTTCCCATGCTTATACAAAATCACTCTATGACTTTAGGGGAGAAACTGACAAGGCCATACAAATAAATCATGAAGGAATGATTGCCATATATGACTACGGGTTATAAATTTTGAAGGTAGAGTAAAATATCATGTTTGGGCAAGTTTATAGGATGAGTCAAACTAACCATGGCATTCTAAAGACAAATAATGAAAATTAGCTATGTGCATTCAGTACTGTGACCGATATGTTATGTTTAAGGAAATTAATCAAAACATATACTTTTTAAGATTGGAAACTATGAACATTTTCATAAATTACTCATTTATACACGTGGAATCCCATAAATTACAAGTTTATACATATAATTGACATCTTTTTGTCTAGACCCAATTCTTATTATATTATTTCCATGGATTTAGATATACTCTCTCTATGTTCAACATAGTGGCACATAGTGTATATTTAGTTTATTGTATGTTTGGCATGTATACTCCATAGATAACACATAAGCCTATATGAATGAAATTTTATTAAATACTTCCTACATATAGTATATTTTCTTTATATTAAATTAGAAACAAGGGTGGTATATGAGCCCAATTTATTGATGAAAGCTATATTTCACTAATCAATAAAGATAATAGAGCATCTTAGATAGTTGAAATTTCATTTATCTTGAAAATGATAGAAAATGAAGTTTCCAATCCTATCAGTAATAAGGTATGTTGAGTGTTAACATTTGGATTTTTGTTTTTGAGTAGAGAGTTTATATGAAATTTATCATGTAGGTCCTACACAAATGAAAATCAAATATCATGAAGCTACCATATATATCTTATTAATATAAAATTCTTAGAAATTAAGTTTTTTTTTAAGAGTGAAATGTCAATTACATCTTATAGAGAATCAAAAGCTATCTATTTTATTTTTGAATTTTTAACTTCTTTTTTACCAAGACCTACACTAGTCAAAATTCTAATGTTGCCATTCAATATTACCTATTTTACCATATAATAATAATGGACTAAGACATAACATAAATTGAATAAAATATAATAATATATTTTTGAAATAGAAAAATAATACTAATAATACATGACACAAATTAAAAAAATGAAGACATAGACACTCGTCAATATTATGCTCGAGAGTCAGTTGTTTCAAGAGATAATAGTCTTAGGGTTATTTAAACTAGTGAAGTCATCATTATCCTCAAGTTTTAAAATAGCTCCCCTAATAATAGAACAATGATGTCCAAAATTAAATCCTATAACACTGTTGTATGCCCTCAAATTCCTTGCAACTTTAAGTAACTTTATCACAAGGATTGTGATCCTTTTTAAAATAATATCATGGAAAATTAAATTCCTCTTCCTACTCAATCCACATTAATTGAACTAATATTGAGTTTATGAGAGAATATCAGGATTGATAGATCCCAAAAATGATGTTTGTAATCTTGGCTTGGTTAACCATAGTTAGAGTTACACTAAAACTCATGATGTTTACTTTTTTAGGACTAATACAATCACATCTCAAAATTTTACTTCATAGTTACAAATATAGTCATGTTTGTAGCTATAATTTTGGAGTCATTAATGCTAATCTTCTTTCCCAATATCATCTTATAATTCATGCTTTAAGTTGAGCATACAATCTTCTTCATATAATGTCTTGTATAGTTGTCAATTAGAGTCCCAATTCTTTTAAAGTTATATCACTCATTAAAAGTAGAGCCCAAGTAATGACTATTATCAATACTTGGGGACTATAGTCTCATACCTCCTCCTTGTAAAAAGTGCATTGCAAATCTAATGCTCATTAGCTATTTTTTTTCAATTGAAGGGTTAATTGAAAGCTAGGTTCAAGAAAAATAGTATGATCAAGATTTTGGGTAAAAATGAACAATTTTTTAGTCTTACTACCATTCATCACATC
Organism: Torreya grandis; assembly: GCA_037957365.1. Taxonomy (NCBI): domain Eukaryota; kingdom Viridiplantae; phylum Streptophyta; class Pinopsida; order Cupressales; family Taxaceae; genus Torreya; species Torreya grandis. The sequence continues at coordinate 1,160,463 of JARHVA010003199.1, forward strand.
CAACTTGGCATGCTTTGTTAAACTTCTAAATAACCAATGTTTATATTTGGAAGGACAAATATAAATGTCCAATCTCATAAGTGTAATGAATTTATCTTATAATTGCTCAAACCTTTCTTGTTCAATAGCAGCTAGTGAATTTTTCTTCTTAAGTTGAAACAAAGTAAATTTTGAGGTGATTCATATGAACCCTCCTTTGAGTATCCTTAAGCTTCTCACCAATGAAATGAAGAAGAAGTTAATACAAGATCAATCTAGATATTTAATTATAAAATGGTGTCAAAATATTGATCAAATTAATCAATGTAGTATATAGACAATAATCATCTTATTTTCTATGATTAAGATATAGTTGATTAGTGAAGTGCATTTTTTCTATTAACAAGTTCAATTTGGAAAATCAATAAATGCATCTCAGTTTTTGTCCTAGTTATATGGATGTATTATCTCCTTATGTATTTTTGTACATTTTATGATTTTATAATATGGTTTCAGAAAGAAAAAATTTTAAATGGGTCTTCTAGAGAGGATGAAGCAAAAATTAAAGTTAATTCCAATGACAATGAATATGATAAATAAAGTACAAGGAGAGTGAATTTTGAAAGAAGCTTGAGGGGGTTAGTTATTAAAAAGAGATTATGAAATAAAATAATGATGATGAGGATCATGAATCAAAGAGAAAGTTAAAATAACTCAATTAACAAAGGATCTAATAGAAAGGTAGAGGGGGAAAATGTGAAGAAGAGAAAAGATGACAAATAGGATAATCAAATTATAGGATGGATCTTTTTTTATTAAGGTGAAAGAGGGATTATTTTGGCTAGGGTACCAAAACCCTAGGATAAGTACAAACAAAAAGGAACCAATGGAATACCAAAGTCCACAAGAGAGACAATAATAAATAGGGCCAAAGATAGCTAGAACAAAACCCAAAAACAACAAAGAAACATCCAAAAAACCACCAAAACCCAAAAAAAAAGGAGAAGTTGAAGCTTGTTCCATATCGATATTTCTAGACACGTCTTCCTAATAACTTTTCATTATTTTGAGATTTGATTAAATTTATAATAGTAGCTTATATTTATCAACATCTCTATGGCATCTGCTATACTGAACTTGTTTGTCTTTACCTTTGGTAAGGGTCTTATTGTCAAATAAATCACCTAGGTGGGATCTAAGATTCTCAAAATTTTGAGTTTCCTCATTCATATCATCCTAAAAGAGTTGTAACCAGGATCACCAGATCAACGAATGCATATGATGGAGTGATGTCACGAGTTGATCAAGTGCACTTCACAATGAAACTACCAGTAAATGAAATCATGCATAGAAGAATATTATAAAGGAATGAGAGCAAATAATTAAATACTCTATATCATCCTGAATTAATGAATACAAAGGGATAGAGGTGAATATATAGGATGGAGAGAGAAATATACCACACATTCTAGTGAATGTGGGACTAATCTTCCCAAGTAACCCATATGAACTCTATAGACTTAAGAAAGATAATACAACCATGTAGGAAAAATACAATGGTAAAAAGGCCTACACCAACACCCCCCCCCCATAAGTGTAGCTTAGGTGGGTGATGATAAAAAAATGGGTCCCAGTAACAAGGCCTGATAGGGTACCCAAGTACATAGTGATGATCCTAATATCTTACAAAATATGAAGGATGTGTGCCTCCATAAATAAGAGAGAGAAGGTATGCATAAAATGTATGGTGAATGTTGTAGTAGTCCCTCTACAAAAAATGTTTTCTCTTCCTTTTGAAAGAAAGAAACCATGAGCTATCAAATTGTTGAATTCCCACTTAGGTGGAATGTAGATAGGAATCAAGATGTATATCTCTAAAAAATGCTCAAATGTCTCTATGCTAATGCTTAAATATTCCAAAGTCTGATCAGATATCATATGACTAACTATAGAAGTTGGCAATGAAGAAGCATACAATGAAAAAGAGAGAACAATTAGAGAAGAAGATGGATATGGAACATTCATTGAATGAATGTCTATGGGAAGAGGAGAGTAAGGCTCAACAACCATTAAAACTGAATATTGGTCTACAAGTGAAGTACTTAGATGAACATCCATAGGAATATATAATTTGTTAATACTCTCAATGTGTATACTCTCACTAAAATAAGTAAAGTCCTCTAAAATGTAAGTCTGTGAAGGATCTAAAAGAGTAAAAATCTACACAAGAATAGATGTAGAATCTACAATAAGACAATAAAGGTCTAGCAGAATCTCATCCTATAGTGGGGGTCGATAAAAGGAAGAGCACTTTCCACCAAGGATGTATCATCACAAGAAATAAAAACATGAGGAGAGAGTACAATAGTCTCAGAAGAGATAATAGGAAGTAGAGGAGGAGGTGTAATGTATGTCACTATAGGATCTCTAAAAAGGGACTTTAGGATGCTCTAATAGTACATAGACACTCTATATATTCCACATGGCAATGAAGATCCATGGAAACATGAAGTAATAGAGTGTAAAAAACCTTGTCATAAGTATTAGCCCACTTATTAAACAAAACAATATCAATGGGTTCAAGAAACTGTCCATATAAAAATGGAATATGATTCTTGCATGTGAGCAAGTTTTCTATATAAGCACACCATAAAGCATAGTTGTCCTTCCCAAGAAGGGTTATTAGAGACACAACCTTCCTCATCAAGTAGTAATAGTGCATACTTTGGAGATGGACTTCAGACTACACTAAAAATGAGTCCAAACAAGTGAGATAAATCGATGCATAAGTGACAATACAAGCTCAAATAGATATTAAGATCTATTGACAATGCATCTAGGAATACAAGAGCAATCTATGCAAGCAATTACTAAATGGGCACAGGTAACAGTTAAGAAAAAACTAAATATGCATAAGAGAGAATGTAGGTCCCACAACAAACCCCTCAAGACAATTAGGTAGACCCCCACCCCTCAAATTTTGGCACTTTATAAATTAATGTGTTTTATAATGAAAATTGGCCCAATAAAAGGGAAATAAAAATATATATTTTTTCAAAAGATGGTACTCAATTTTGAGTTATTGTTTGCAAGATATTAACAATATAATTTCTTGTAAATAGGTCTATTGACAAAAAACTCGCACTTGAAACTTAAAAAAAGTACCCTTGGGTGAGGTAAAATATGAATTCTAACCACTCATTAGAATTTACATAGAACTATGGATCTCCTCACATCAATAAAAGTAAAAAAAAATTAGCCCGGTCACCCCAACATGAACTTTTTTGAAAAACCCTCTTTAGAAGGTGTTTTAATAAAAAAAATATGCAAAGTTATTTTAAATAAAAGTAAAACATGCTTTAATTTTTTAATTATTTTTAGGGAAAAACTTTTAGGTTTTTATCTTTTTGACTTTGCAAATAAATTAAGAAAATTTGGGTGCCATCATAGAGAGAAAATCAAACATTAAATCTCTATAGTTCACCAATGGAGGTGTTGGAATGCCAATGCAAGATCTAGGACACTAAAGCAGGAATTTGAATGCTAATGGAGACCATCAAAAGTGTTAATGAAGGAGATAAAATGCTACTGGAGGAGTTACAATGCTACCATATGTCTATATGTAGGTGGAGATTCATGTGAGAGGTAAGGATGCCAATCTACTCAGTAAGAAAAGGCACGTCGATAGTAGGTCATGTATTGGTTATGAACAACAGAAACCATGCTTCCTTTAAATGTGTTCTTGCATTTGCTATATACACTTTAGTTTGAAAAATGAGTTATACGATTCTATCTGGAGGAGTAGTCATTGAATCCAAATCTCTAGATCTCTCAGTGAAGGGAGACCTCTAATGTACATGTGGAAGCTAGAATGCAGGCCTCAAAGTTGTTAATAGACTTTAGAAAATGATTATTGCTAGTGCAAAGGTAAAAAACAATTTCTAGTACACTGTAAAGAAAGTGAAAGCTATTAAAAACTTCTAACATCACTTAATATAGAACACATGTGTTTAGATTGATCCACACAAACCAGATCACCATGCCACTTCCACTACCATTCTTCAATGCAGTAACAGATTTCTTTCCCATGTCACTTCCTAAATAGTTATGTCTTTGGTAGATCTCCACACTCAAACCCAACAAAACACAAATCTTGGTCACATCATATCTGGAAGTGAGTCACCTTGATACCATAAATGAAAAACTTAATGTAATGGCAGATCAAGTTATCCTTCCATAGCCTCAGTCCACAAAGAGAAATGAGGCCAAGATCTGAGATGCCTAGTTAGAATGTAGATCTATAAAAATAAAACTTCCAATGTACTTTGGTAAATTTGAATCATTGTTAGCAATATTCCAACACACAAGCCAAAAGAAAAGGATGGCACCAAGCTACCAAAGTGTGACATCAAAGTTGGTTATTAAATTAGTTAAGAATGCCTTTGATCAACAAAAAAAACATATCTAAATTTGTTCAATTGCCAAAATAATCTTCATGCCACAATTATGCCAAACTAGAGCTCCATTTAGTCATAAAGAAGTCACAAAAAAGTGATAATGGCTACGAATGAACTAGATCTACAAAAAAATGACCACCAAAGATGAGAACTTTGGTACATCTAGATACTTCTCTCAATAATTCCTATGATAATATAATATCAAATCTTAGGATTTCATAAAAAAATATCAAATAACTAACCAACCAGACAATTTTGAACATAGATTAGCACTCTGATATGATAAAAGAGTTGTATCCAAGATCACCAAATCAATGAATGCATATGATGGAGTGATCTCATGAGTCGAGAAAGTGCACATCACAATGAAACTGCCAATAAATGAAATCATGTATAAAAAAATATTACAAAAAAATGAGAGCAAATAATGAAATACTTTATATCATCCTAAATTAATGACTACAAAGGGAGAGAGGTGCATATATATATTGGAGAGATAAAGATACCACACATTCTAGTGAAAGTGGGACTAATCTTCCCAAGTAACCCAATGATCTCTTGATCTCTAAGCAAGCTAAACAATTGTGTAGGCAAAACCTAGTGGAAAAAAGTCCTACACCAACACATCTTTGATACAATTCACCAAGAAGCTGATATTATTTTTAAGCTTATCATTTTCATTTTCAATCACTTCAACCCTAGTTTGGAGACTCTGCAAATGTTGATTAACATCCTTAGCAGAGTTGTTTTGTACCAATATGTCATTCTCCTAATGTAAATATTTGACTTTCCCTTTAAGATCTATTAGTTCCCTCATGAACCAATGCATGATAGATTTTTGGAGGTCCATTTATTCAATAGTCTTGTCTGAGTTATGCTTTCCTTTCAAAGAGCTCACTAAATTATTGAAATTTTTGTTTAAAACATGAGGTTGTTTACTATCGGAGTTGTTTCCAAAATCCAGATAATGCGAATGCAATGGAGACATGATCACACGAGATGAAGCTAGTGCACATCACATAGATGCTAAAGCAATTTGAAATTATACAAGAAGATAAATTGCACAAGACAAATAGGAGAAAATCCAAAATCTGATTAACATGAGATGGCCAAAGTGAAGAATACATATAGGAGAGCAAGTAACTCCTCCACAAAAGGTGGTCAAGGCACCCAAGAATAGACTGTAACTCCTCCATGAAAGGTGGTGACAAGGTGCTAAGAATAGAGAAGTAACTCCCATAAAGGGAGTTACTTATGACACCTATGACACATCTATGACACATATCTCCACATAAGCTAGCCTATCCCACAAATGTAGGAAAACTCCATGTATGCACAAAAACATAATTTCCCTATTAATAAATAGGGAAAAATAAAAACCTACACTAATACCCCCCATAAGCACAGCTTAGGTGGGTAGTGTAGAAATATAAAATGGGTCCCAAAAACTAGGCCTGATGAGGTACTCATGTACACATGCAATCTACCATAAGATAGAGAAAAGGAGAAAACCCGTAGGAAAAAACTCTCCCCCCACAAAAGAGAGACATAAAAAAATGAAGAGGCTAGAAGGCCCCCCACAAAGATGATATTGTTGCAGATGTAGACCACACCCAAGAAGAGCTTGTAGATGAATGAACTTGCTCTCGGTGAAAGGTCTGGTGAAGATGTTTGCAACCTGCTTCGAAGACTGACAAAATATCAAGTTAATGAACTAACTATGAATAAGCTCCCAAATGAAATGCATGTGAATCTCTATGTGCTTGGTCCGCTGGTGTTGAACTGGATTCTTGAAAATATGAATGGTATTCTGGTTGTCACAATAAATGATGGTGGGCTACCTTATAGGAATGCCAAATTTAGAAAGTATCCCCTGGAGCCAAATAGCCTCAGTGGCTGCATTAACATCTCCTCTGTACTCTGCCTCTATGGATGATATAGCAATAGCATTATGCTTCTTTCTAGAGCAACTAATAGGACTAAAACCTAGAGAGAAACTATAACCAGAAGTGGACTTGCGAGTCTGTGAATCACTAGCCTAGTCTAAATCTGTATATCCAACCATGTCAACCTCTATGCCAAATTTGTAATGAATCATGTATCTATGTGAACCCTGTATGTAATGCAAGATCCTCTTAGCTACTTTCCAATGTAGCTCATGAGGTTCCTACATGAATCTGGAGATAAGTCCCACTGTATATGATATGTTGGGCCTAGTGTGAGTCAAGTAAATGAGACTACCAACAAGTTGTCGATACCAAGTGGCATCAACCAATGGTGACAAACAATCAGCCTCAAGCTTAACTCCTAATAGAAAGGGAGTCAGAGATGGCTTGCAATCAGCCATGTGAAACTAAGCCAATAAGTCAAGAGCATACTTAGGCTGTGCAAGAGAAATCCCTAAATCTGACTGTAAGATCTCGATGCCAAGGAAGTAGTGCAACAAACCCAAGTCTGTCATGTCAAATCTATCCTAAAGAGATGCCTTCACCACTGTAATAGCTGATGAAGAACTCCCAGTGATCAAAAGGTCATCAACATATAGAACCAAAATTAGGAGCGAATCATCCTGCCACAAGAAGTAGACACTGGGGTGAGAATGGCACCTAGTGAAACCCACTGTGAGAAAGAAGGAATCCATCTTGGCGTACCATGCCCAAGGGGCCTGTTTGAGGCCATAGATAGATTTCCTAAGTCTTCATACTAAGGAAGAATCCTAAAGAAATCCTGGTGGCTGCTCCATGTAGATCTCCTCCTTTAGGTCTCTGTGAAGAAAGGCACTCTTCACATCCATCTGATGCACATTCCAACCATGTGTTGTGGAAATAGCCAAGGTGAGTTGGATAAAACTCATATTTGCAATGGGTGAAAAGGTCTCTTAGTAGTCAATGCCTACCACCTATGAGAAACCCTTGGTGACCAATCCCACCTTGTACTTATCAATCGAACCATCTACTACAAACTTGGTCTGGTATATCCACCTACATCAAACTATCTTTCTTCCCTTAGGAAGTGAAGCCAAATCCCAAGTGTGATTTTTGATTAAGAATATTCTTCCTCCATAGCACTATCCCACTTAGGTACCCTAGATGCCTCTCAAAAAGTCTGTGGATCCAAAACTGAAGCAAAGAAGGCATGTGGATCTCTCTAAAAATCCCCCCTAGTACGTCTGTCATCTACAGGATCTCCTACCCAAGTGCCAGCACTCTCAAGTATTTGTTTGGCCCAAAGTGGCCCAAAAGTGGGCGAGTCAGGTGCTAACTCCTCATCCTCTGACTGACTAGAGGTGGATGCCTCTGCATCACTATCCTCACTGTCTAAACTCAAAGAAGAAGAAGAAGAAGAAGAAGAAGTCTCTGGCTTAAGAACCTGTTGTGGTTGATCTGAATTTGATGAGGAATCATCATGAAGAAGTAGATTCGATGAGAGAGAAGAAGTGTCAAGTGTTGAGTCTCTAGGACTCTCTTGACAGTGGACACTTCTCTCAATGAACAACTCATGAGTGACTGGATCTAGAAGGTGATACCCCTTAATACCATCTAGATATCCTACAAAGATGCAAGGCTTGGACTGACATTCCATAGCTTTGCATTTCTTCTTCGGTATGTAGGCCATGGCTGGGATCTGAAAACCCTAAGGTGCTCAACATCAGGTTTCCTTTTATGTCAAGCTTCAAAGGGTATTATCCCTTTTAAAGCTTTATGAGGAACCCTGTTTTGAATGTAGCAAGCACAATTGATGGCTTTGGCCTAGTACTGTGGTGCTAAGGATTTTTAGTTAATCATACAGCTACCCATCTCTTTCAAGAACCTATTTTTGTGTTTAGCAACCCCATTCTGTGAAGGACTGTAAGTGACTGTGCATTGTAAATCAATCTTCTCTATGGTGCAAAACTACTCAAACCTGTTGCTGACATACTCCCCTCCATTATCAGTTCAAAGAACCTTGATGGATTTCTCACTCTGTTTTTCAATAAGAGCCTTGAAGTCTAGAAAATTTTCAAACACTTCAGACTTTTGTTTGAGAAAATATATCCAAGTGTATCTAGAGAAATCATCAATGAAAGTGAGGATGTACTTGGCCCTTATGAAAGATGGTTTGGGAAAGGGTCCTGATACATCACTGTGGACTAAATCCAAAGGTTGTGAAGCCCTCCAAGCTTTGCCTTTGTCAAATTTTGCTTCAGGATGCTTCCTAAGGGATCACCCCTCACAAAGTCCTTTTGAGAATTGGACACGAGGCAAGCCAATGACCATGTCATTTTTGCAAAGTTGTTCAAGGTAGAGGTAGTTAAGGTGGCCAAACCACTCATGCCACAATTTGCTAACTTCATCTAAATGAGTCAGCAATGTTGTTGGAGAAGAATTTGGTGCAAAATGTGAGAAGGTGTATAACCTTGCTTGGTGATCTGCCCTACCCACTACCACTTTAGTATCACTATGCAACTCCCTGATATCCACTGAATCTGGTGAAAAATCAACTCTAATGCCCTGACCAATTTGAGTGATTTGGTACACTGATAGGAGATTGGTTGAAAGAGAAGGAACATTTAGAAAATTATTGAATGTTCCTCCTTCCATTTCAATTGACCCTCTCCCTGCAACAGATACTGATGTGTCATCACCCAAACTAATTAAAGTTATGCTACAAGGCTCTAAAGATGAAAACTCAACTATTGAAGAGCCCATGTGGTAAGAAGCACCCAAATCAATGACCCATGATGTTGTAGAAGTTATAGTAGCTACAAGGGCCTTGCCCTTTTCTTTCTCCTTACTCTTGCCTTTTGCCTTAGTAGACTCTTGGGTAGATGAATTCTGCTTGATAGACTCAAGAACACCTATGTTGTGCTTCTCTAGAAGATGAGTTAGGTGATCTATTTGCTTCTTCATGAATTTGTGTTCATCATGCCCAGTCTTTTTACAATAGGCACACTTAACCTTCTCCTTCTTAGGTTTATCATTGGAGGAGGAAGACTCAGTGTTGTTTTGGTAGGATTGTTGTTTTCTTTCTTCTTCTCCTGGTCCTTGTTCTTTTTCTTCTTCTCCTTTGTTGAAGTCTTATCCTTACCATTTCTAGCTATCAAAGCTTGGGGTTGAGTAGACTTCATTGTGCCCATTTGAATTAGCTTATATTGCTCCCTAGTCAAGTTGGCAATGAATGAATCCAAAGAAGGCATTTTCCATGTACTGCCAAGGGCACTTTTTGTGGCATGAAAAGTGGAGACAAAGACTGAATAGCTTGGACCTAACTTTGTGAGAATAGAAAGGATGAGTTGATCATCTTTCTTCTCTATCCTGCATTCTTTTAATTGCAATCTAAGGGCCTTAAACTTAGTGGAGAAGTCCTGTAGGGTGTCAAAGTTGCTAGGAGTTAGACTTATGAGTTCGTTTTCGAGCTCATGACCTCTCATCTCATCAAGCTTCCCAAATAAGAGTTCTAAGGTGTCCCATATGTCTTTGAGAGTCTTGGAGGTTTCTAAATGGAATAGAAGTTCTAGATACATGGACAAGCTCAGTAATCTGTAGGCTTCATCACTATGATTGTACCACTTGACCTTTTAAGCATCAGTGTTGGGTTCTACTTCAGTACCCATGGTGATCCTATACAACCCTTTGCTTCTAAGAATGATTGACATGTTAACCTTCCATTCATGATAGTTGAAGGGTGTTAGGGGTTTAAGTTGAAAAGAATCTATTTTAATCTGAATTTAGGTGAAGTTGTGTTGATTGTAAGTTGTGAAATTATGCAGAAAGGAGAATGAAAGCAAAGATTTGTAAGTTGTGAAAAGCAATCACACCCCCCCCCAAAAATATTGATCCCCTACAAAATATTCAAGTGCACACTCAAAAAGCGTTAGGCTCAGCCGAGAATGCATCTTAGAGCAATCATTACAAGACTTAAGCAAACAAGACGTCGGACTCAGCCGAAAATGCGTCTCGAGAGACCCAAATTTTTGGCACTTTATAAACTAGTGCATTTTTAGCAAATAACAAGCCTACACTATGAATAATTAAATTACAAACACTTTTGAAAAAAATGGCACCCGAATTCAAGCTACTGTTTGCAAGATATTAAAGGTTCAATTTTCCTGTAAACTAGTGTTTTTGCAAAAAAAAGCACTAAAACATTAAAAAATGTCTATTTTGAGAGAGAAATTAGCCTTCCAACCACTCATTGGATTCATCACAGAGTGAGGAATCCAAATAAAAAGGTCTTTGTGAAAGCAAGTTTAATTGATTGTCTCGATATGCGTGAAAGCAAGTTTACCTTCCTCTTTTAGTAAAAAAGTACAACTACTAAGGCAAAAAAATGAATTTCCAACTAGTTTTTTTTACTTTTTTTTAATAAGAGGAAAGAAAAGTGGATAGGCATAGACTTTACCATAGAAGAGACAAATCAGGTGCAGAAAAAAATGCCAGGTGTAGAAAAAAGGACGCCAAGTGACTAAGGGTCCACATGGGATGCCAAACCAAAAAATAAAGCACCATTTTAAAAAAAAGACAGTCCTGGCTTTGCTAGTAGAAAAAATAAAATGAATAATCTACAAACCTCTTAACGCACAATAGCTACACGCTGGACATCGTACAGCTGCACTTTGCCTTGCTGAAGCCACAACAAATCTATACAAGATGTCTTGGCAAATTTTAACTCAGATATCTAAAGGGAGATCTGAATGAAACTCAAAAAAATTAATTTGTTTAACAGTTTTTTGTATGGATTTGCATGAGTTTTCAAGAAACTCTACCAAAACTCTCAAATGCAACTAAGTTAAACCAAAAAACTACTAAGAAAGCAAAGTAAGAATTTTAGAATAAACTACTAGCATAATGAGACACACGATTATCAGGGTGGCTCTGATACCATATCAAAGTTGTTGCCAGAATCTGGATAATACAAATTCAATGGAGACATAATCACACGAGATGAAGCTAGTGCACATCACATAGATGCTAAATCAATTTGAAATTATACAAGAAGATAAATTGCACAAGACAAATAGGAGAAAACCCAATATCTGATTAACATGAGATGGCCAAAGTGAAGAATACATATAGGAGAGCACGTAAGTAACTCCTCCACAAAAGGTGGTCAAGGAACCCAAGAATAGACTATAACTCCTCCATGAAAGGTGGTGACAAGGTGCTAAGAATAGAGAAGTAACTCCCATCAAGGGAGTTACTTATGACACCTATGACACATCTATGACACATCTCCACATAAGCTAGCCTATCCCACAAATGTAGGAAAACTCCATGTATGCACAAAAATATAATTTCCCTAATTAATAAATAGGGAAAAATAAAAACCTACACTAATACTTACTAGTAGATATTTTACCTTTCTCCTTGGGGTCTTCTCTAGAATTCATTTTTATAGAATCAATTTACTTGGGATGAGTAGACTTACTAGCTCTACCCAAATCCTTTTGATTATTAACATCCTCCGAATCAGTCATATCTTCTTTAACTAAGATTCAGTCACATACATAATGACTTATTTTACCATTTTTATCTATATAATTGACAAGCATAGTGGTAACCTTGGTCACACTCCTCAGATGCTTTTTGATACTATTATCTTTAATTTTAATGGGTTTGACCTCTAAACCTTTAAGATATTTGACTTATAAGCTCTTAGAAGCTTTGACTGAATTACTCTTGGGGACACTACTAGGGTACTTAATCCATACCTTCTTAATATTCTTTATGTCCATAAGATTATCCATAACTTTTTATTCTAAGAATTATAAATTTTTGGATTGATCTAATTTTTTCCCTTAAAGTACTTTTGAATTAGAAATATAACCCATTCATGTCTAGGAGCTAGGTAATTACCCTTTTTAAATTTCAAAATGGAGGATTCTAAAGAGAGAAGAATGTAGAAGGGAAGGCTCAATGGGATTACATGCCTAAAATAGTTTAGAAAAATGAAAAGAGACCACTTGATAATTTTGAACCTACCTTCAAGTGTGATGTAATGCATTATATGGAAATCCACTTCTCCAAATGGCCTTGGCAGTGATTCATAGTCAAATCCATTTTTAAGAGTCTCTAGGGTTTCTCCTTCCTCCAAAAAAATCTCCTTTTCTTTTTTATAATCCCTACCAGTTTTGAAGATTATGGTATCTTCTATCTCTAAGCCTGTAATGTGTGTTATCATCTCCTTCATGATTTCTAGCAAGACCCCGTTGATATTAAGGGTTTTGTCTTCCTAGGCATTATCAAATAGACTCAAAATGTTTATGTCATGCCCTTTAGTTTTATCCACAAACCTTGTGAATCCCCCAATTTGTAAAGCCTCCCAAATAACCTCTTTCTTTTTGACTTCTTCAGGCATTTTTGTCTCTATCCTTTTTAGTAAACCCATTGTTATTAATTGATCTATAAAACATGAGAGATCAAGACTTACCCAAATTAAATTGACTAAAAAATGAAAAATCCCTAAAGTTGTCTTCTTTTTTCCTTTGATAATAAATAAAAATTATTGAAAGATGTTTCTCAACTCTATAAGCTTCTCAAAGACACCAGAAAAGGGAAAAAATAAATAAAAAATACTAAGACTATAGAAAAGTCTAAATTCCCAATATCTCTTAGGACTAAACTTGGGGAAGACCCCCATATCCTCAAGTGTTCTATTCATTACAAATACCTTCTCCCTTAATCCTCTAGACAACGTCCCTAGGAATATCTTCAATGTCCATCCATTTAGTCGAACCCAAAGAGGCCAGTCCCTATTAGAAAACAAATCAGCCATCATGTTTCCTTTATGATATATATGTTGGATGAGTAACTTTTTTCATGGAATCCATACTAGATATGGCTTCATCCACCACTTCTTAATAGACCAACTAGTAGCATTTTTCCTTGAAAGATAACTTAAAATATTTAGAGAATCTCCCTCTATAATGAGCAATTGAAATCCCAGTTGTTGATCCAGTTTTACATCCCACAAGGCAACAAGGGATTCAGCACAATGGTTGGAATTAATTCTCATATCTCCAACATAAGATGCCACAAAATTTCCTTGATGGTCTCTTTATATACCTCCTGATCTAGTTGGGCCTAGATTTCCTTTGGATGCTCCATCAAAGTTAATATTTAATTATCCCAAAGGTGGAGGTTTCATTTAGTTTTTCTTCTATTTTCATATTTAGGATCACTCTTTCTAAGGCTTGAAGGATCATTTTACCAGTTAAAAGTTGGTAGATTTTCAAATGGAAGCAAGCTTTTGCCTTTTTCATTAGGCACTATATTGTAGTTTTAAATAATAGACTAAAATATCCTTTTGAATATAATTTACTAACAAATTTCTTATCTCTAAAAAACATATTGTTATGTTATCCATAAATTCCCTAGATGATGTGCGGCAATGAGAGCTTCCATAACTTTTTTGAGAACAACATTCTAAAAGGGACACTCCCATGACTACCCCACTTCCAACAAAGAACCAGTACAAACCCAATTAACATTGAATTTAAGAAGAAAAAAGATCCAAATTTCTTATGTATAAGGGAAATCCACAAGCAAATGAAAATAGATTCATTGTCATTTTCACATTGGAAACATCTATTAGTCGAGGTGCAACCTCTTTTTCTTAAATTATCCATTGTTAAAATTTTGTTTTGAATTGCCACCCATAAAATAAGTTGATTTTAAGAATAAAAAATTTATCCCATATCTTATCCAAATTAATGATGATTTTAATATTTTACTCCAATAATATTTTACTCCAATAAAATGTACCCATATTTTACATTGTATTGGCCATTAAACAACTCCTTCCAAACAAGTTGATCGTCATTGTTGATGGCTAGCAAGTGAACATTTCTCAATAGATTATTCAAGTTAGATACAATGATGGTATCTTCCTTATTCACTTGCTACTATTCACTTGCTACAACCAGTCCTTCAACCACCTACTACTATTCATGAACCTTGCATTCATACTTATTTTGGATATTTTCATTCAAGTGTTGTCAAGGAATAATTTGACTAAGAGGTTAATCTAATACCCAAGAATCTTTCCAAAATTCAATTTTTAAACCATTACCAATATGCCACTTAGAGCTTCTGGATATAATATCTTTATTCAAAATCAATAAATTCTAGTAATGTGAACCCTTGACAAATTGGTCCTCTTAAAAAATGCATACTGGATATCTACCCTCTAAATATTTGAAACTCAATATTTTATCCCAAGTGTTGTTATCTTTAACAAAAATCCATACAAACTTTGAGATTAACACTTTGTTCATCAGCTAGAAGTTTGTTAAACCAAGTCCTCCCTACTTTTTTAGAATACAAACTTTGTTTTGAGTGACAAGATGAAATTTATTTCTCTCTTCATTTTCAGACCAAAGTAAATTTCTTTGAATTTTAGTCAACTTATCTTCGATGTTATTTGTAAGACTAAAAATAGAAATGAGATACACTGAGAGGATTTGTAAAATGATCTTAACTAACATAATTTTGCCTGCCTAAGAGAGAAGCTTCCCTTTCTATCCTAATAAATTATTTTAAAATCTATCAATTAACTAATTCCAAGCAAAAAATTGAAAGATGATTTCTAAAGAGAGGCACACCAAGGTAAGACCAAGGCAAAGATTTGATTTGGTAGTCTGACAACTGTGTAATTCTATTTTGTCTAGTAATAGGGGTGTTAAAAAAATATACAGAGCTATTATCAAAATTAACCTTCTAATTTGAGGCATGTTCATACATAATCAAAATTATTTTTAACACTCTAGCTTCTTGAATAGAATCCTCAGCTAGAAGAATGGTGTCATCCATGAATTGTTGATGGGACATGGGCTCAACATGATGTGCTAGTTTGAATCGTTTCAGGTCTATTGAATCCAATACTTTTGAGATGAATCTACTAAGATATTATACCATGATGATTAATAGGAAAAGGGATAGGGGATCCTCTTGCCGTACACCCTTGGCACTTCCAAAAAAACCTTGGTCAATCCATTCACAAGTACCGATAACATACAATTAATATTGCAAGATATGATAATTTTTTAGAATATAATATGATAACCAAATTGAGTGAAGACTCTATCTTAAAAACTCCAATCTAATATATCATATTCCTTATCCATACCCAATTTTAAAATCATTGTATCACTATTACTCTTATCCATGGAGTGAATAGATTCATGAACAAGAATAATACCATTTTGTATTTGTCTACTAGGAACAAAGCCCCTTATTAACTATGAATAATAGTTTCCATAATTGGTTGTAACCTTATAAAAATCAACTTAATGATGATTTTATAAATAGAATTACATAAGCTGATAGGAAAAAAATCTAAAAAAACTACCACACCTTTTTTAGGGATTAACACAATAAAGTTGTATTAAATTATTTTAACATTTCGGTTGAAGTCAAGAATTCATTTACAGTTGTAACCACATCACCACCTATGATTTTCCATAATTTTAAGAAAAAAATTGGAAATCCATCTAGGCTAGGAGCTTTGTCTGGATTCATTTTAAAAATCACAAATTTGAGATCTACATTAGAAGTGGTAGTTGTAAATGCTTCATTATCATTTTGCTTCATCAGTTTGGGAATCACATGAAGGAATTCTTGTTCAAATCTTATGTTTCTTATAAAATGATTTATGAAAAAAAATTTAAATAACTTTACACTTTCTTGATTGATATGGTCTCTGTCAGATATGAGATGACCTTCACTATCCAAAATTTTCTTGATGCAATTATGCTTTCTATGTTTCAAAGTCGACATATGAAAAAATGAGTGTTTCTATCTCCTTCTTTGAGCCAAATATTTATATATTTTTGTCTTCAAAGGGACTCTTCCCTTGTATAAATAGTATTATATTCACATAGGAGCTATGTTTCCTTGTTTTGAGTCTTAATATCATACCCATTAATTTATATCTCATCTTCAATATTCAAGATTTTTTATATTATAGCTTTCTTTTTTAAAAGAACATTTCCAAAAACTTATTTATTCCACTATTTTATTTTAACTTTAACATTTTTCATTTTTTCATCTAGTTTGAACATGTTGAACCATTAACATTAGGAGACCACCATTATAGAATCCTATCACAAATGTCTAGGTGAGAAAACCACATTTGTTCCATCCTAAAGGGGTATCTATTTTCCTTTGAGGCAATATCCATAACACTCAACTCAAGAGGGTTATGATCTGATCCCACATGAGGAAGAGATTTTAATGTCATATCCGTATATGTCAACCAATCCATTGAAAAAAAAATCTATCTAACCTACATTGAATAAATTTTGTGCCCAATCTCTTATTGATCCAAGTGAATTTATATCCTCTTAATTACACATCTAGCATCCCTATATCAGAAATAAGGGAAGATAAGTCTTCCATATTATTTGAAATCAATTTATTACCACCTTTTTTATCCCCTAGATGTAAAGGAGAGTTGAAATCTCCAGCGATAATTCAAGGGAAATCCTTGTAAATGTTCCTAAAAGTTATTATATCTTCCCAGATCTTTCTATGAGAGGTTGAATAATTTTGTGCATGGATGTTATATAATATCCATTGCTTACCATCTATCATTTTGTAAAGAGAATGGCCACATGATTATATAATTTAAGGATAGCTTCCCCAACCAGAAATTTAGTATCTCAAAATATGATGAGACCTCTATATGCTCCTAAAGAACTAGTTAAAATAGCTCTAGCATCATTCCAATAAGCATTCTTATGATTAAGAAAAAGGTTTCCTCTATATTAGATTATTGAATAGCCAAGATAACTAGTTTATGAGTCCTTCTAAAATCTGTAAAAACTTTTTACTTTGAGAAACTATGCATTCCTCTGATATTCCATGAAAAAATCTACGTGATTAAATAAATGGTGAGGGATTACCTCCCTTGAATGGAAGGTTCATTTGTATCCCATCTATAATTTACACCTCTGTAAGTTTTTTTAAAATTTCTTTTCTCAAATTTTTTCCAACTTTAGGGGCCATATTATATACAAGGTTTTTAATTCCCCTCCTGATAATGATAAAAGATGTAAACTTTGATTTGATGCCATGCTTAGGCATGACTATAATCTATTGAGAATCATTAACTTCTTCTTGGGAATATTTAGGATAAAAATCTATCTATCAATTGAGAAAATAATAATTATTCAAAACCTCTGAACATTTCTTGTTACTATCCTGAACCTACACTTCATCTAGCTGTGCTAAGACTTTGAACTGATTGGGAGACTTAAGAATCATGAGTTTTTGGTTACCTATCTCCTTATTTTTAATCTAAAAAATAATTGAATCTTCCTCCTTGTTAAAAGGAATATTATTATCCTATATGAGCATCATGTTTAGCTTAAACGGTTCTGATGTGGTAGAAGAAATTACCTTTCTTGCTCAACGTTGCTAAAGTATTCCAACGTCATCTTATCTAGAATGTGAAATTATCTTTATTTTATTTATAATTTTTCCTTATTAATATTCTCTGACTTTGTTGGTTGGTCTGATTCCTTGAAATAAATACCCATTTTCCTTTGCCAAGTAGGCTTGATCTTCACCGATTTGGATGCGATTGGACACCTATTTTAGGAATGTCCCAATTTATGGCACTTATCACACAAAAGTGCATATTTTTCAAATAAAATTTTATGATTTATGACTCCAAAAGGGGTGTTCAAATATATTGAAGAAGGAAGTTCTTGGTTCATGAAGTTGTTGACATAGAATCTAGCATGAACCAATATAAATCTAGCTTTGGTGGTTGAATCAAAAGCTATCAAATAACTGGAAGTCTTGGAAATGTTGATAAATATAACTTCCTCCCAATATTTTATAGGTATACTAGGGATACGCACCCATATATATATTATATTAATAGTCTATGTGTCAGAGTTAAACCCTGGGTGCCATTTTTTTAGAAAAAGTCCTAATTTTCAAAAAACTAGAGATCCTCTGCTAAAATATGAGCAAAATCTTCTAGGTTGGTGAGTTTTATCATGATAAAACCATTTACCATATCCATAATGTATATATGACCTTTTGGGTTCCATTTTTCTCTGTCCCAAGCTTTAAAAGAGTCATTGTTGGGTATAACTCCCATAAACATTCCCACCAAATCATGTTCTATTCTGGATGTGGCTTGGCTTATGAGAGAGGGTGTGATTTGGACATCAATTTTTTTTCATCTTTGATGGTCTTAAATTGTTTGATAGGAAAAATTTCTATCTTATCCATCGAACCTTAAAGTTTAGAACTCTAAGACAACTTACCTAACACCTCTTTGGATCTCTCCTTATTAGTTCTATTGGGACCTCCCAGAAAGATTCCATCTATCTAATATTTATTCCCTTAAATAGAATCATTCTTGTTGTCCATGTGAAGGACCTCTCCCCATTTCCATCACCTTTCTCTTATTTAGAGTCAAGATTTGAAATTTATTTTTTCCCCTCACCTGCATTTTTACATTGCTCACTCCTCATTCTTACGTTCAATGTCCAACAATCAATGGCATATTTGTAGGATAGATCTTACTGATAAGAAGTCTAATATAAATGATATTTCACTTTATTATATTTTAAATTACATTATTTCATAAGCACATAGATCAATAAAAAGATAAAAATGATCATATGCCCATCAATTGAATATTAATTACACAATTCCTTGTACAAGTAACATATTCTCATGTAGTCAAGCAATTAGGTATAGTTTGATAAATAACCATGCCTCTATTTTTTTCTTATGTCATTTAGACTTTGTAACTTTTGAAAGATTTTGTTTTAAAATTATTATGTCTTATTACAATTCAATTTTACTTGTTTTTAGGGTACTTGAGGTTAGATGGGTATAGAAATATAGCACAAGTAGGTATATTCGTTACACTTACATTGATGCTTGTGTTAACCAATTAGAGTTAAAAATTATTCTCAACATTTATATAGAAAACTATGAAACTTGAGGTATTTCAATCCTAAATTAGTCTAAATTTACACCTACCAATTGCATTTTGTCAAAAGTTTCCCTTCCACTATGCAAAACATAAGCCTTTTAAACATATTCTTGATATTTTTAAGGAGTAAGGAAAACTCAGTAACCTTTTCCTACATGCTCCATCCTAAGCCAAGATGGGAGTTTTGAAATAGGGTAAAGAGAATCATTTAGACATTTGGCTACCATAATCTAGACATGAATGAAAAACATTAAAGTGATTTACCTGTGTCTTAAACTATATCCATAAGTATATATAAATTGTATACAAAAAGAAGTACAACCTAAAGAATTATGAAGTCTATAATTTCAAGTTTGGATTCACGATCCCAAAATCATCTTCACCTTCAATTTCATTATGAAGTCTATACAAAAACAACTACAACCAAAACAATTTTTAAGTCCATTGTCTAATCATTGTTAAAATATACATAGTCTTTCGAGGGAGAGTAACTTTCATTCCTATCCGTACCTTTAGTAGATGGGTAGATGTAAAAAGTATCCATTCATAAAATCCTTATTCTAAGTTGCATCAATGGAAAATTAGTTTCATGGATTATTTTAAATCTTTTCCATAATGCTCCAAAGGGTTAAGCTGGATGGATTTTGTTGCATCAGAATGATGATTTCAAACACTGAATAGTTCAAAATGGATATTAAAAGGAAAAAATTCATTATAATGAATACATTTCTCACTTAATTT
This sequence comes from Torreya grandis, assembly GCA_037957365.1. NCBI lineage: Eukaryota > Viridiplantae > Streptophyta > Pinopsida > Cupressales > Taxaceae > Torreya > Torreya grandis. The sequence continues at coordinate 1,180,580 of JARHVA010003199.1, forward strand.
GGGTGTATATTGACATCATGATTATTGGATGCCTTTGTAGGCATGAATTTTTTCAGGAATGGTCTTATGTAGGGTGGAATGGCCCCAAGAGTATTCCAAATATCAAGAAATATTACATTCCCCTTAGGCCATTCAAAATACCACTGTGTGATAAAGTCAAAATCATGCCTTTCCACTAATGTCAAAAACTCAAAAATAGCATACATGTGGTATTCATGATATTTATTATTATAACACAAAAGAATATTACCCCATCTTATACCACCAGGTTGCACAAATTGAGCAGTATATCTAAGTCCCCTCTAATGAGTGGGATTAGCCACCACATTTGAATTATAACTCAATCTATTTTTTTCTATCATTAGAATTTACATAATAGAGTACTTTTTCCATATGTACTTATCAAATTATTCTCTTATTTCTATTTATATCACCATATTTATATTTTTTTCTCCTTAGAGTTTAATCTACAATAGGGCTATCAACCAATATGAAAATAATTAGTGATGATTTACAAAAATAACCACCTACTGTTATCCCTACTATTTATGAGACCTGTTTGCTAAAATAATTAAATTTAGTTGCACATTTACTATTTATGAAACCAATTTGTTAAAACATTTAGATGTTTGATACATTATACGAAGGTGGATTATATCACAATGTTCAAAGCATATAACAAATTGAATCCACAATGAAAAATTTGTCTAGCATTTCTAAGCATTATATTCATAGAATTTATTTAAAACAATAAGAATTTGAATGCACTCTAAACAATAACACCATAATTATGATCAAAGAAAGCCACAATAAATTTTAAAATATTCATAGAAGTAAATCTTTATTCCTTTAAAATAGTCTCTAGATAAAAATGGAATGGTTCTTCATTATCATTTTTATATGCTTCATTTTAGAGGGAAATACCCTTGTTATCTTCACCTATAACTAACTTTATAGATACCACTCACTTCATAGATACTTTCAAACCTATCACTATCTTCATACATATTATTTATTGCCAATTCCATTCAGATATAGTTCATAAGTGTGTTATATCATCACAATACATGTTAATGGCCACTTATTACATTTATTCACAACTAAGGAACACAAATTTAGTTATATTACAAGTGAACATAAAAACACTTGCATAAGATAAATATAGTTATATCACAAGATAATTCAGTTTTAGATGAATTGTTGTAGTTGCTAATACATTTCAATCAAAAATGTGGCTAGAAGGATTTGTCTACATGATGAAATGATTCAATAAGTATACACATAAGTAATTATAAAAACTATAAGCATTCCATAAAATTACAATGACATATCAAGTTACCATTCAAAATTTGAATTGTACAGTAAAGGGAAAAACATATATAGCATTGATAGATATCATATACAAGAAGTATGGTATTGTAAATACTTATCACTATAGCCAACACAGGGGGACAATCAAGCTACATTGTCTCCTTGTCTATGTTTATCTCATTTCATTGCATTCTTAAGATCTTCATTCCAAGTTTCTCATAAGCAATTCTTATGAGGAGGGTTTGGAAAAAGGCTTATCTCCTGTGAAATGTTGTGATGTCTTCCTCTATTCATTGTTTATATGAATTCTATCTCTATGAAGGTAAGTACTGAGGGAAGTGCCATACCCATCATGCACTTTTTCAAATGTATGGGCCATCAGGTGTTATGTGCTTGATATTGACCTACTCTGGACCTTTTTATAAATATCTACCATACAATTTTTGAAGAATGACAATTTTTCAATTGTAAGATTTGTTGTGACACATTATCAAAAATTTCTCTTGCTTTGCATATCAGGGCTTCAATCATGTCAATTTCAACATTGACCAAGACCTATTCATAAAATGAAAAATATTGTGTTATAAATGTTGAGAAATAGATACCTAAATGAGTATGAAAAGAGACATTTCTTACATTATCAACCTCCCTCGACTGGTTTTTAGTATCATCTTCCAAGTCTACTACTTCACCCACATCAACAAAGATTTGATACTAGGATATCCATACATAATTTAGCTTCATCCAAAAGGTTTAATCTTCTAACATCCCTACCTACTTCACCTTAATGAGCATCTCCTACTTCACTATGTATGCATTGTGCATTGAAAATATAGTAGGTAATTGAGACTCCCCACAAACATGTAAACATAAACAAACACATTCACAAAGAAAACTTATATTGTACTCTATATCAATGTTGTCGATGCACTCATAGACACCATCCTCCATGTTTTGCACAACCACCTATCTTATTTTTTATCTCATTAGCTCCACCTTAATCATATGTTTACAAGTGTAGGCTTGGAGTGAAAATGGGTAATTACACATTGATATGGATGGCATTGTAGTATAGACATGATAATGAAATGTCTCATTTTTCAAACTCTGCACCCAAACCATACGAGGATCATTGTTGCGGAAGGTGACACGATAGTCTAGAATCTAAAAAGCCCTGACCCATGAAAAAATTTCAATTCCAGTTTGAATTTCCTATAGAAGCCATTGTCTTTACATATTTTTAGCCACCAATAGTATATGTCAATAACTATGGTTAGTTGGTGAACTAAATAATTGACCTTGGGATGTGTAGAAGTGCATATTGTGCTCAAGAAACACCTTTTCAAATGGGAATGGTAACTTTCTATGGATGAATTTATTTCTTGCCCAGCATGTGGAAGGGTATGATAACATCATGACCATACTTCAACTTGTTGAAGCCAATGTTGCTCCCAATATTCAACAAAATTTGCCTACGTGGAGTGATACTTGTCTAAAAAAATTGGACTCCTTGTTTTTCATGTCTCCACCGATGTAGTTATGCATTATATCACCTAATTCACTGAACACCATACATATTACATCATATTCTTTCACTTTTGCTATCAAATTCTTCACACACATGCCATTTCCAAAAATAGACCTCACAATTGAATGTTTTCCTACATATCATGATTGGTTTGTAAGACTTCACAATATAGCATGACAATAGTATGTATGAAATTCAATATATGAATTTTATAATGTGCGTAAAATAACAAAGACATGCGTAATAGCTTTTATTTTGGAAGCAACATTGTCCACCATGAAATCGTTGATTTTTCACTCGATGTATTTAAAATATACTCTATAAATAAATATTTGCATCTATTGGCTAAAGTTTGTTGTACACACTTGTGACACAATCACCCATGCAATGGGTAGTCCTTGGTGTTTATAATCAAACACTAGTAATGTGTACAATTGGAATTATATAGAATTAGAAAATACAAGTGAGCTTAAAAATTACTAAATATTTATATTATCAACTACTATTACAATCATTGAAAACATACCTTCATTACACTTATGTTGAAGGTTAAATCCATCGCCAATAAGCTGCACTTCCCAAATCTCAACAACCAATCCAATTATTATGGGAGTTGGATGCCCAGTATGAAGGGGATTTCCCCATCCCCATTAATCCCTTCCCCATTGTATCCTTGATAAACAAACCACTTTTTAGGATTTACTAGTGCCCATTCCCAAACACTTTATGCATCATTAGGACTATAGACATATTTTACCTCTTTGATATGTCATTCTCTATTGTATATATCATCCATGCTAAGGAAATCATCCTATTATGTTTGACCATTGAACATTACAAGTTTATCATGAACCATCTCATAGCATTTAAGATGGATAACATCAACAAATATTCCTAACAATAGTAGCCTATGAACCCATTCATTCAGTTGGGGGCTAATGTAAGGAGATAAAAAAGATTTCTTCCCCTTGAACTATTCATATTCTTGGCCATGATAGTGATTGCCTTGATTGTCTGTGTGTTTTACATGATTGTATGTGACCATCATGTCATCAGGTCTAATGACCATTTGATGTGTGATGAAATGGCACTGAAAGCCACACCTTATATGTTTTTGACCAGGTCAGCTACCTTTTCCCATCTTTGGCACTATGGACATGTCTTTTGGTACATCATTAATTTCCTATAAATCCTCAGGCCTATACAAACACTAATATTTATATGTATATGTTAGACATCTCAATCATATGGAAATTGAAAATTATCTATAAAAATGACATACGAATGGAACACAACATACAAACACATACCCACTTTTAAGATAGAATGGGATATCACGCACATGACATATTTGAATGTGGCATTGAACATGTTTTGCTTCTCAAAAATAGGCAATTTTTTCATGTGATGTGACACAATAATTTTTAGGGAAGGACTTATTTTTTGGTTCTCCTTTCACGAAGTCTTTAACCCTATCAGCATCCAGTTAAGCAACCCACATGTATTCCTCATTAATTTTAGTAAAATTTCCCCACTTACATTGATATAGTCAATTAGACCCTCGATTAGCTTCTACAATAGAAGCAGTACGATTTCATCCCACCTATCCACCATTTATTCCAACATATAACAAAAAATGATTTATTAAATCAGTATGCAATAAACATTATGAATGATCAAATGTTGAAATCTATGAACAATAATGCATTACTGACATGTACAAAAAATTTAAACACATGTTTTCTTTTAACAACTTCAATCAATGTTTAGACATCGAGTACTTGATAATTAAGAATATGATAGAGATTCATAATCATAATAAAGTAAAAATATCATTATAACTCATAGTCATTGCTATATAATTGGGATGTATTTCATGATAGTTATAGGGAGAACATTAGAAAATGTTATCATCATTGCATAATTACATGGTAATCAAAAAATCACATCTTTGCATAATCAAAAAAAATTATTGTCTTTCGACTACGATATAACATATATCCTAAAATATTGTTTCCTACATTGAATCATTTTGATATAGCTTCACCAAAAAAATGGAGAGTACGACTACAACAACAACCATAAACATTATATTACGAAGAAATGAAAAGTGTTGCACATCAGTGATAATGTCATGCATTCCTTAATCGGACATGATAACACAATATTGTTCTACATGCAGGTATTTTAATGCATACATGTCTAACTTAGCTAAACTTTTTTCCCTTGTTTTTTTTCATTCCTCTCATGATTATCCTTATTCAAGACATTTGTTTTCACAATGGATGTCAATATTGTGAAAGAAACCATATAAAAAAGTGGCATCTTCATGTATTTTACTCAAAATACCTTTGGGAACATTTGCCTCCCCTTTCATCTCCACAACAACTAATTACGAATCAACCTCCATAGAAACACCTCTCTCATGAAAGTAAAAACATAACCATGCAACCATGTGAATCAAATTATTGTATTAAAAATGAGTTTGTTTATTATGGTGATGAAGGCATGGAGTGAAGTAGCAGTTAAGTTGTTGCATTGATGGACCATGATTCATCACTCATTGCCCAATTTAGATAGGTCAAAGTTATAAATACAAGTTTACTCTCACAGGACATAAGGGAACACTTCGATGTCATGCTCACATAGAGTGGTTAAGAGCCATTGTAAATGAAGCCATTGTTATCTACCCCAAGACAAGAGTTGCATACCCATTCTAGTTTCCCATACAGGAGCATGTGCTTATATAGTTAGGTACATAAATTTTTGGTTATTTAGATTGATAATTTATTTAGGAAATTACCGACTAATGTACAATGTGAGTTCACCATCACTATGACTAGTCAGATCTTGTAAAACTTTGCAGGAGGATGGTGGGGGTTTAACATTTCCAATCTAGAAAGTAGTGTCATTTCTTCTGGTGGAGGTCCTCCCATTTATGATGCTTACCTTATTAATGGGCACCCTCGACCAACCTCCAACTGCTGAGCTCAAGGTATTTTTATATTCTCTATGCCCATTTCTTATGGTCACATGGAAGCATCAACTATGGAATCCATGGATAAAGTAATGACTTTGTTTATATTATGTATTATTAAATTAATTACTAAGATAAAAAAAATTCTATATAAATTTATGCAAATTTTATACATTTATCTAGGTTTAAATTTTCCAAAAAATAGTTAGCAATTGACCAATCCAATTTCTTAAAATGCTAATATTAATTAATTAATCCAAAAAAATACAATATTTAGTCTGTATAATAATAATAATAATAAGTTAGGTGAATCTAATTTTCACATTTATCTTTGATTAAAGTTCTTTATCCTATGAGTTAAGTGGATCATAGAATGTGATTTGAAACTAGATAAAACACAATATTTATTTGTATAATAATAATAAGTCAGATACATATTATTATTCCTCCCTAAATATATAGAATGCAACATTTTCCTAATTAAGAGTAAGGAAGGAGAGTATGTCACACCATATTCATAAAGAGGAAGGATAGTGACACATTCATCCTATAAATTGGACATAATACTATTGAAATTGGAAAACTTTATGATAAAGCACGGTTCATTTAAGAGACCATTTTATAAACACCTTTAGGTTTATTTAATAAACTCTAATTGTATCCTTGATGAATATCAAAATTTCAAAAAAAAATTGCCTTCTTAAGTTTTTCGTACAATTGTCTGTCTACACAGTTAAAACATATAAGTTATGGGATAAATTTAAAAATCATATATATTTGTTTTCTAAAATTTAATATTATTATATATTTGGATTCCTCTCAAATAGATATGTAATTTCAAAAAAATATTGTCTCAAACCGAGTCTGTATGTAAAAGTTATGGCCTCCAAAAGTTGGTGTTCATTTGCATGCATCATGTTTTCATGCAATGGCACTATGTCACATGATGATAATATGTCACATGATGGCATGTCAAAATTTAGATTCGTCTTTTAAATCTATACAATTTCAAAAAAAAAAATTGTCTCAAACCGATTCCGTATGTAAAAGTTATGACCTCCAGAAGTTGGTACTCAGCTCCATCGCATTATGTTGTCGCGCGATAGCACTATGTCACACGACGGCACTATGTCACTTGGAAGCATGCCAAAATTTGAATTCCTCATTAAAATCTATACAATTTCAATAAAAAAAATCATTTCAAATAGATTCCATATGCAAAATTTATGGCCTTCAAAAGTTGTTTAGTTGGATTGCAACATGCCACCAGACAACAGCATGTTGTCGAGTGATAGCATGCTGTCAAAAAGTAGCATGCTACCAAGCGATAGTATGCTATCAAGAGATAGCATCATGATGATATCGGATGACAACACCATGATGCAGTCAGGGGACACCGAACCTCAACTTTTCAACATCGTAACTTTTGTATACGGACTCAGATAAAGATGATTTTTTTTTTTTTAAATTGCATCTCTTCGAGATTAATTCAAATATGAAATAATATTAAGGTTTTAAAAAAATTAAAACTCTTTTTTATTTATCCCATAATTTATCTTTTGCGCAGCGTCAATATTCAACATGGCAATGAGGTAAAGAATGAGAATTGGATAATAACCCCTGTGAACATATGTACTATATATATAAGGTGAATCACATGAATGATCCCATAATTATTATAAATGATTGGTGAGCCGACCCCTAAAAAATTTTACATCCCAAAAAATTTGGAGAATGGGTCCTATGTACTACTCCCAAAAAATAACCAAATACAATTTTCCAAAAAGTGAATATTCATGAATTAACGAATATTCGCCACTAAAATTTACCCTGCGGTAAAGTAATGCCTTGTAAAGTGGTTGAGTAATGCCAAAATAGAATATCAATTCGAAGTTGTGATCTCTGATAAAAATATAATCGAACCTAATATTTTGTTGTTGAAAGAATCAAAGGTAGCTCGTAGATCTTGTGAAGCTCAAATACCGACAATTGAAAGAATCAAAGGTCGTTGAGCACACTCAGCACAATCCTTCTCGTTCTCTTTTCCAACACGTAGCTCAGGGGAAATGCAAGGGACAAGAAACGTTTTCAAATTTTCTATCCTTAATGTTTAATATTTGTCTGGCATAAGTGCGAGCAATTTTCACACCAAATCCCAATGCATGACATGGTGGCTATTGATCGATGATGTTGGTGGTCATGGTTTACGTTGGCGATCACAGTTCTATTCACGGTAACATTTAGTTTGTTTGGTAGTCATGGCGCAGTCAAGGGCCAGCATTGAAAAATCTGACGTGGTGGGTCTAGGGGAGTGACACCAACACACATGTAGTTTTTGCGTGTTGGTTAAGCTTAGCAAAACGCAGCAACTAGAGAAAAAAAAGAAAACATGAAAATGTAAGTTAATATCTTATATGAAAATTTTGATGAGTGATAGCACGTGGGATGACAAGAGAGATTGGACTATCATCCCCTTTTACATATATGACTTAATTTATTATTAGAAAGCTTTAGTATATCTTATTATATAAATAATAAAAGTATAAAAAATTACATAATAATATATCGAATTATTTTATATATGACCTAATTTAAATTGACTTTATAAGGTTTACAATTATATGCGGCATTCACTTTTATATCTTATTAGGAGTAATATTTTGAGATGACTTTTGTACTCTATAGCCTTTCTATTAGTTTTGATTTTTGGGGGTGATTGGACTACATACAAATTTTTATTCAAGCGTGTTATTATTACTATTTTTTAATCTCATTTTCATTAACTTATTAATATATCTACAGGAATTCAATTAAAAAAATGGGCATGACAATCAAAAGTCCGGGACCAGATTTCCCCACATTTCCATCATTGACGACGATAGGGCGACCCAGTACAAACGATACCGCATGATTTCGTTAAATTTAGATTTTTAACTAGCCTATGGCCTTTGTCCCATTATTCATACGAGGGTGTAATTGAGTAAATATATATTATGTAGATAGAATATTTTGACCAATCTAAACGTTTTGAAAGAGATTTCCCAGAGCTTTGCTGTTTCTGGGTTCACTGCATGCTCGAAACAAGGAATAATGTTTGGCTTGTAAGGACCACCTTCACACTAATTTCGACGTTGTGCAGTAGATATAATTAAGCAACGCCACAATTTGGAATAATTAGTGTCTGAGTCTCCACAAGAGAGTACGGCTCATGTGACCCTCAACCACAGCTGTGCTTTTTATTCAATCCAAACTTTAATTTAAACTGTTGTCTGACGTAGAAGCCGAGCAGGCCCAGGCCCCCACACTACATATTAATCCCGTGAATCTAACGTCATCTGCTACGATCGTACACTGTTATAATTAGTGTTGCGTTTACAATTGCCGAATCGTGCTGCTGCTACCACAAACCTGTGCTCTATTCATTACTTAAGTATCGTCCGTTTTTAGTAGCATGGGAATCCCTTGGCTGTACCTAAAAATTCCACTGCGAGGTACCTTGCAAGGGATGGTATAATTTTCGTTTTTAATAAAGCAAGGTTTTGTCAAGGGAAAGAATGTAAATTGGTAGTTATATTTCGCTGAAAGTTCACGATCAATGATTTTGTCTTTCTTTTTGTGCATAATATGGTATACAATTATAATAAAATATTTTTAGTGGAGGTGATAATGAAAAATGAGGTTGTGTTCCTTCATAAGGGATGGAATTTTTTATTTTGTTAAAGAGGGGTTTTGTAAAGATAAAGAGTGTAAATCAACAATCGTACTTCACTCGTAACACATGACTATTGACCTCATCTTATGTTTTCTTCACGTCGAAGTGTTGAGCAACAAAGAGCTATGTGAGGAGGAGACTTTCTGTTTCATATGAGCACAAGTAATGGTGAAGAACTCTGAGTAGAAACACGTACAAAGTTCGGTGACATGTCGCACCTATCAATGCAATTTTCACCTTCCATCAAATTGTTTCAGTTACATAATACATGATTGAAACAAGGGCCATCTCAATGAAAAATAAATGTCAAATATCTAACGACTCATCTTAAAACATAGACAATGCACCATATATCAATTTAGACAAGTATAAAAATAACTAGACAACCCTAATTAGACGACTCTAAAACCAATTAGACGAATAATGGAAAAGACTTTTCAAATAAAAGACATGCATCGTATATAATCTAATCAGCGAATCTAGGTTGTCATATGCAAATAAATATGGATATAAATATTTCCAAGGTTTTTCCATTCTCATTCACACTTAATAGAAACCATTATATTTGGAATAGTAGTAGTAATAGTGCTCAATTGTCTTTATTAGATGATTGGAGGAAAGGTGAAATAGCTCTCAGGACCACAAGCACTACCAATTTAGGGTAGTCTACTCAACCTAGGTTTGAATCCCCACTATTCTTTGCATACTCTCTCTAAGTGGTATATCGGTCTATTGTATCCCAAATTAGGCACCACCCCCCACTGTTATAGCTTTCTTTGTGTAGATTCCAGCTACTATAGTGAAGAGTGTAAATAACATTGGAAGGGATGTAATTTTCTGTTTTGGTAAAGTGGAGTCTTGTAAAGTGAAAGAGTGTGAATCAATATTCATACCTCACTCAAACCTCATTATCACTAACCATGTATCACCTTTTGTCCACGAAGCATTAAACAATAATACTTTGATATTCATTTTAATAATCCTTTCAAAACATATTTTTCCTAACCAATGCTCCCTTATATTTTATGTTTTTTATGCTTACAAAGACACACTCCAATTGTGGCCATCTTTTCTTCCAAGGGTCCTTAAATGGTGTTTCCATATGTTATTAACAAATGAAATCAACAAGATATACTATAGAACCTCAATGTATTACCCCCACATTAACATCATTACATCATTGATTTGAATCACACATAAGACGTGGACCCTTTTTGTACTCAAATTAGCTCTCATGGCATCCTTGTCCATCCTTGACAATAGAAAATAGCTAATAAAAGATGCCACCATATTAAAAGCTAGAGACCCCTTTGTAATGGGTGTAGATCATGTAAATCAAATAACTACCCTGAAGCCAAGTCATGTGTACAATATAGGCCCTTTGGTTATAATATCACTTGAAATACCTTGTTATTGCACCTCATCATCGCCGCCCAACACAATTTGAAATCTTTCAATTTTTGCATGTTTTGAATGCCCTTACCCTTTCTTCCATGGGTATGAGAATGGTGTTTGTATATGTTCTTAACCCAGATGTAACTTCTCTAAGTATCAATATATTGGCACCATAAAAGAACACAAGCTAAAAGATAGACTTTAGAACTTCAATGTATGAGTTGCACACCGGGAGTGGAGATATGTCACAATTAAATGAGCCTCATGACATCGTTGTCTACTCTTGATAATAGAAAACATCCAATCAAATATCTCAACACCCTACACATTGCACACACATTTGTAATGGGTGCAAGTCATGTAAATCCAATATCTTCCTTAAATCTAGGTCAGGTGTAGGATATCATTTTCCCTCACCATCACCACTCAACTCACCTTGAAATATTTCATCACTTGCATGTTATCTATGTGCTTGCCCTTCCCCACCACTAAACCATTACTCAAGTTCAATGTGAAACAAGATGTCTCCTCCTTGCACAACATATTAACACACCATATGAAGAAACACACAACTTTATTTTCTATTGTCACTCATTTTATAAGTCACTAAGCTTTGAGTGTCGCCATGTTGTTGTAATTAGGGAAACACTTTTTGATATGGCCATGAAGATGACATAGGAAACCCTTACTAGAAGGAGTTTCCACCTCAATGTGGTTCTTCCAAGAACCCTCAAGGGAGTGAATCTAAATGAAGCAAAGAATGTGAGCAAGAAGATCCACCTAAATACACAATGTAGCAAAGGAATCCCTAGACCCTTATTTGGTGACTTTGTTAATTCAAATCACCTTTCCCAAACAACTCCCAATCTTCATCAACAAAATTTCCTCCCAAGGTTCAACCAACAAAGCATACAAATGAATCCATTTATGGGACAAACCCATAACTGCATTTTGAGCATTGAAATTGTGGATCCAGGGCTGGAGGTGAAGTCCAAAGCCCTTAATTAGTTTCGAGCGATTTCGCAAGACTTCCTCTTTTTTATTGATAGGGTTGAAAAACATCACAAATAAACATTTCAATAAAATCTGCAAGGTGTGTCCCATCCCCCAATTCTCCACACACCATTTTTCCACCTTAGAACTTTCTACCCCTTTCCCAAATAATTTGCCAATTAAGGCAAAGTTAGAAAGTCACTCAATTTCCTTAGAAAGAATGTCACCATTTCAGTCAACCTAGATTGGAACACTCTTGGCCCCTATGACTTCTTTATTCATAGAGACAAACTGATCCACCTAAAACTTTGCTCCAAAATCTAAAGTCTAATCTTGCTCCTTACACAACCCTAAAGTTGCTTGCCTCCCCTATAATTACAAATTATTATATAATATATATTAATTAAATTATATATATATATATATATATATATTTTTATATTTAATTAAATATAATAATATATAATATTAATATATTCTATTAATTTATATTTATATTAATATTATTATATATTTATATTCATGGCTTAGCTACTATAAATATTCCACCTACACTCCAATTACATGTAGTGACCACCTCTGCAAGTCATACCAATTTTCTAGCCATCTCATTTGTCCTCTACTAAGAGTATGACTTAATATGTGACTCTCAATCATAGCTATGGTTTTTACTCAATCAAAAATTTAGTTTAAACTTTTTTTTGACGTAGACCCCATACTACATATATAACCCTGTGAATCTGAGGTCATATGTTATAATTCATGTCATGTTGTGAAGTGATTTGATTCTAATTGATGAATCATGCTATTGTTACTACTACTGCTAGTGTTGCCATACACTTATGTTGTATTTGTTCCTTATTCAAGTATTGCCCTTTTTAACAGTGCATAGAGAAACCCTTGGTTGTACGTAAAAATATCCAACCATAATAATAATTATTATGTCAAAGATGTTTCTTTGGTAAGGTTGCATAGATTCATCTCAGTATCAAAAGGTGTCAATTTTGATACTTGACAACTGGTAGTAAGGATTGGATGATTTGATATGGTAAAACATGTCCTTGCTATTTAATTTACTTTACTTTAATTTAATTTATATATTAATATCGATATGAATCCTGTACAATAAGGGAGTCCCAAAAACATCTCTAAAAGATACATAAAGAGAAACAAAATTAATAAGAAACAACAATTCTACTATTTGAGGGCCATAGATCTTCAAACCAGTAAAATGTGTGTTGCCTTACATATTTGTAACAAGTTGTTCGTGCATGTGGTCTCTTGAGATTCTTTAAGTCTGTTACTTGGAAGTAAAAACTGATATTCTTGGAATTATATATGTATGAAGACATCAATTTGAGTGTTCTTTACTAAAGTTGAAGGGTTTCACAAATAAACAAGGATAATTATTTTTGGTCCTCATACTAAATGAATCTCCTTAAGGATCCATGGGAATCTCTACAAAGATAATTGGTATCTACCATAAATTTTATAGTATATAGGGAACTTAAATACAAAGTTCTCTTCACTTTTAGTTTCTAGAAAACATAATTGGCATTGATGTTCACCCTGTGGACCCTTTCATAATCAAATCAGCTCTCATGACATCCTCATTCATACTTGACAGTAGAAAATAGCCAATAAAATATGCCACCATCTTGTAAGCTAGAGACCCTTTTGTAATGGGTGTAGGTCATGTAAATTAAATAACTACCCTAAAACCAAGTCATGTGTATAATATAGGTCCTTTTGGTCAGAATATCACTAGAAATACCCTATCATTACACCTCATCATTGTTGCCCAACACACTTTGAAATCTTTCACCACTTGCATGTTTTGTATGGCCTTACCCTTTCCTACATGGGTATGAGTATGGTGTTTTTGTATGTTCTCAACTTGGATGTAATTTCTCTAGGTGTGAATATACTGGAACCATAGATGAATAAAAGCTAAAAGATGGACTTTGAAACTTCAATGTATGAATTGCACATCGAGAGTAGAACTCTATCATAATTAAATGAACCTCATGACATCATTGTCTACTCTTGACAATAGAAAACATCCAATCAAAGATCCAGACACTATAAGTTGCATACCCATTTGTAATGGGTGCAAGTCATGCAAATCTAATAGCTTCCTTAAATATGGGTCTGGTGTATGATATCGTTTTCCCTCACCATCACCACTCGACTCACCTTAAAATCTTCCATCACTTGCATGTTATGTATGGGCTTGCCCTTCCACACCACTTTGCCATTATTCAAGTTTAATGTGAAACAAGATATCTCTTCCTCACACAACACATTAACACATTGTATGAAGAAACACATAACCTCATTTTTTGTTGTTGCTCATTTTTTAACATCTCTAAGTTTTGAGTGTAGCCTTGTTATTGTGATTAGGGAAATGCTTTTTGATATGGCCATGAAGATTACATAGGAAACACTTGCTAGAAAGAGTTTCCACCTCAATGTGGTTCTTCCATGAACCCTCAAGGGAGTGAATTAGAATGAAATAAGGAATGTGAACAAGATCCACCTATTTTAGATAATTTCAGCTTATGCTCCAAGAAAGAAAGAAGAAAGAAAATAGATACGAGCATGATAAAAAACTTATTTGGTTGTGTGCATGTTGATTAGATGATTGTAGATACTCATCTTTGGCTTGGAAGGAATGACCTACATATAAGACAACACTGAATCAAATGGTTGGTTAGATAGATATTTGGGTGGATTGCCTAATACTAGTTAGATCTGAGAAGCAAGAGCTCCTACGAGGCTATTAACCCACACTTTTTTAAAAATTAAGTTCAGAAATCAAAAGATAAAGTACTTGCATAAATCATAGAAGATACTAAAATTAAGTACAAGAAATGATTGATAAATAAATTGATGAAGTTGACTAATTATAACAATAAGCAGGTAAATACTAATGCTAAATAGGTTGGGTTTAGTTTTAAAAATAGGGAAAGGTTCTATGATTAGGCCAAGAAAGAGAAAGTTGGATTTGGTTTAGGGTAAGTGGGTGAAAATATCTTGATGTTATTTTGTGCCATAGTGATCGTCGATAGTTGAGGTGATCATCGACGGTTAGGGTGATTGTCACTGGTTGGAATAGACCATCGATGGTCAGGGATACCATTGATGGTCAGGGTGACCATTAGTGGTTACTATGGGTTGGGTTTGGGTAATAAAAGGCTGATTGATAACGTTTTAGAATAAGATTCTAAGAGGTTGGTTTGGGATAGGTTGATGGTGAAGTACAAGCAAAGTGACTGAATAATTAAAATAAATACATTGCTTACAGACAGTTGATTGAATGAATGGTTGAGGTAGAAAACTTGTTGATGGAGCCTAGAATGATTTTGGCAAAGTAATGGTACTTAGTTGTTGGACAATGGATGGCAACACTTCGGCTCTCTATCATGATGGCTAGATTGCTCAAAGAACACATGCAAAAGAAACTATGGATACAAAAGTTCTTGATAGTTGTGGATCCCTTTTCAACTCTTACCTCTCTCTTCTTATAGGAAGGAAGGAGAGGTGCAACAATACATTAACAAGAGGTCTAGATTTTTATCTAATTTTAACTTTGACATGCATAGGCTCGCACATGAATTAGAAAATTTAATTATAAAAAATCAAGGTGGAGTTGAAGTTGGAGTTAGTGGTTCAAATGGTGAAACCTAACCATCAATGATCAGGGTCAATGATTAGGGTGACCGTCGATGGTTGAGGGTCAAGGTCAAGTTGGGTTAAAAATGTGGGTTTGGCCAATAGGTCAAGCTGACTAGAGTTAGGTCTGGTTGTCAATTAAAAATTTAAGGTTGGGCCCAAGGGGGTCCTAAGGTGGTCTAGGGGTGTTTCGACATTTGGAACCATAGTGTGCAGTTTTATAGTGTCTATATTTTTCCCCTTCTTGTTATACAACTTGTATCAACAAATGGTGAAACAAAAATAGAGTGCAGGTCAAAGGCTTGGTTTCCTTGAGCATGGGAGGAGGCATTCTCCCTCAAATTAGGAAGTGATGAAGTAAAATGAAATTGAGTTTAGGTTTGATGAGTGGTGAAGGTGATGATAAAAGGTGGGGCACTGAAGTGTGAACACATGCACAAAGTGTGACAAAAATGTGATAGTTAAGATTGTACATTGACTAGGTTGCCATAATTGGTAAAAATTAAGGTCAGTGCTAGAAGGACAAGTGACAAGTGGACCGCATGATTGCATTTAGGCATGATAGTTAGGAACACTCATAAACACAAGTATCCTAGGTAAGGTCTATGGTCACGGGTATCTAAGGTAGGAAGTGATCTCAAGAAAAACACTAATTGGTCTAGTGTAGTCATGGGTATCCAAAGTAAGAAGTATTTTTGAGAAGACATAAGTTTTTCAGGTGTGTGCAAGGTAGTGCAAGTTCAAAAAAGTTCAACATGGCAATTGTTGTTAGTGTGGTAAAAAATACCAAGGTAAGGTCATCTTAAAGTGCATGCTAGTTGGGCATTAAAAATGACCATTGATGAGGTGACCTGGTCGGTGGTATGGCTGGTAGAGAAGGCAATCTCTTGGGAGGCACTAGATTTGGTGTTCTAAAAAGTAGTTACTTGAGGAAAAAGCAAAAATGCTAACCTCCTGATCATCAATGGTTAGGGGTCTTAAAATCAACCATCAGTAGTCACCCTAACCATCAATAGTCATGTTCAAACCCTAAAAGGGGCAAAGTCAAAAGTGACTTTGCTAGTCATTTTCATCCATTTGAACAATTTGACTTTGGCATTTGGTTTCTTTGCATTTTGTGCAAAGAGTCTTATGACATTTGCTGAGTGGGTTGAGTAGGTGAGTGGGATTGAGTGGGGTAGAACATTGGAGGGTTGATCAATATAAGATATAGGGTGAATGAGGACATGGTTGGGTAGTGGGTCCTATATTACTCCTCAATGATGGTCAAGGAATGAGGTAGGGTTTGCTTTCAATTGATAGCATAGTTTTGATTTTGCAAATGCATTGTAAGTTAAATTTGAAATTGGTTACTGTGGTGATTGTTTGGTTGGGTTTGGATAGCTGTTGACCTAGGTTTTAAGAGTTGTGGGTGTTTAGGTGAGACTTTTAGGTAAATGTCAAAATTGGGAGGGTAAGGTTGGTTGAGTAGGGTGGGGATAGGTATGGGTGAAGATGTTTGAGGTTGATTTTGGTATTTGGGTGGATTTTTTGGTAAGTTAGGGTTAGGGTATTCCACTGATGGTTATGCACAATGACCGCCAGTCATTGGTGGCCTAACCATTGGTGGTCACCATGACTGTCAGTGGTGAAAAATGGGTGGAAATGTTTTTTAAATGTTTTAAAAGGTTTGAGAGTTTTGAAAGTGTTGATTAGTTTGTTGAGGGTTGAGGTAAATGTTTTAAGGGTAGGGGTTAAGTGTTTTAGGTAGAAGTATGACTGATTAGGGTAAAAATAAGATAGGTTAAAGGTTTGGCTATGGAGATAAGTTATAGGTATAGGGTTAAGTTCATAGGAAAAAAGAGTATAGATAACTAAGCTTGGTTTTTAACGAACATTACAGGCACAGGATTAGATTTTGATGTGAGATCAGGTGCATTAAATCTTTGTTGAGATTCATTGAGGTATGACTACTATTGACTGGGTACACATAGAGGAGGTGGGGATTGGTGTGATGTTACACTACCATCATGTGTTGTAGGATGCAGTGATGATAGTGTCCCTCATTGAGAGATAGGATCTAACCAATAACACCTTCTTACTACCCACTAGTGAGATAAGGATCTTGTTGGAGGATGTTCATAGGATTACAATGCTACTTATTTGGGGTGAGCCAATTTACCACATTGAGAGGGAGGAGATAGATGAGTTCATGGAGCTATTGTATGAACATGACCACAATTTTACTAGGTGGTACATTGTGAGTTTTAGTTACACTCTGCTACACTAGAGGGCAAGAGATGATAGGAGGTTGATGACCATGTTGGTGATGGTGGTCTCATGTTTTGTCATACTAGAATCAAGTAGTGGGATGTTTCCCTATCTATTGTTGGGGTTTCTAATGGAGATGATATTAGGGTACACAATGTTTAGTTAGGTGCCTATGCTACTACTTTAGATATACAAGGAGCTGTGGGGTTTTAGAGCTTACAAGAGGTATGGTGATAGCATAGGATTTGTTCTACATTATTAGGATTACAAGCACATCCAAGTGTTGAGGATGATGGGGTTGTCGTGGGAGGGATATGCACAGATGGAGTTTAGAGTTGGCTTTATGTGGTGGAGAGATGATTTTGCCCTTTTAGGACTAGGTGGAGGGGTTCATGATATTGACTGGTTTAGAGGTGCACTTGATGCCTTGGTTATTAATAATGTGATTTGGAGGCCATACATTAGGTTTATATAATGGGCTCATTATAGGAGGCATACATTATCCCTACAGAGCTACATGTGGATCTTTGGTAGGAGAGAGGGTGAAATAGAGCTCATTCCTTTTGATAAGGTTCAGTGATAGTTTGGCTTGGTTCATGGTATTTTGGGTCCATTCTTGAGGTATACATGGGAGGATGTAGAGATTCTACTCCTAGAGCTACAACCAGTTTAGATTTTCATTGAACATGAGGAGCTACTAGCTAGGGCTGAGATAGATGATGTAGGTTTTGTATATGGGTACCCTATGTGGTACTAGGCACTATATGTGATGACTAATTTTAAGGGAAATTATGATGAGTAGTAGGCAATGGATGTGGATCCATCTGGTAGAGATGGTTAGCAAGTGATAACATATGGGGTTGTTATAGATGTACAAGTAGTGACTATAGAGAGATATTAGGCTCAAACAACACTAGCTATGGCATAGGATACTTTGGTAGCACTATAGGGTTAGTTAATAGTGGTATAGGGTCAGGTGGTTATAGTTATAAATGAGAGGGACCAGGCTAGAGCTACACTAGCCTTGGTTACCTAGGAAAGAGACTCCTTGAGATAGGTTAGAGGAGGAGTTGTAGCATCTATAGGACCATCAAGTACTATCCCTATGGCATGGTATATATCCATAGTGGAGGAGTATTGCTATTATGAGGTGATAGTCTTGAGACATTGTCTTAATGAGCCCTGATGGGGTGAGTATAGAGCTAGTTTAGTAGGTGGTAATAGCATGGTAACACCAAAATAGTGGGTTGTGTCTGTGGGAGGAGAGGCACTAGGAGGTAGTGGTGCCCTAAGGGCATAGTCTTAATTATGAGACATTACATGTGTTGATGTATATGATTTTGTTACCATCCTATGAGTCGATGTGGTGAGATGTATGTTTTGAGAGAGATACATGTATATATTTTTTATACATGATGATTAGGTGGTTATTTATTATTATAGACTCACTCTCTTTGCATATTATTTATTGTTCATGGTGTTGATGTTCATGTTGGTCATTGATGATGTTATGGATTATGGTAATGATATGGACTCACCTAGATAGGCATGTGATGGATTTTTGTTTATGTTGATGATGATGTTTGGTTATGGATCTAGATGATGTTGATATGATGGTCATAGTTGGTATGTTTTGATATGATAATGGTTTGTGTAATGGATGGATAATGCAATGATAGTTTATCACATGGATTTGTTGCTTATGGTTTGTTTGTTATTGTTTATTATGATGCCTTTGATGGATGTGATGATTCTAATTTCATGTTTTGAGATGACCATTGATATGATGTTGATGTTGATGTTAAGTTTAATGAGTATATGCTTCCCCATTTAGATATAGGCATGTGTTGAAAATGGTTTATTGATTTATTGTTCATGGATGTTATGATGTTGATTATCATGATTACGTTCATGGATATGGTTTATGCTGATTATGTTTGATTTTGTTCATAATATGATGATGACATGATGTGATGTGGTTATGGTTATGGTGATTTTGCTTAAGGTATAACACATAAAGTTGAAATAATAAAACCAGATGTGAGAAAGATAAGATAATCAAGAGTTAAAATATCTAAGTGAATATATCAACTAGTTATGAGAGGATAAGAAGAGGGAATGATGCTTCTTATTTGGAAAGGACTAAAACAAAACCAATGTTGGATTGGCTTAAGGAACATGATCCCATCAAATGATTCACATTAGTGTTCATTAGTTGTTTAAAAAGGTGTCTTGATCACATAATTGTAAGTAAGCTCAAAGTCCCTTGATTATAGTGCATAAAGGGGAGATGGAATAAAAATGGAACCTTCTCGTGAGATTAGCGTGCCTATTCTATAGGTTACCAAATATTCAGTATAAACAAGTTTATGTCATATAAGGTGTAGACTAATTGATGCATGAAGCCTAATGATGAGAACTGATTGCAGATTTTAAAATTATTGTGTATGAGAGCCGATTGCAACCTTCAAAAATTCTTTTGCTTTTTTTAGGCTTGATAATAGGTCTTTTATTGATTATGTTGTTGCTCGGGAGGGTTGGGAAAGCTTATCGATATTAGAATCTTTTGAAAAATTGTTAAGCTTTAAATAATGCTTTACCTAGCCATCCTTTAAGGGAGTGGTCTGAGTTTGTGTGATTTGCTTAATACCTTTGATAGTTGTCCTTCAAGGGAGTGGTCGACGTTATTTTGAGTAATTTTTTAAATGTTTTCAGTAATTGTCCTTCAAGAGAGTAGTCTATAAAAACTAGGAATGACCCATGATTATGTTTAGTTATGAATTTGCTTTTGATTTTTTGATTGTTGCTTAACATAGACTTGCTTATATAGGCTTAAAAGTTCTCCTTCATGAAGGCAAAACCAAGAGCACAAGAAGATTGAGCAGGTGTAAAGAGGTTTAGGTGACAATGATCATGGGAATTCATCCTACAAAAGGGGTGGAAAGTATCATGAGAATCATACCATGGGTAGAGTCATGGTACCCATTGTTCAATATTAGGCTATGATTGCGACAGATAATCACATGATTCAGTTTTAATCGGTTTCCCCTAAAATAGGGAGATTAATGTGGTTTGAAGGCAAGGGATGAGCTTAAGATATACAAAAGGTGAGTTTGATCCATATTAACAAAAGAAAGGATGCAAATGTGAATCATTGAGGGGCTCAGGATCTGGGTTTCCCTCAAGAGAGGATAACTGATAAGCTCATGATCCATACTTATGCATTATGATATAAGGTCTAAGACAATTGGAATAAAATTTGCCCTACTTGTTTTTCTCCATATTGGTGACATGTTGCTTTTTATTTAGAATGAGGTCTCTGATATTGAATTCTCTCACTTTAAGGTGTTTTTTATAAGCACATTTGATTCATTCTTGATAGACATGAAGATGGGTAAGGGTGGCTAAACAACGCTTGTCAAGTAGCTCAAGTTGGGCTAACTCTTCTTGATGGTAATCATCTTCAAAGATGAGATCTTGCAAATATATGTGAAGAGATGGGATTTGGACTTTGAGAGGTAAGAAAACCTCTCTACCAAACACAAAATAGAATTGTGTATCACCTATATGGGTTTGAATTCTAGTATGATATGTCCATAAGGTGAAGGGGATATGCAAATGCCAATCCTGACTAGATGCATTGACCTTTTTAGTGAGCATGTTATTAATAGTTTTGTTGGAGGCTTTCACCTCTCCATTAGCTTGTGGATGATAGGGTGAAGATAAACTTAAATTGATGCCAAATGTGTCATAAAGACCTTAGAATTGTTTGTTTTTAAAATATTTTCCATTATTGGTGATGATTTTGTGAGGAACACTGAAATGGAAGATGATTTGATGATTGATGAATCCAACAATATTTTTAGCTTTGGTTGAGACTAGAGGAATAACTTCTACCCATTTGGTAAAATGCTTAGTCATAGTGATGATAGAATGATGTCACCATGAAGAATGGGGGTTAATTTCACCAATAAGGTCCATACTCCATTATGAGAAGGCCAAAAATATGTGGATATGCAAAGACTATGGCTAGGTGCATCATGTTGTTGGCACTTAACACAATTTTTTACATAATCATAGTAGTCTTCGTTAAGGGTAGGCCAATAATAGGCAAGTTGGAGGATGCGCTTAGCCATGATGAGGCCACTAAAGTGTCCCCCATAGATCCCATCATGTGTTTCCCTAATAGCATGAGAGGCTTTGTGACTGTGTAGGAAACAAAAAGGAGATAGTCAAAGATGCATTAATAAAGAATTCCCCCAAAAAAATGGTATAATGGGAGGTACTCTAGATTAATTCTCTTTGAGAATTCTTGGAAAGACTAGAAAGAATGATGGCAAGGTTGAGATAGTCGAAGGTTTACTGATACCAAACGTTAGGTTGGGCCTCCCCCACATTGAAGATGGTGGGAGAATCTAGTTTGACATAAGAGGTTTAGGTAAGTCTATGGATAATGATAGATAAATTAGAGTCAGAGGGTGCAGATGGGATATAAGAGGGGAGGGAAGCCATGGTATCAACAAACTTATTCGTAAATCATGGGGTGGTTTAGATATGGTAGTATTCAAATGATGTTAAGAGTTCATCAACTAGTTATTTGCACTATTGCAAAACATCATTCTTACACTAGTAAGATCCATTGATTTGATTGACTACAAGTTGAGAGTCACCAAAGATGTTGATCATTTTGAATCCCAAGGCTAACATAGTTTGAAGGCCTATGACTAGGGCTTTATATACAACCATATTGTTAGTACATTCAAAATCTAGCTTGAAGGGTAAAGGAATAAGTTAACCATGAAGGGGAATAAGGATAATGTTGGCTCCCCCACCATGTTGACATTTTTATCCTTCAAAGAACATGGTGACTTGATAGGTGAAGTCTACCTGACAGAGGGTCATGATGGACTCATCGAGAAACTCAAGAGGAAGAGGTTGATTGTCTCCTAATGGTGTATTGGCAAATTGGTTGGCAATGAATTGCCATTAAATTGACTTTTATTAAAGAAACTTAAGGTCAAACTTAGCTAAAAGCATGATCCATTTGGCCATACATTGGTTTTGGTATGGCTTGAAGTGGATATACTTGAGTAGGTCGATATTTGTTATGACATAGGTTTTATGATTAAAAAGGTAGTGGAAAAGTTTGGTGGCCAAAAAAATTAAATCTAAGGAAATTTTCTTAGTATGGGTATACCAAGTGTCATACTCTACAAGCATGCAACTGATGTAGTAGATGACTTGTTCTTTGTGTTGTTCATCTCAATGAGCAAGCATGGTCCCTAAGGAGTGGTCAGTGGTGGAGATATAAAGGTATAAGGGTTTATCATTCTTGGGAGGGGTGAGGATAGGTGGAGACAAAAGGTACTTTTTAAGTGAACTAAAGGCTTTTTGACAGTCATCATTCTATTTAAACGACACATCTTTCTTCAAAAGGTGATGGAAGGGTTGGCATTAGTCTAAGACCTGGGAGATAAAGCGATAAATAGATTAGAGATTCCCTTACAAACTATGGAGTTATTTGAGGTTGATTAGAGGAAGCATCTCGAGGATTGTTTTGATTTTGGCAAGATCAACTTTGTTTCCTCCAAGGGAAATGATAAAGATAAGGAGTTTTCCTAAAAAGACTCCAAAAATGTATTTCTTGGGGTTAAGGCATATACAATGGATGAGTCACTCAAAGATAATCTTGAGGATGACCAAATGATCCTTATGATATTTGGATTTCCTAAGAAGATCATCCACATAGTCCTCAATGATTTTGTGGATAAGGTCATGGAATATGTAAGTCATAGTGCATTGATAGGTTGCACCAATGTTGTTTTGTCCAAAAGGCATGACCCTATAATAGAAGGTCCTCCATGGGGTGATAAAATTAGTTTTGCATTGATCTATGGGGGTGATTAGGATCTAATTATATCTCTGGAATCTATCCATGAGAGATAACATCTCATGGTTGGCTGTAAGATCAACTAGTTGGTCAATGCTTGGTAAAGGAAAGTCATCTTTTGGGAAAGAAAGGTTGAGGTCATGAAAGTCCACATAAATGCACAGTCCCTGTATGGCCTTGGTGATAGACATGATGTTCAAGACCCATTAGGGAGAGTTAATGAGTTGAATGAAATTAATAGATAGAAGACATTAAATCTCTTCTTTGATGAGAAGGGCTATGTGAGGGTGTATTCATTGAAGTTTCTATCCCATCAAGTGTGCTAGAATGTTTCAAATAATTTCATATTATGTTTCAAGAAAGGAAGAAGAAAGAAACAAGATATGGGTATGGTAGAAAAACTTGTTTGGTTTTACACGCATTGATTAGATGATTGTAGATACTCCTCTTTGGCTTGGAAGTATGACTTGAAGATAAGATAGCACTAAAAAAAATGGTTAGTTAGATAGATGGTTGGGTGGATTGCCTAGTGCTAGTTAGATATGGAAAGCAAGATCTCCCTAAGAGGCTATCATTCCATGATTTTTTAATAATTAAGTTAATAAATTGAAAGATAAATTACTTGCACAAATCACAAAAGATATTGAAATTAAGTACAAGAAATTCTTGATAAAGAAATTGACAAAGTTGACTAATTATAGAAATAGGTGGGTCAATACTAATGCTTAATAGGTTGGGTGTGGTCTATAAAATAGGGTAGGGTTCTATGATCATGCCGAGGAAGAGAAAGTTGGATTTGGTTAAGGGTAAGTGGGTGAAAATATCTTGATGTTATTTTATGCCACAATGACCATCGATGGTTGAGGTGACCATCGGTGGTTGGGGTAACCATCGGTGGTTTGGAAAAACCATCAATGATCAAGGTGACCATCATCGATTACAATGGGTTAGGTCTAGGTAATAAAAGACTGATTGATGAGGTTCTAGAATAAGATTTTGAGATGTTGGTTTGGGTTGGGTTGATGGCAAAGTATAAGAAAAGTGACTAAATACTTAAAACAAATACTTATCATGCCAGTAGTTGATTAGGTGAATGTTTGAGGAAAAAAACTTGTTGACGAAGTCTAGAATGATTTAGATAGAGTAATACTACTTGGGTATTGGATGATGGATGGTATTACTTTCTCTCTTTGTTGTGATGACTAGATCACTAGAACACCTACAAAAAAAACTCTAGATACAAAGCTCTTGATAGTTGTGGATCCCTTTTCACCTCCTATCCCTCTCTTATTATAAGAAGGAGATGTGAAACAATACCTTAATAGGGGGTCCGACTTGTTGTCTAATTTTAACTTTGACATGCATGGGCTCACACACAAATTAGATAATCTTTAGTGGTGCAGATGGTGGAACTTGACCATTGGTGGCTAAGGTGACCATTGATGGTTAGGGTGACCATCTTCAGTTGAGGGTCAAGGTCAAGTTGGGTTAAGAAGGTGGGTTTAGATAGTAGGTCATGCTGAATAAAGTTAGGTCTGGTTGTTGATTGAAAATTCAAGGCTGGGCCCAAGGGGGTCCTGAGGTGGTCTAGGGGTGTTTTGACACTCAGAAACATAATGTGTAATTTTATAGTGTCTACATTTTGCATTTTTTATTATGCAGTTTGTATTTTCAAATGACAAAACAAAAATAAAGTGTGGGTTGAAGGCTTGGTTTCCTTGAGCATGGGAGGAGGTGTTCCCCCTCAAACCAGGAAGTAATGAGGTAAAAGAGAATTGAGTATGGGTTTGATGAGTGGTGAAGGTGATGATAAAAGGTGGGGCACTAAAGTGCAAACATACACACAAAGTGCAACAAAAGTGAAATATCCAAGATCATGCATTGATTAGGTTATCATAGTTGGTAAAAATTAAGGTTGGTGCTAGAAGGACAAGTGATAAGTGGATCACATGACTATATTTAAGCATGAAAGTTATGAATACTCATAAATTCAAGTCTCCTAAGCAAGGTCTATGTTTTCATGGGTATCCAAGGCAATAAGTGCTCTAAAAAACACAAAATGGTCTAGTGTAGTCATGGGTATCCAAGGTAGGAAGTGCCCTTGAGAAGACACAAGTTGGTCAGATGTGTGCAAGATAGTGCAAGTTCAAAAAATTTAAACATGGAAATTGTTATTGGTGTTGTCAAAAGGACCAAAGAAAGTTCATCATAAAGCACACACTACTTGGGAAAATAAATGAGTAGTGGCAAGGTGGCATGGTCAGTGGTATGGTTGGTGAAGAAGGTAATCTCTTGGGAGGCACTGGATTTGGTGTTCTAAAAATTAGTTGCTTGAGGCAAAATCAAAAATGCTAACCTCCTGACCATCTTTGGTCAGGGGTCTTGAAGTCGATCATTGGTGGTCACCCTGACCATAGGTGGTATAGTTCAAACCCTAAAAGGGTCAAAGTCAAAAGTGACTCCACTAGTCACTTTCATCCATTTGAACAATTTGACTTTGGCATCTGGCTGCTTGGCATTTTGTGTGAAGAGTCTAATGACATTTGATGAGTGGGTGCGTAGGTGAGTGGGATTGAGTGGGATAGAGCATTAGAGGGTTAACTAAGCTAGGATTCAAAGTAGATGAGGACATGGTCATGTAGTAGGTCCCAATATTCCTCATCGATGATGGTCAAGGAATGAGGTTGAGATTGATTTCAATTGATAATGCAGTTTTGATTTTGCCAATGCATTGTAAGTTAAATTTGAAATTGGTTACTCTGGTGATTGTTTGGCTAGGTTTGGGTAGTTTTTAATTTAAATTTTAGGAGTTGTGGGTGTTTAGGTGAGATTTGTAGGTAAATGTCAAAATTAGGAGGGTAGGGTTGGTTGAGTAGGGTAGGGGTAAGTATGGGTGACGATGTTTGAGGTTAATTTTGGTGTTTGGGTGGATGTTTTGGTAGGTTAGGGTTTGGGTATTCCATAGATGGTTATGCATAGTGACTGTCAGTAGTCAAAAATGGGTGGAAATGTTTTTTGAATGTTTTAAAGTGTTTGAGAGTTTTAAAAGCTTTGATTAGTTTTGAAAGTGTTGATTAGGTTTGAAAGTGTTGATTAGTTTTTAAAGTGTTGAGTAGTTTGTTGAGAGTTGAGCTGAATGTTTTAAGGGTAAGGGTTAAGTGTTTTAGGTAGAAGTGTGATTGACTAGGTTAAAAATAAGATAGGTCAAAGGTTTGGCTATGGAGATAATCCATAGGTATAGGTTTAATCTCATAAGCAAAAAGAGTATAGATAACTAAGCTTGGTTGCTAATGAACATTGCAGGCAAAAAAAGTATAAATAACTAAGTGTGGTTGCTAACAAACATTACAGGTATGGGATCTTCATTGAGATTTATCAAGGTATGTTTGTTGTTGATTAGGCATACATGGAGGAGGTGGGGCTTGGTGTGATGTTTCATTACCAACACATGTTATGAGACATGATAATGATATTGTCCTTCATCAAGAGATGGGATCCAGCCACTAACACTTTCCTACTACCCACTAGTGAGATGATAATCTTTCCTAAGGAGGTTCACAATATTACACAATTACCCATTCGAGGTGAGAGGATTTACCACATTGACAGGGAGGATAGAGATGAGTTCATAGAGATGTTATACAAAGATCACCATAATTTTTATAGGTAGCATGTTATGGGTTTCAGTTACATTTCACTATACTAGAGGGTAAGAGATGATAGGAGGCTGATGACCATGATGGTGATGATGGTTTCATGTTTTTATGTATCAGACTTGAGCAATGGGAGGTTTCCCTATCTATTGTTGGGGGTTGTGGTGGAGATACTACTGGGATACACAATGTTTAGTTGGGTGCCTATGCTTGTAGTCCAAATATATAGGGAGCTATGACATTTCAAAGTTTACAGGAGGTATGGTATTAGTGTAGGATTTGATCTACACTCTTGGGCTTATGAGCACAACTGAGTTTTGAGGTTGATGGGGATGTCGTGGGAGGGGTATGCACAGATGGAATTTAGAGTTGACTTCATGTGGTGGATAAATGATTTTCCCTTTCAAGACCAGGTGGAGGGGTTCATGACATTGATTGGTTTAAAGGTAAATTAGATGCCATGGTTATTAGCAATGTGATTTGGAGGCCATAATTCAAGTTTCTAGAGTGGGCTCATTATAGGAGGCATACATTATCCCTACAGAGCTATAGGTGGATATTTGGCAAGAGAGAGAGAGTGAGATAGAGCTCATTCTTTTTGATAGGGTTTAGCGATATTTGGCCTGGTATAAGGTATTATAGGTCCATTCCCAAGGTATAAGTGGGAGGATGTAAAGTTTCTAACATTAGAGCCATAACTAGTTTAGATTTTCATTGATCATAAGGAGCTGTTGGCTAGGGCCAAGATAGATGATGTAGTTTTATAGATGGGTACCCTTTGTGGTACCAGGCATTATATGTGGTGGTTTATTTCAAGGGTGATGATGGTGGGTGGTAGGAAATGGATGTGGATCCAAATGGTAGAGGTGGTCAGTAGGTGTTGATATAATGTGTTTCCCCATATGTATAGGTAGTGATTATGGAGAGAGATCAAGCTCAAGTGGTACTAGCCATGTAAGAGGCTATCATGGCATCACTATGGGGTTAGTTGGTAGTGGTGCAGGGTCAAGTGGATTTAGCTACAAGTGAGAGGGACTAAGCTAGAGCTATACTAGCCTTGGTTACCCAAGAGAGAGACTCCTTGAGATTAGCTAGAGAAGGAGCCGCAATATCTATAGGACCACTGAGCACTATCCCCATGGCATGGTATATAACCATAGTGGAGGAGCTATGTTATTATGAGGTGATAGTCTTGATAAGTTAACTTAATGATCCCTAATTAGATGAGTACAAAGATAGTTTAGTAGGACGTGCTAGCATGGAGACACCAAGATAGTGTGCTACATCCATAGGAGGACATGCACCAGGAGGTAGCGGTGCCCCATGGGCATAGTCTTGATTATGAGACATTACATCTATTGATGTATATGATTTTGATATCAGCCTATCAACTGATGTTATGAGATGTATATTTTGAGAGAGATACATGTATATTTGTTGTATACATGATGATTATGTGGTTATTTATGATTATAGACTCACACTCTTTGCATATTATTTATTGTTCATGGTGTTGATGTTCATATTAGTCATTGATGATGTTATGGATTATGGTTATGATATGGACTCACCTAGTTAGGCATGTGATGGATTTTTGTTTATGTTGATGATGATGTTTGGTTATGGATCTGGATGATGTTGATATGATGGTAATAGTTGGTATGTTTTGATATGATAATGGTTTTTATGATGGATGGATAATGTGATGATAGTTGATCACATGGATTTATTATTTATGGTTTGTTTGTTATCATTTATGATGATGCCTTTGATGGATGTGATAATTCTAATTTCATGTTTTGAGATGACCATTGATATGATGATGATGTTGATGTTAAGTTTAATGAGTATATGCTTCCCTATTTAGATATAGGCATGTGTTGAAAGTGGTTTATTTATTTATTGTTCATGGATGCTATAATGTTCATTATAATGATTACATTCATGGATATGGTTTATGCTGATGATGTTTACTTTTACTCATGATATGATGATGACATGATGTGATGTGGTTATGGTTATGGTGATTTTACTTAAGGTAGAATACATAAAATAAGTTGAATAAAAAAACCAAATGTGAGAAAAAGAAGATAATCAAGAGAAAAAATGTCTAAGTGAATATATCAACTAGTCATGAGAGGATAAGAAGAGGGCACGATGCTTCTTCTTTGGCAAGGAATAAAACAAAACCAAAGTTGGATTGTCTTAAGGAACATGATCCCATAAAATGCTTCACATTAGTGTTCATTAGTTGGTTAAAAAGGTGTCTTGATCACATAATGTTATGTAAGTTCAAAGTCCCTTGATTATAGTGCATAAAGTGGAGATGGATGAAAAATGGAACCTTCTCATGAGATTAGCATAACTCTTCTAGAGGTTACCAAAGAGTCAATATAAACAAGTCTATGCCATATAAGGTGTAGACTAATTGATGCAAGAAGCCTACTAATGAGAGCCGATTGTGGCTTTCAAAAATTATTATGCTTTTTTAATGCTTGATAATGGGCCTTTTGCTGATTATGTTGTTGCTTGGGAGAGTTGGGGAAGCTAGTCGATATGAGAATCTTCCAAGAAATTACTACTCTTTGACAAATGCATTACCCATCCATCCTTTAATGGAGTGGTCTGAGTTTGTGTGCTTTGCTTAATGCCTTTGATAGCTATCCTTCAAGGGAGTAGTCTACCTTATTTTGAGAAATTTTTGAAATGTTTTTAGCAGTTGTCCTTTAAGGGAGCAGTCTACAAATGCTAGGAATGACCCATGATTGTGTTTAATTTGATTTTGATTTTTTTATTGTTACTTGACATAGACTTTCTTATATAGGATTAAAGGTTTGCCTTCATGAAGGCAAAACTAAAAGAATAATAAGATTAAGTAGGTGTAAAGAGGTTTAGGTGACAATGATCATGGGAATTCATCCTATAAAAGGGGTGGAAATTAACATGAGAATCATGCCATGGGTAGATTCATGGTGCCCATTATTCAATATTATGATATGATTGTAATGGATAATCACATGATTCAATT
This sequence comes from Torreya grandis, assembly GCA_037957365.1. Taxonomy (NCBI): domain Eukaryota; kingdom Viridiplantae; phylum Streptophyta; class Pinopsida; order Cupressales; family Taxaceae; genus Torreya; species Torreya grandis. The sequence continues at coordinate 1,210,992 of JARHVA010003199.1, forward strand.
TTAATCGGTTGCCCCTAAAATAGGGAGATGAATGTGGTTTGAAGGCAAGGGATGAGCTTAAGTTATACAAAAGGTGAGTTTGATCCTTGTCAACAAAATAAATGATGCAAATGCAAAGCATTGAGGGGTTCTAGCTTTGGGTTTCCTTTAAGAGAGGATAATCGGTAAGCTCCTAATCCATACTTGTGCATTATGATATAAGGTCCAAGCCAATTGAAATAAAATTTACCCTACTTGATTTTCTCCATATTGGTGACATGTTGGTTTTCCTTTATAATAAGGTTTCTAATATTTAATTATCACACTTTAAGGTGTTTTTTATAAGCACATTTGATTCATTTTTTATAGACATGAATATGGGTAAGTGTAGATAAATAACGCATGTCAAGTAGCTCAAGCTGGGCTAAATGTTCTTGATGGTAATCATCTTCAGATATGAGATCTTGCAAAGATATGTGAAGAGATGGGATTTGGACTTTGAGAGGCAAGACAACCTCTGCACTAAACATAAGAGAGAATGGTGTAGCACCTATAGGGGTTTGAATGCTAGTACAATATGCCCATAAGGTGAAGAGGATGTGTAAATGCCGATCTGAATTAGATGCATTGACCATTTTAGTGAACATGTTGTTAAGAGTTTTGTTGGAGGCTTCCACCTGTCCATTAGCTTGTGGATGATAGGGTGAAGATAAACTTAACTTGATGTTGAATGCATCACAAAGACCTTGGACTTGTTTATTTTTTTAAAAATTACCATTATCGGTGATGATTTTATGATAAACACCAAGACAACAAATGATGTGATGATTGATGAAGTAAATAATATTTTTAGCTTTTGTTAAGACTAGAGGAATAAACTCTACCCATTTGGTAAGATACTCAATTGCAGTGATGATAGAATGATGTCACTATGAAGAATTAGGGATAATTTCACCAATAAGGTTCAGACCCCATTATGAGAAGGGCCAAAAATCTATGGATACACGAATAATATGGATAGGTGTGTGATGTATATTGGCATGTTGTTGGCACCTAACACACTTTTTCACATAATTATAACAATATTAGTTAAGGTTAGGCCAGTAATAGCCAAGGTAAAGGATGTACTTAGGCATGATGAGGCCACTAAAGTGTCCCACACAGATCCCATCATGCATTTCCCTAATAGCATGAGAGGCCTCATGACTGCATAAGAAGCAAAAGAGAAGACCATCAAAGCCATGTTTATAAATAATTCCCCTTAATGATATAATAGGAGGTAGTTTAGATAAATGTTCTTCAAGATTTCCTGGAAAGACTAGAAGGAATGATGGAAAGGTTGAGATAGTCAAAGGTTTGTTGATACCAAACGTCAAGTTAGGTCTCCCCCACATTGAAGATGGTGGGAGAATCTAGTTTGACATAAGAGGGATGGGTAAGTCTATGGATAATGATATATATTTTAGAGTCATAGGGTGTAGATGGGATATGAGAGGCAAGGGAAGCCATGGTGTCAACAAACTTATTCATAGATCGCATGTGGTTTAGATGTAGTGTTTGAATGATGTTAAGAGTTCATCAAATAGTTATTTGTACTATTACAAAACATCATTATTACACTGGTAAGAGCCATTGATTTGATTTACTACAAGTTGAGAGTCACTGAAGATGTTGATCATTTTTAATCCCAAAGCTAACATAGTTTGAAGGCCTATGACTAGGGCTTTTTATTCAACCATATTGTTCTTACATTTGAAATATAGCTTGAAGGATAAAGGAAGAGGTTCATCATGAAGGGGAATAAGGATAATTCTAGCTCCCCCACCATGTTGACACTTTGATCCATCAAATAACATGGTGACTTGATAGGAAAAAAATTCTTGAGAGAGGGTCATGATAGACTCATTAGGAAACTCAAGAGGAGGTTGATTGTCTGCTACTGGTACATCAACAAATTGGTTAGTAATGACTTGAAATTTAATTTGATTTTATTAAAGAAACTCAAGGTCAAACTTAGCTAAAATCATGATCCACTTGGCCATATGTTAGTTTTGGTATGGCTTGGAGTGCATTTACTTAAGTGGGTCAATATTTGTTATGACATAGGTTTTGTGGTTAAGAAGGTAGTAGTGAAGTTTGGTGGCCACAAAGACTAAAGCTAAGCAAAGTTTCTCAATATGTGTGTATCAAGTCTCATATTCTACAAGTATACAACTAATGTAGTAGATGGCTTGCTCTTTATGTTGTTCATCTTGATGAGCGAGCATGGCCCCTAAGGAGTGGTTGATGGCAGAGATATAAAGGTATAAGGTTTGATCATCCTTGGGAGGGGTAAGGACACATGGAGAAAAAAGGAACTTTTTAAGTGAATCAAAAGCCTTTTGATTTTCATTATTCCATTTAAAGGAAACATCCTTCTTCATAAGGTGATGGAAGGGTTGGCATTGGTCTAAGAGTTGGGAGATAAAACAATGAATGGATTGGAGCTTCCCCTACAAATTATGGAATTATTTGAGGTTGATTAGAGGAAGCATGTCGAGGATTGATTTGATTTTGGTAGGATCAAATTTGATTCTCTAAAAGGAAATGATAAATCGAAGGATCTTTCCTAACAAGACCTCAAAAATGCATTTTTTAGGGTTAAGACAGACATGGTAATGGATGAATTTCTTGAAGATAATATTGAGAATGACCAAATGATCCTTATGATATTTGGATTTCCTAAGAAGATCATCCACATAGTCCTCAATGATTTTGTGGATAAGGTCATGGAAGATGTAAGTCATAGCATGTTGGTAGGTTACACCAGCGTTCTTTAGTTCAAAATTCATGACCCTATAACAGAAGGTCCCCCATGGGGTGATAAAATAAATTTTGTTTTGATCTTCAGGGGTGATTAGGATTTGGTTGTAGTCTAAGAATCCATCCATAAGAGATAACATCTTATGGAAAGGTGTAAGATTAACTACTTAGTCAATGCTTGGTAGAGGAAATTCATATTTTGGGTAAACAAGGTTGAGGTTATTAATTCCACACAAATGTGTAGTCCCCTTATGGCTTTGGTGATAGTTATGATATCGAGACCCATTGGGGATAGTCAATGTGTTGAATTAAATTGATAGATAGGAGACATTGAAGATATTATTTGATGAGAAGGGCTATATGAGGGTAAATTCATTGAAGTTTTTGTCCCACCAAGCATGCCAAAATGTTTTAGAGAATTTTAGATTATGTTTCAAGAAAGGAAGAAGAAAGAAAATAGATATGAGTATGGTAGAAAAACTTGTTTGGTTGTGCACACATTGATTAGATGATTGTAGATACTCCTATTTAGATTGAAAGGAATGACCTACAGATAAGACAACACTAAATAAAATGGTTGGTTGGATAGGTATTTGGGTGGATTGCCTAGTGTTAGCTAGATCTGAGAAGCAAGAGATCCTTAGGAAGCTATCAATCCATGCTTTTTAAGAAATTAAGTTTAGAAATTGAAATATAAAGTACATGCATACATCACATAAGATACTAGAATTAAGTACAATAAAAGATTGATAAATAAATTGATGAAGTAGAATAATTATAACAATAATTGGGTTTAATATTAATGATAAATAGGTTGGGTGTGGTCCATAAAATAGGTTAGGGTTCTGTGATCAGGTCGAGGAAGAGAAAGGTGGATTTGGTTAAGGGTAAGTGTGTGAAAATAGCTTGCTAGTATTTTGTGCCATAATGACCGTTGATGGTTGAGGTGACCATCGGTATTTGGCATAGGCCTTTGACGGTCAGGGTGACCGTTGATGGTTACTATGGGTTGGGTATGGCTAATAAAAGACTAATTGATAAGGTTTCATAATAAGATTTTGAGAGGTTATTTTGGGTTGGGTTGATGGTGATACATAAATAAACTGACTATATAATTAAAACAAATACTTACCTTTTTGATAGTTGATTAGATGAATGGTTGAGACAAAAAACTTGTTGATAGAGTCTGGAATGATTTTGGTATAGTAACGGTACTTGGATGTTGGTCGATGGATGATAACACTTTATCTCTTTATCATGATGGATATCTCACTCAAAGAATGCTTGAAAAAGAAACTCTAGATATAAAATCTCTTGATAGTTATGTATCCCTTTTCACCTCCTACCCATCTCTTCATATAGGAAGGAAGGAGAGGTGAAACAATATGTTAATAGGAGGTCCAACTTGTTGTCTATAATTCTAACTTTGACGTGCACGGGATCGCATATGAATTAGATAATTTGATTATAAAAAACCAAGGTGGAGTTGAATTTGGTGTTAGTGGTTCAGATGATGGAACCTAACCATCGGTGGTCAGGGTGATCGTCGATGATTAGGGTGACCATCAAAAATTGAGGTTCAAGGTCAAGTTAGGTTAAAAAAGTGGGTTCAACCAATAGGTTAAGATAACTAGAGTTAGGTCTGGTTGTCAGTCAAAAAGTCAAGGTTGGGCCCAAGGGGGTCCTGAGGTGGTCTGGGGGTGTTGTAACACTCAGAACCATAGTGTGCAATTTTTTAGTGTCTACACCACCCAAATACACAATGTAGTAAAGGAAGCCCTAGACCCTTGTTTGGTGGTTTTATTAATTTGAATCAACTTTCCTAAATAAATCCCAATCTTAGTCAATAGAATTTCATCCCAAGGTTCAAATAGTAGAGCATACAAATGAATCCATTTATGGGATAAACCCATATATGTATTTTAAGCATTGAAATTGGGGATCTATAAATAGAGGTGAAAACCAAAATCCTTAATTAATTTTGAGTGATTGTGTAAGTGTCATGCCCAAAACATTATAGGATTGAATTATAAACACAAACCACACACCATTTTTTTTTAATAGATAATTGAATGAACATACAATAGAATAACTTACAATTTTAGACATTTGATATCTATGATAAGATACACATAATGCATGTGGAACTAGTTACAACTATCTCTTCACTAAGGAAAGATAAAAAGGTCAAGGACGTCACACAAAAAAAACTACATAAAATAATCCATGATTTAATTTCAATTAAATACCTTGAAAGTGAGTTCAAACTAACCCAAGGATAAGCTAGAAGATGACCCTAAACTAGCATAAAGAGCTAGACCTAATGCACCACCTCAACATGATATACTACATATCCACTCCTTAGAATTAGGGTCAAATTTATTTCTTTGTTAAAACTTGAGAAGAGTCTCCTTCATGAAACATTATCATGATAGGGGTTGGTAATCTATGCTAACAAAGGAGAAGCTAACAAACTCCAAAGACATTTGAATAAGATCTTGATGTTTAAAATATAAGACTAGCCACACATGGTAAGTGCATAGAGTAGGGGGACAATTTCATAGGCATTTACCCTAATGCGCATGCATTATAACCATAACACATATGCATTATGGTAATAACTTATATGTGTTGTTTAAATTTAGACTCATAATTCCTTATCCATAACTCATATGCATTATGTAGTCCACACAACCCATATAATCTACTCTAAATAATGTGCGTGTGTGTTTTGTTTATTATCAATAACATGTATATGTTGTGTTTAGTATTAATAATGCATATGCATTATTAAAACTTCAAAAAAATGTAATAATGGGCAACCCACAAGCATATTCATGTTATTTGCATTTTTTATTTGCTTTGCCCTTCTCTATGCTAAACCATGATCGTGTTGTGTTTGGAAGAGGATAAAAACACACCTTCATCACCTGATACCTCATTGAATTGACAATGCTTAAGTAGAGGGGAGGTAAGTAATAAAAAACCAAACCTATCGACACTGGATTTTGGAAATTTTTTTATTTGCATTGTTTAATCTCTAAATCCTACTTTTTTAACAATGCATTCCACTATAAGAGACCAATATGCTAATCATATTTCTAACCTTCCTAACCCTCCTATGATTCCCTAAGATCCCCCAAGTATTTAGGAGGATCTAGCTATACACATAGTGGAAAATAAAATAGAATTTGAATAAATAATTAGGAGAATGAGGGATCCCTGACCCACCACACCTATTTGGCCAATACCTTAGATTTAGTATTAGGTCAAGTTTACTCGATAATAAGTCAAATTGACAAATAGACATCATATAGGGATAGATGTAGGGCTTATTATGTTGACAAATTATTAGCACGTGATGTGAAGGATAAATAGATATCAAAAGACCTAATGTGTGCCTTACTCATTGACCAAATAATCACTACACCTTTTCCACTATCCACTAAACATTTCCTAGTTCATTGATGCTAAAAAAATTTGATTAGAAAAAATTTATAGGACTGATGTTGTATGGTGTTTGATTTCCCACCATGTAACAACCATGATGAACCATTGTATTTTTTGAGGAAACTCTACTACGAGTTTGTCCTCAATGAGATTACCAACTATTTTGACTATGGTGAGTTTTAGGGCTGAATGAAAGGCTTTGTGCATGATCAACTAGGTGCACATCATGTTCCTAATTGACTTACAAGTATCCTTACCCAAAAGCCACTTTAGCCTATGATCCCCTTTGTGGTGAAGGAAGTCATGGAGATTGACACTTTGTATGTACCTAGTGCTCTTATCGATACACTCAATCAACATACAAGTAAGATTTATGAGACTGATGGCTGAGATATTCCACCTTGTGTGCATACCCAACCTCACCATTATAGATGTTATGGTGATATACGCATTGGACCTTTAGATAATGATGGTGGTGCTTCTAAGGGCTTAGATGATATGCTCATGAGAGATTGGATTTTAACACATACATTTTGTGTATACATATCGATCACTACACATATGCAACTATTTTTTTTATAAATGTCATTTTAAATTTAAGTTAGATTTGTATTTTAAAGCTAAAAATTAATTTAAATAGATAATAAATAATATATATGTAATTTTTACTTTTCAAGAGGAGACGGTGCCTTCATCTTCATGGTCCAAAACTGTATTTGTGGATATTAGCTATCCAATGTTTACATATGTAGAGCCAACTTATGGTCCATCTAATACTGTATCTATCAATGTTATGAAGCCATTGTTTATATATACGAAGGTAAAATTTTGAGTTAATATTATACTCATGTACATGTTTTTATTTATATAGATATATGCTCTTGACTAACAATAATACATGTTCAAATTAAAATATGAATGGCACTTATGTGAATGCAAATTATATGTGTGAGATGTGTTGAAAGATATAGAGAGAAATTCCATAACCTAATAATGATCAACCTTCTAGACTGTCTCCTTTAATGTCTAATGATGTCTTTTTCATATTTTTGAAAAATATATTCTTCCTCATATTTATTCTAATCATATTGTTGGTGTTCCTTCACCTTCTCAAACTTATTTTAATGATTCACATTTTTCTTGATTATCATCTCTTCTTCATAGTGTTTCTTAAGTAGTCAATATTTTCATTGCTACCTACAGTACCACCACCTATCTTCCAAATCCTCAAGTTTGTTCCTTTGTGTGATCATGCATGTTATGTAATATCTTAAGTTAAATTTATCTATCAAAGATCTAAAAATTCAAGTACACTACCATTTCTTGGCCTATTTTATTCCTAGGTCCCTTTGATCATTTTTCCATTATTTTGTGCTTCTCTTTTTTATATTTTTATTCTCTTTGTGTGTCTACTTCCATGCACATAGGGTACTAACTTGAGACAGAGAAGTTTAGAAAAACACAAGTGACAATGCATGCATATATGATAAGGAATAAATAAAGAAAGTGACTAGAGTTTTAGAGGTTAAGATAATCCCATCAATGACTACACTCTTTTTTAAGGGTTTGTAATTTATTTTAACTGATTATGGGTTTAATAAAGGATGAAAATTTTCCATATATATTAAATATTTTCTAGAAAACTAAGTGTTGGTGGTGTTTTTGACACAACAACAAATATGTAGGGTTTTGAAAGACTCTACCTCTCCTAAAAGGAAGAAGATCCCATGAAGAAAATGCTCACCCAATGTTTAAATATACCAGGTCTTGGTATGTTGACATTCACTCAATAGGTTGATGCATAACCATTCCATGTAAGGGGAATTTTTACAAACTAAGTCTCTTCTGATAGCTCTATCTTAGACATTTATAAAGAGGTTGGAAGTTCCCTAGATAATACTCATAGGGCCTAACCTCAAATAGAAATCACAGTTTCTTAGGATAAAGATGATAAGTAAATAACTGATTTCCAAGTAGATTTATCACATGTATATGTTGAAAAATACTAAAAAAATGACAAACATAATTAAGAAACTAATATTATCATGCATATTTAGATTTCTCTCAACCTATATTAACTTATAATCATGAATAAAGTTCAAAAGACAAGGGATAAAGAGAAAAAAATCCTACCAATACTAAAGATGTTATTACATTGTCTAATTGAACACACCAACTAAAAATAATCCTTGGTTGAGCTATACCTAGTTTAATTTCAACCTAAGGATGGTGAGATAATCTGGGAAGCTAACTAAATAAGAGGAAAAAACCATGACCACCATATACAAGCACATAAGATGGATTTAAACTCTTATCAGTCTTTCAAATATCCAAATATACATTTTGATTAATAATATTAGGTGACTATAGTCATTAAAATTTAAGAAAATAACTCTATAATAATTAGACTAAAATAGGATGAAGGGAGATATTATCCTATTAAAAAGCATAAAAAAGTTTGGGTTCATAGTGTAGTTTTTACTCAATAATGAGCTACCCCTGAGAAAGACTTATGAAAAATAATATATACATAAGTGTGCCAGATCCATCATTCAAAATTCCTCCCAATTTTTCCAATAGAAGAGGCCAAGCCTTGACTACCAACTTAGATAATACTATGCATACCAAGGTCATGCCTAGATTGGGTGAGCCAATCACTACTTGAAATCATCAAGTGATTCCTTCCACTCACTTTATTGATCATGTCATAGACTAAACATAGCCATCAACATGTGTGAGATTACTTAAGCTCTGCATCCACTCCTCCTCACTCTTTTGGGTTTGAACATTCTTTGATCATGCTATAAATGCCATGCAAATAACTTTTTTATTACCTATTTATTGTCTTGGGATTTGACCACTCACTAAAATCTACCACTTATTATTTTCTCATTTGGTTTAGAGTTACCTATGTACCCAAATTTCAAATATAGTTGAGCCTTAGGTTTGATGGCCACAGTGGACTAGATGGATTTCAAATTTAGTTCTTAGGACCCTTGAATGGCCAGGCCCACCTATTTGGCCACTAAGTCCACTTGTCTTCTTCTTAACTTATATTTTCACCCTCTTAGTTAACTGTTCTTTGGTGGTGGGTCACCAGTATTATGCCACTTGACAGGATCCTAATAACTTGTTTGCATGGAGGATTTTCTTATGTATAGAGTCACCTGGTACAATGAGTTTTTAAGATCATGCCACATGGTACCATCCCACTCACCTACTCACTTGGAGGATTTTGCTATGTACAAAATCACTTGGGGCATTAGGTCACCAGAATCATGCTACTTGGTAGAATCCTGATGATCTAAAGATTTAAAGACTTCTAGGGGAATTTGAAATGTTTAATCTCATAGACTAGTAGAAAGATGCCATGTGGCTTTGAAAACATTTTTTAAGAATCAACTAAGTTTGGAGGAAATATAAATTTTACATGTGGCTTTAGGACAAATTTGGAGAACCAACTAAGTGTTGAAAAGCCTTTTTGAATGGGGTTAGGCTATCAGGGGATAAGGAAGAGTACCACGTGGCATCAAAAATACTTTAGGCACCTATGGAAAAAGCTAAAAGGTCACAATCAATAATTTTGAATTAAAATGGTTAAGATTTTTAAAAACAAATAGCCCTAAAAATTTAAATGAAAATGGTTCATCATTTCAAATCTAAACTATTATGTTCTTAAAATGAAAGTGAAAGGGTACTGGAACTTAACAAAAAGGACGCCATTTTCAATGAACCCAAAACTAAATTCAAATTATATTTCACCCATTTTTATGAGATCGACTAAGTCTAAAAATTGAAACCATATGAACACTTAGCCTTCAATTCCAATGTGAAGCAGAAAAGTGTTAATTTGGTCAGGAAAATAAGATAGAAAACTTTGAAATAGTTAGAAAACTTTCCTAAATCTAAGGTGAAATGTCTTGAATAAGGGAGATTTGATGTATTTCCAAAATAGGATTCAAACTAAGACTTAATAAATCTAAACAAATTCAGACATTTAAATCCATGTAGTTCTAGATGGGAATTTTAGACCAAGTGTTCTCTTCAGTCATTCAATAGTTTTGACATTTAGGGTGGATATCAAATTTAATCTCTCAAGTGCCACATGACATGTCCTTATTGGCCTAAAGTCCCAAGGTTTATGGTTTAGTGATGGGAAGATGCCTATCAAATTTAATCTCAAAGGAATGCTGATGTCATCAAGGAACACACAATAGTCCATCAAGTTGGGTCTATGATCAAGGTAGATGAGATGATACCATGTGGTATCACCCCAATGAGTTGGGCATTTAGCTAATTTTTTTATTGACTTTATCTATGTGTTCCTAGGATTCCATGACATCATCACATGGTGACTTCTTGGTTCCTTGGTGCCATGAAACTATTAGACTTTTACTAGAGTCTCCATAGTCTCAGGATCTTAGGACGTCACTATGTGGTGAGCTCTCAAGCTCTCAAGGTCATGGAAATATTGCATGTTGATTAATACCCCACATAGTTAGGTCACCTAGATCATGCCATATGGCATGATCTAGAGGCTCAAGGGGAATTTTACTTAGAAATTTTTTGGACTAACCCAAAACTTCAAAATGATTCAATAGAAATGCATGGAAGGGTCAAGGGAATTGAAAGACTCAAGGCCCAAATTGAAACAAATAAAATGGATAAGGCATTGATTTTGTATTTTTATACATGGTCAACTTGACTCGATTGGTGGGGAGCATGACATAACTCAATCAGAGCTAGGTAAGATTATTACTCAATTCTGACCCAAAAGGCTAAAGGTATATTAAAATGCAAATGAATTTCTCTAGGGGTAAGTGAAAAAGGATTTCATAAGCCTTATCAAAGGCCAACCATGTAGAAACTATGCCAAATGACCCAGTTTAGACTTAAGATCACCAAATTCCAAGGGTGTAAACTAGGGTTATACCATAAGGATAATTTTTTGGCCAAAAGATGATCAATGAATCACTATAGGGCTAAACACCTAACAAAATAAGGCTATGTAACTAAACCCAACCTATTCAAAGTAAAAAGAGGGTCCTCATTTTTAGACTAAAAATGAGGTATGTTGTGCAAGCAATAATAAATGGTGACTCCTATTAAGAGATACACCTAAGTATTTCAAGAATTTAGAATCTCAAGTTCTCGTTCAAATTTAAACATTAGCTTCAAGCCATCATCCAAGTAAAAATCAAAATATGAAGGCATAAAATTTTGCTTCAATACATGACATACTCAGCTATAATTCTATGTAAATACCATTAGTGTGCTAGCTATGTGATTAGTTCAACTATTTTACATGCACAAAATAAATTAAATTTACCCAAATGATAAGAACTTCATAATATGTAATGATAAAATTTATTGATATCCTTGATTAACATAAAGGCTTGCTTATCCATCATAGTCTATCTCAATTATGCATTCCTCATAGGGGAAATCATAAATAAAACATGTTTTTCATATCTAGATATTTTTATTTGTGTTAAACAACCATAGTCAAATGCTCTGAAGTGATAATAAATATAAAAAAGGCTACATGTAATTACGGTTGATCAAAACTAGTGTGTGCATAGTTTCCTCTTTAATTTGTGTGAAAGCTATGTGCCCTTTACTTGTCCATTCAATTTTAGAATCATTATTGAAAATGATATTCATAGGTCTAACTATCTCTAAAAATATGGAGATGAACTTCATCCCAAAGTTAATCTTGACAAAAAATTATTTCAGCTCCTTATTCATGATGGGTAATGGGATTTCTAACATAACTCACATTCTCTTAGGGTTTAGTGATATACCCCATTCAAAAATGATATGTATTAATATCTCCCCCTTGATCACCCTAAATATACACATCTTTGGGTTTAATGAGATCCCATAATCTCTACATCTTTATAGTACTCTCCTCAAATCCTTGACATGGTCACCTATGTGTTTAGAGAAGACTACCAAGTTGTCCATGTATACCATAATACACTTTACCATAATATATTTTAAATCTATGTCCATGGACCCTTGAAATGTGGGACCAACATTGATGAGGATAAAAGTCATTACATTATAAGTTAGGGTGACCCATTTGGTTGTGAACACTATTTTGATATGGTCCTCATAGCTAACTACTACCTAGTTATAGCTGGAGTATCCATCTAAAAATGACATAATTTGAGCTCCATTAAAAAAAATTATAACTTCATATAATGAGGGAAAGGGATAATTATCCTTTTCAAATTCCTTATTCAAATTATGGAAATTAACACAAAGTCTGACCCTCTTCTTATTCCTCACTAGTACCAAGTTTGTAAGCCATGTGGAGTGCCTTACTAGAAATATGATTCACACTGCAAGTAATTTTTTCACTTATTTAAAGATTAGTGGCTCAAGTAGTGGATTAATCAGCCTTTGTCTCTACCTAAAGGCCTGATTCTCATCTTTAGGGGGATTTTGTGTGTCAATATTAAGGTGTCGAAGACTTTTAGATTTCTATAGATCAACGTAATCATGTCTCTAAAAACTCTGAGGGCTTGTGCCATTTATAGCTTCTCTTATGGAGTTCTAGTTATGCCTAAAAGCACACTTTTTGGATCATTTACATCACCCAAGTTGAAATTATCATGAAATATGCCTTTAGTATGGGTCTATTTGTTATTTTACTTTTGATAATCCATGTCGAATAGTCTCTCTAGTGAGACCATCACTTTGGGTATGTTATTTGTCTTTATGTTCATGTTCCCATCCTCATCTAGCTTGAAGTCTTCTCGACCATCTTCATCAATAAAATAACTAGTAAATACCTCTATTATGGTGATAAAGTCTAATTTATGTTGGTCATTATTAAAGACTTAAAAATTCATGATATTATCAAGGACTAATAGGGTAAAGACTAGTTCTACTCAGAATCTTCTCATTCCCAAATTAGTAATGGGTTCAATAGTACTTTTAACAGTAGTTAGTGTATCTTCTATGTATTTATTTTTTTATAGTAGAGTCTAAAAGCTAAATACCTCAAAATATTCTATTATATTCCATAACTGATTACAGTATCTTGACAAGCACTTATAATTGCATGAATACTAGCTCCTCACTTATTTAACCACTAATTTTGAGTTTCCAAATACTCTAATGTTCTTCACCTTCTTTCCTAGGGTGAATTGTAGTCCATGGACGAACACCTATACTCAACCACATTGTTTATGAAAGAAAACTATAAGTATTATGTATCTATAGGTAGAATTTGCCCATTAGATTAACCAATTCTAATCTAGTGCCACACCCACTTTTAGACTTATAACCATCAAAATTTAATGTCCACATGTCAGATTTAGCTATGTACATTTGTGCTCTTTGCAAACAGAGTACAGTTGTAATGTTAACCTCTAGGTATACTCTCTTTTCTTTGATTGAGCACCCATATTTCTTTTTATTTCATGATATTCCTTCAAGTAGATTTTCCATGCTAGGGGTAGGTATACGGGTATATAGGTTTATCCTTTCCTCATTGGAAGAGCTTGAGATGGAATCTATGATCTTCTTAGGGTTGCCTTATTTCATGTCTTCATTCCCCATAAATCTTACACTAAGTCCTTCAACTTACAAAGATTACTTGGATAACTCTTATATGGGAGAAGTATGAATGAATTTATCCATGGAAGTTGTTTTATATTGTGAAGAGCATAAAATATCCTCATTCTTACTGAAGTAATCAAATTTCAAATTATCACATGTTATAACTACATCTTAAAATTAGACCATCTCTAAGGCACAATGAAAGTACTCTTCATCTAACTAGTCTAACTCCTCCAATTCTATATTTTGTGGTATGATGAGCATGGTAATAGAGAGGCTTCCATGGTTCTCTTTTTATTTTTCAAATGAGTATAGCCCCATTTTTTATTCCTTATAGAGGACCTCATTTTTTTGGTTATACTCAGTGATCATATATGCCATATTTAGTTCTTGCTCAATTATGATCTAGTTAGATAGATCATGGAATGGTAGCCACATGTGAGAAAAATTAATTGCCATATAACCATTGAGTGTTCATGACTAGTCTTTACTCAAAAACATACCATAAGCATCAGGGATACACACCACTTAGATATCAATGAATTGTTGAATCCTCAAATTTGAGGCCAATTGTATATGTATATGACTCAGCTCCCTTACTACCTTCACATTTGTTTTATCTAGTTGGAATACCTTTTGATTATATTTGGTAGGTGTAAAACGCAATTATTGGTAAATAACATATGGCATGATGTTCTTAGAGGTACCTAGATCAACCAAGTAATTGTGTGAGTTCTTGCCAAAGATTATAACTTTTAAGAGAAAGCGTGGAGTATCATTTTTTCCTTATATAAACCAACATGTGTATCATATGTTTTCAAAGATTATTTTCCATTATTAATGTAAAATTATTTCAAAAAAAACATCCTCTAATTGAATATTTGTAGCAATTAAAACATAGGATTGTTAGATTTGGTTTTCTTCAAATCCTCCACAATATCATAGCTAGGTTGGATTGTTCTTTCTATTTGCTTCGTGGAGTATGTATTGCATAGTTCCTTGGATGATAATATATGGGAGATATTTTAGGTGGGGAATGATTATTTTTTTAGTTCACATTATGTGGGACCTAAGTGTTTCTCAGAGGATTAGAAGTAGTCAAGGTATTAGTTGATTTACTTCTAAGTTGATAATTATTCCCACTTTGGAATAGTCTAAAAGTGTGGATCTCATGTAAATTATCTTCAAGCTCATTCTCATCCCCAAATGGAAACTCACAAGTCTCCAATATGAGAGTGATGCCTGAGTTTCCTCCATCTTGGTTTGGATTATCACCTTAGGTAGGCACTATTTCCATAATTCTATATCCTTTTGGAAGATGTTAGATGTAATTATAAACTCAACATAATTGGTTTATACATGGTCAACTATGTTATGCACTCTACACCAAGTGTCTAAAGCCAAGCCTATGAAATTCACTAAATAGGAAGCATTGTTATTGTTCCGATTACCATTATCAAGAGGATTGGGCACATCCCCATTATTAGGTCAGTTGTTTCATTATCTATTAGGCCTCTATAAATTTAAATTCTTACTTGGGGGTATATTGTTTTCATTGTGATTTGAATTTTAAGGTCTTTGTCTACATAGATTGATTACATCATTGAACAAGTGTTGGACTATTTGCCTCAGATTGCCTATCTTGGGGGCATATGCCACCATTTGGTTGATTTATAGTTTAATGTTGTGAGTTTTACACATGTGCATTAACATTTAGAAATGACAGGTATTATGCTATGCTAGATTAAGAGTGTTATTAGTAGCAGCTTGATTTTCCAAGAATGAGGGTATTTCTAATGGGTTGCTATTAGATGTAGCATAGCCACCGGTACTTGGTATGGAAGTTGTGTTATTTTAAGAATTCAGGACAAGTTTATTGTTAGTTATTTATGTGAAATCATGGTTTAGAAGCACGTAGGGATGACTACTAAACATGTGGTTCATTGGTGTTAGATTATACATTAAATTTAGACTTCCATATAAGGCTCTTAGGATGGGGTTAATTATTAGGGTGTCGTAGTTGAAAGTTTGATTAATAATGGGGACCTAATTATAAGCTCTTGGTTGTCCTAAATATGGCAAATCACCTGCATTATATCCTCAAGGTACAATCTAGAATTATATGTTCACAAATTCATTATAGGATAATGATAGGTATGCAAGTGTAATTGGGGTTATTCTAAGGAACATTGATGTCAAAGGATCTAGATATCTCAAGTAGGTCTAGATGGTAGGGCCCTCTAATAATATGTAGGGGTCCTTCAACCTCTATTATAGTTTGTTGAATTGAGCATTAAACATGCTCATGGGTTCATTTGGTTCTCTCTTAATAGATATGAAATGATGGTATAGAATACTTGGGTTGATGGGGAACCTAAATTGGTTTACAAATATGAATTTCAGATCATCCCAAGTGGTTATAGACTTGTTTGATAATCCCAAGTACCAAGAATAGGTAACCTTCCCTAATGAATAAGGAAATAACCTATAGGAAATGTCCTCATGTTACACTTACATTTTGCTAAGGGCATCTTTAAATGCCTGTATATGCTCTTTATCTATTTGAGGTTATCTAACTATCAATTTAGGACAAAACTTGTCCAAGTTCTTTGGTAGGTCATGCACAATCCATGGAACATTCACAGGGCACCCACATTAGCCAAGCCATGCCATGGTATTGGTCATTGATATATGCTAGGGAAGCATGAACATGGTAACTAAAGAAGTGATTGCAACTATAGGTGAATTTCCAATTGATTGGATAGGGTTAGCCTTATGTTCTCCTTTTTTATATTTCAACTTTCAATGAATTTTTAGCTCTAAAATCTCTAAATCGATCCCAATAGACTTAGATCTTGCATTTATCCTTTTATTTTCTAGCTTAAACTATGGTATAACTTAGTGTGAAATTAATGGTTCCTAAAATGTCTTAGGTCAAGCCTTGGTTGTGATTCAGTTTGTGTTCATGAGGGGGTCCCTTCTAGTTCTATAACATGTTGGTGTTGTTTTTGACACCACAAAAATTTGGTAAGGTTTTTTTAAGACTTTACCTCTCCTAAAAAGAAGAATATATCATGAATACAATGCTTCCCCAAGTTTTAAATGTATCAGTTTTTGGTATGCTGACATTCACTCAAAAGGTTGATGTGTAACCATTCCATGTAAAGGTACTTTTTACAAACCATGTCTCTTCAAATAGCTCTAACTTAGACATTTATAAAGAGGTTGGAAGTTACTTGGATAATAATCATAGGGCCTAGCATAAAATATAAATCATAGTTTTTTAAGATAAGCACAATAAGTAATTAAATGATTTCCATGTAGATTTATCACGTGTATATGTTTAAAATTTCTTTAAAAATGACAAACAAAATTAAGGAACCAAGATTAACATGCATATTTAGATTGATCTCAACCTAGACTAACTTGTCATCATTGAAAAAATGCAAAAGAGAAGGGATAAAGAGATAAAAATCCTACTGATACTGAATATTGTTTTACAATGTTTGATTGAAAACACCCACTAAAACCAATCCTTGGTTGAGATATAATTATCACAACTTTAAAACAAGGATGGTGAAAGAGTCTGAGAAGCTGACTAGATAAGTGGAAAAGACCATGACCACCATATACATGCACATGAGATGGATTTAAACTCTTTACAACCTTTCAAATATCAAGATATGCATTTTTATTAATAGTGTTAGGTGATTACAGTCATTCAAATGTAAGAAAATAATTTTGTAATAGCTAGATTAAAATAGGATAAATGGAGAGATTATCTTAGAAAATAGTAAAAATCATAAAAAATAGTGTCTAGGTTCATAGTGTAGTTTTCAGTCGACAATGAGCTAGCCCTAAGAAAGGATTCTAGAAAATGATATATACATGAGGGTGCTAGATCCATCAAAAAATAATATATACATGAGGGTGTTACATCCATCATTCTAAATTCCACCTGAATTTCCTAAAATAAGAGGCCACACCTTAACTACCAAATCAACCAATATTATGCATCCCAAGGTCATGCCTAGACTGGGTGAGCCAACCACTACTTGAAATCATCAATTGATTCTTTCCACTCATTTTGTTGATCATGTCATAGACTAAGAATAGACACTAGCATGTTTGAGATTACTCAATAATTTTAACCACTCCTCCTCACTCTATTAGTTATAAACATTCTTTGATCATGAAAAGCACTTTTGGATCACTTGTCAATTGCCTTGGGAGTTTCCCACTCGCTAAAATATACCACTTGCTATTTTTTCATTATTTTAGATTTTCCTACATACTCATATTTAAAATATAGTTGAACCTTATGTTTGAACTCCATGATGGGCTAGATGGGCATCAAATTCAGTTCTCAATCCCCTTTGATGACTAAGTCATCCCATTTGGCCATCGAGTCCACTTTTCTAATTCTTAGCTTCTATTTGTAGCCTCTTGTCTGAATACTATAAGGAAGTGGGTCATCAAGATCATAACACTAATAAAAATCCCACTTACCCACTTACTTGGAGTATTTTTTCTATGTATCGAGTCACATAGGGCAGCGGGTCATTAGGATCATGCCACTTGGTAGCATCCTTCTCACCCACTCTCCTAGAGGATTTTGCTATGTATGGAGTCACCTAGGGAAGTGGGTCATTGGGATCAGAACACTTAGAATAATCTCAAAAATCTAGTGAATTAAAGACTTCTAGGTGAATTTAAAAATCTTAAGTCTTGCAGAGTGTAAAAAAAGACACCACATGGATCTAGGAACTTTTTAAAGAATTGGTTAAGTCTTGAAGAAGAAAAAATTTGACACGTGGCTTTAAAATAAATTAGGAGAACAAGATAAGTGCCAAAATTTTTTTTTAATGGGTCTAGGCCACTAGGGACTATGGAAGAGCATCTCATGGCATCATAAGTACTCCAAACACCTATGGTAAAAGATAAAAGGGCATAGTCAGTAATTTTGAATTAAAATAGTTAAGTCTTTGAGAAACAAATGTCCCTTGAAATTCAAATGAAAATGGTTAATAATTTAAAATCTAAACCATTAAATTCTTAACAATGAAAGAAAAAATGCATGGAAACTTAATAGGAAGGGATCCATTTTCAATGAACCCAAATCTAAATCCAAAGTAGGTTTCACCCATTTTTATGATATCGACTAAGTCTAAAAACTGAAAGGATATGATTACAACCATTAATTCTAAAATGAGGTAGAAATTTTTTAAGTTTCTTAAGAAAAGAAGCAAAAAAAATTGAAACAATCAGACAACTTGCCTAAATCTAAGGTGAAACATCCTGAAGAAAGGAGTTTTGATGCATTTCTAAAATAGGCTTTTAACTGAGAATTAATAGATTTAAGAAAATTTAGACATTTAAATCCATGCAGTCATAGATGGGAATTTTAGACCAATCATTCTACTTGTGCCTTTGATAGTTTTAATGTTAGGGACAAACATCAAATTTAATATCTCAAGTGCTATGTGACACATCCTTATTGTCTTGAAGGCCAAGGGTTTATGGTTTGGTGATGGGTAGATGCTCGTTAAATTTAATCTCAAGGGAATGATGACATCATTAAGGTGCCATGCAATAGTCCCTCATCAAATTGGGTCCATGGTATGAGTATAAGGGATGATGCCACATGACATCACTTCAATGAGCCAAGCCTTTAGCTAATTATTGTATCAACTTTGTCTCTATAGTACTGGGTTCTTAGAACATTACCATATGGAAACCTCTTGGGTCCTTAGGGACACATGACTATTAGAATTTTATTAGAGTTTATGTGGTCTCAGGCTCTTGAGACATCATTACGTGGTAACCTCTTGGGCCCTCGGCGCGACATAACTATTACATGCTGATTAATCCCCTACCAAATCAGGTCACTAGGATCATGCTATGTGGCATGATCTTGGGGCTCGAAGGGAACTTTTACTTATAATCTTTTTTAAATATCCCAAAACTTTGAAATGATTCAATAAAAACAAATATAAGGGTTAGGTGGAAACAAAATACTCAAGGAATATATTGAAATAAAGGAAATAGCCAAGGCATTGATCTTATATTTTTAGACATGGTCAACTAGACTTAGCCGACTAGGATCTTGATAAAACTTGATTAGAGATACACACAACTAGAACCCAAGTCTACCATAAAAGGATAAAAGTATATTGGATATTTAAAATAAAATGATGTTCTCCCAAAGGAAAGTTATAAGGATCTCAGAAGCTTTCTCAAAGGAAAACCATGTAGAAATTATGCCAAATGACCCAATTTATACTCAGGATCATTTGAATGCCAAGGATGTGAACTAAGGTTATACCAAAAGGATGATTTGTTGGAAAAATATGAATAATGAATCACTATAGGGCTAAACACCTAACAAGAGAAAGTTGGATAACAAAACATAGCCTGCTCAAAGTAAAAAGAGGGTCCCCATTTTTTGACTAAAAATGAGGCATGTTATGAAAGCAATAACACTAAGTGAGTTTGTTTGTTTAGTTGATGACCACAATAAAATATCATCCATCTCTAAAAGATAATAGAAACATAGATATTTTTGTCATAATGTCATCCACATAGGTTCTCACTAAGGTGCATGTTAACTTATAATTTTGAATTGTAAAAATATATTTGTTTTAATAAATTTACTACATACTTGGGAAAATATAACTTATATGAATGTAGTTTGTATGCAAGGTTTTCTTATAACATCTGATATTCCCATTCAGGTGATTAGTTGGGAACCTTCACATGTTTCTTCCCCATTTCACATGCCTACTCATGCACCTTGACCTGTCACTGACCCTGTTGAGCATAAAAAACTGATTGAGCATAACCATGAGATTACAATAAGTGCATATTTTAATTATTTTTGTATTCTAGTTTACATTAATTTATGAACTTGATTGCATGTATAGTATGTAAAATTTATAATAATATTTTTATTGGAACAGATTCAACTATAAGTGATCTTTGAGTGTAAGACATGCAATCAGACCTTAGAGGAATATAAGGGATATGAGGGATCACCATATAAAAGTGGGGCATCCTAGGGAGTGTCTTCTTATAGGAAGGCAAAGAGAGGGATACTATTTGATGAGTATGATCTCTTATATGATGTACTTGTTTATATGCCTATATGGAAAAGTATGTATTTTTGGCATTGTATGCATATAAGACATTCACTTGACATTTTATTATGTTATTGGATGATGTAACTTTTTGTACACCTATATGAAAATGTATGCTTTATTGGAATTGTATACTTATATGGAATTCATCTAACATTCTATTATGTTCTTATTTTGTATGTCTTTTATGGGTACATACATACATGTTCACTTTTTATGGTGATCATCTTACCATGTATAATTTGGTTCACATTATTATTGAAAAACTAAATTTGATGGCTATATGGATATATTTAGATATGATCAGCTTTAATGCTTCCTTCATATAATTTATTAATACTAACTTTTAATATTTCAATATTCATTGCAATTAAATTATATGGAGAAAAAGAGTATAATATCTGATATAGAGTAATATATTACTATGAAGTGCCTCTTATGATTGGGTTACACCATTCATCACTATTCTCATGTCGATAGCCTTGCTAAACGAGTTTAATATCATTTGGGACTTGATATTCACATTATGTATTCATTAAATTTATAGACATACCACATTTCTATTATAATTATAATTGAAACAAATAATGGAATACTCATCTATTACATATATTCTTTAGATTCCCTTATACATTTTACTTATGCATGTTTGTTGAAGTTGTTATGTTCTACCTCCTCCTTTGGGATGTTCTCTCCTTGGATATGTTTGGCATTTTTGTTTGAAGATTATTATTTGGCCCTTTGAAGTAGTGAAAGATTATAATTCTCATGTCTCCTGAGGCCTTGGAATATTTTGATGGTTATATATATTTTGTTTTGCTTCATAAACTATGTTATATCCCTCTTTACTGCACTCATCTTGGCCATTTCTTCTCTTCTCATCATATATCTATTCCATTATTCAGGAACACATAAACATTAACAAAAAATGTTGTTAAAGTTGAAGCTATAGTTGGATAAATCGACCTCCACTGCTTCATGTCTCAAAATTGGCATTTCCAACATGTTTAGTATGGCATATAATGTCTAGGACTAGGTTTTTATCCTTCAATCATGCCTGGTCAAGAGACCCACTACCCATTTTGGGCTCAATAACAATTCCCCAAAATAAGAAAAATACAATTTGTAGTCCAACTTTAGGCCTACATAAAATGGAAACCATAAGTCATTTGGATAAACCATAAGAACCCTCATGTGCATGTAACCTTGGAGATGAATCTATATCACAAGTTACAATAATGGGTCCTAAAATGCAACTTTTTATAATGAAGAGACAAGTTCTTATCCTCTAATTGACATTTATATCTCTAGGACGTCCAAGTGTAAATACATCACTTAGAACATATATAGATAAGAAAATTAAATGTGTTTCCATGACCTCAACATTCAAATCCACCTAGAAGCATGTATTCACTATTTTTTAGGTGTGTTGAAGCATTGCAAATAAATTTTTTCAAATTTAAAATTGTAGTTGGATAACTCCACCTTAGGTGCTTCATGGATCAAAATTGGAATATAACATCCAAGACCAGGTTTTTAGCCTTGATCACACCTAGTTAAAAGATTGACCACCCATTTTGACATCAAGAATGCCCTTCCAAAAATAATAAAAATGTTATTTTTTAGCCTATGTGATGAAGGGGCATATTAGGAATGCTCAAGGTTGGTCTAGGATGTGTATGAGAGTCATGATAGTGAATGAAATTTGAATTATAGTACAAAATTAGTTTCCCTACCAAAAGGGTTTTTCAAATTTTCAAAATGTTTTAAGTGGTCTAAGTGAGTAATGATGCTATGTAATTGATGAACTAATGTTTTAACAAACCTTTAAGGTCTCAAGAAAGGTCTTAAATTGGTCATGATTTATAGGTTAGTTTGAGGAGTGAGGTGGTAGTTAGGGAGTCCACCACCCTATGTGGGTCTAGAGATTGTTAGAGGTTTCTTGAATCAAGAAATGGTTATGGATCTTGTTTTAGAGTCTAGTTTGTATAAATAAAAGAGATAGAGTGTGTGTTTTGTTAATATTAGGGGAGAGAGGAGAGGAATATATAACAAAGGAAAAATAGGGAGCAAAATAAAAATGAATTAAGATCCTCTCAAAGATTGATAAAACTTTGAAGGTCCATTCTTGGACTATATTGTAATCAATGTTGTTGTAAATGAAAAAAGGAAAAGGTTATTGTTATGTGCATTACTCTCTTATGAGTTATCTCATGTTCTTGTTTTATATTTGATTGAAAAAATCTTTATGACTCCAAGGAATAGATATTTTGATAATGTTTGCAGGACTGAGACGTGTGTAAGGTGACAAGCATTGAGAAGAAGAGTTTGGTTGTGGTTATGGAGTAGTGATATATGAATAAGGTTTTATAGTTGGTGTTGAGAATTTTAAAGTCTTGAATAATGTACTTACATTGTCATGAAATAAATTTAGATCTTTAGTAGGACCTAGACTAAGGTGAAATATTAAATAATAATTTTCAATCTCAATTATTGTATGTCTTGCCTGTACCCTGTTTATGGTTCATAGTCACCTTGAAAGGGGAGTTAGAGAGTTATATCCTTGTTCTTATCACAAGAATAATTGTGTATATTATTTATATGGGTGGAAATTTTAGTATATAATGTCATGAATCTTTTGATACGTTGGGAGAGAGTAAAGCATTGAAGAAAAGACCATGATGTTACCATAGCCTGTAGATGGCTTAATATTTACACAGTCAAGAAATGTAGAGGAAGAACATTGATGGATAGAGGTGAATTATAATTTAACAAGCTGATTCTAAGACACATAAAATCTGGAGAGCATTGGGAAATAATCCCAGGTGAATTTTTAGATAAGTTTGAAGGAGCAAGACTAAACCAACCCTGCACAGTCAATAAAGGTACACTCATTTGACTAAGTTTTGATGGTTTTAAACATGGAATAGACTAGATAAGGTGTATATAACATGTATAAATTTTAAAATGATGAATAAAAACCTAAAAAAGGTGGTTTGGGACTTTTAAACCTTATATAAATAAAGATATGCAATTTATTAGGCTCTCGACCTATATAGGGGTCAAAAAACCTTAGGATTAGGGTTTAGCCAATAAAATGAGTTATAACCATAAAATTTTGATTTAAATTTGTATTTGAGTTGGATTTTATGTTTTATAATTGAATAAATAATTTTCAGACCTGTATGACCTCTGAAGTACGGATTTGAGGGTCCTATGTTGTGTTTAAGGGCTTAAAGACCTAATTGGTGATAGGCTAAAGAAGGAAAAGGGATGTACTTTGAGAGTGAGATTGAAATAAGGTTTTTATAATCTTAATGAGGAAAAATGGTATCCAAAAATAACAATAGTTTATATTAGTTGACCGTACATTGCCTAAACTAAGGAGATTTGTCCATTTGGAGGGCTAATTGAGGGGTGGTTTAAAGAAGGAAGTGTATTTTGTCTTGGGATTAATACTATTAGAAAGATGCAGGAGTTGCATAGACAAAAAGGGTCCTTTAAAATGTATTTGGTCTTAACACATGTTATCATTTGCTCCCAATAAGGATATTTACTCAGAAATAGGGTTAGTAGGCCTAGAAGACAAGAAATAGAATATTGAATGACATGCATGGTGATGAATGATAAAAGTGGATTGAGATGGTTTGAAATAAAGTGTTTGAATGTTTTATGTGTTTTGGTAAATTTTTATAAGAAATAATTTGAATTTTTTTCCATTGGGTGAAGAAGGAATGACAAGTTTGCAAACAAGTATAAGTAGAAGTGAAAGTTGTTTAAAGCTCTACATCACTATGTTTAGGCATGTGTAAATTGAATATTATAAGTCATTTACATGAACTTAAATAAACCTCATGTGTGTGTCTAATCCCTCTAATTTCACCGTGGAGCATGTATATGTAACCTTAGAGATGAATATGTGGCATAAATTGTAGTGGTGGATCTTGAAATGTAATTTTTTTACAATGAAGAGATAAGTTGTTATTCTCTCATTATAATTTATACCATTTCGATATATAGGTGAAATTACATCACTTAAAACACATATGTATATGAAAATTACATGTGCTTCCATGACCATAATGTCTAAATCCACCTAGAAGCATATTTTCACTAGTGTTTAGAAGCATGGAAACACTAACAACGAATATTGTCAAAGTTGAAGTTGAAGTTGGAAAAATCCACCTATGGTGTTTCATGGCTTAAAAATGGAATTGTAAACATGTCCATGGTTTTAGATAACATCTAGGACCCAATTCTTGGCCTCTGATTGCACCCAGTTGAGAGACCCACCACCAATTTTAGCCTCAAGAGCATCCTTCCCAATACAAGAAAAAAATTAGTTCTTAGGCCTAACTTTAGGCATGCATAAAATGGAAACCATAATTAATTTATATGAAATAGAATAAACTTAAAATTTATTATTAATCCCTATAATTTCAACCTATATCACGTCAATGGAAGTTGGAGATGAATATGTGGCACAAGTTGTAGTGACAAGGCCTAAAATATAACTTTTTTTGCAATAAAGAGACAAGTTCTTATCCTCCAATTAGAATTTATAAATCAAAGACATAAAAGTATAATTCCATGAATTACTAAAAATTTTTACAATAAAATTACATGTGTTTCCATTACCACGACATTAAAATACACCCAAAAACATGTTTTCACTAGAGTTCAAGAGCGTGGAAACACTAACAACAAATGTAAAGTTGAAATTGTAGTTGGATAACTATGTTTATGGTGCTTCATGGATTGAAAATATAATTAAAAACATGTTTAAGGTGGTGTATAACATATAGGAATAGTTTATTGGCCTTTGATCATGCTTGATTGAGAGACCCACCACCCATTCCAGCCTCAAGAATGCCCTTCCCAATATAATAAAAATGCATTTTTTAAGCCTAATTTTAGGCATGCATAAAATGAAAACCTTAATTAATTTGAATGAACTATAGTAACCCTCATGTTTGAGTATAATATTTTTAATTTTAACGTATAGCATGTTGATGGAACCTTGGATACAAATCCATGGCACAAGTTGTAATGATGGGTCCTAAAATGCAATTTTTTTGTAGTGAAGAGATAAGTTATTATCTTCCAATTGGAATTTATACCTCTAGGACCTACAGGTGTATTAAAAAACTTTAAATATTCCTATACAATAAAATTACTTGTTCTCACATGACCATAACATCCAAATCCACCATAAAGTGTGTTTTCATTAGTATTTACGAGCGTGGAACACTGATAAAAAATGTTGTCAAAGTTGAATATGTAATTGGATAACTCCACCTATGGTGATTCATGGATCAAAAATGGAACTTAAAAAAAATCCAAGGTGGTGGATAACATCCAAGACTAGGTTATTGGCCTCTGATCATGCCTGGTTAAGAGACCCACCACCCATTCCGGCCTCAAGAATGTCCTTCCCAGTACAAGAAAAATGCAATTTTAAGCCTAACTTTAGACATGCATAAAATTTAAGACATAAGTCATTTGTATGAACCAAAATAACCAATACATGCATATATAATCTATATATTTTCACCTTGGATATGAATTCATCTCACAAGTTGTAGTGATGGGTCTTGAAATGTATCTCTTTTACAATGAAGAGATAAGTTCTTGTCCTCCAATTGGCATTTCTACCTTAGAGACCTATAAGTGCATGACATTGACTTAAAACATGTATATATAATAAAATAACATGTGATCCCATGACTAAAATTTCCAAATCCACTTGCAATCATGTTTTCACTAGTGTTTAGAAACATGGAAACACTAATAACAAATATTGTCAACGTTAAAGCTGCAATTGTAAAATTTTGCTTTTAGTGCTTTATGGCTCAAAACTGGAATTTCCAATATGTTTGGGGTGGTGTATAAATTCTAGGATCAGATTATTGGCCTCTGATCATGCCTGATTAAGAGACCCACCAGCCATTTTAGCCTCAAGAACATCCTTAATAATATAAGAAAAATGTAGTTTTTAATCCTAACTTCAGGCATGCATAAAATAAAAACCATAAGTCATTTGGATGAACCAAAAGAACCCTCATGTGCATTTATAATCCATATAATTTCACCATGGATAATTTATACGTAAATTTGGAGATGAATCCATGGCACAAGTTTCAATTATGGGTTTTAAAATTCAACATTTTTGTAGAGAAGAGATAAGTTCTTATCTTCCATTTGACATTTATACTTCCAAGACCTACTGGTGAAATACCATCACTTTGAACATGTTTATATAGTAAAATTACATGTGATTCCATGACCATGACATTAAATCCACCTGGAATCATGTTTTCACTAGTGTTTAGGAGCATGGAAACACTAATAACTAATATTATCAAATTTAAAGTTACAATTGGAGAGCTCCACCTCTGGTGCTTCTTGGATCAAATTGGCATTTCCAACTTGTTCAAGGTGGTATATAACATATAGGACCAGATTATTATCCTTTGATCATGCTCGATCGAGAGACCCACCACCCATTTTGCCTAAAAAATGCCTTTCCCAGTACAATAAAAATGTAGTTTTCCTAACTTTAGGGTTGAATATTATGGAAAATATAAATAATTTGTATGAACCAATAAAACCCTCACATGTGTGTTTAATCTCTCTAATTTCACCATAGATCACATAGATGTAACCTTGGACATGAATATGTGGCACAAGTTGTAGTGATGGAACCTGAAATGTAACATTTTTGTGGTGAAGAGACAAGTTCTTGTCTTCTAAGTGGCATTTATACCTCTAGGACCTATAGGTGAAATTAAATCACTTAAAACATGTTTTATAGGAAAATGACACATGATACCATGACCACAACCTATAAATCCACTTAGATGCATGTTTTACTAGTGTTCAAGAGTGTGGAAATACTAACAACAAATGTTGTCAAAGTTGACGCTACAATTATAAATTCCACCTCCAATGCTTCAGGGCTCAAAATTGACATTGCCAACACATCTGGGATGGTAGATAATGTCTAGGACTAGGTTTTTGGCCTCTCATCATGCTTTTTTGAGAGACCCACTACCCATCCTAGCCTTAAGAGTACCATTTTTGTAATAATTAAGTACAAGTGTATTAAGCTTCTCTTAGCTCTAAAACTATGAATCTATTTACTAACAGTGCTAAACACATGATGGTGGAACTTATTTAGAACCATTACCCAACAAAAAAATCATTGGTAAGTAAAAATGAAATTTAAATGTACTACCTAAAAAGTCATAAAAATTTAGTAAAATTAAATACATCTAAATTTAACAAGTCAACATGCCTCAAATTTTTAATCCACCAAACCATTAAGATTTGTTCTAATCTTGATAGTAGTAAGAATAGCTTCATGGTCTAACTTAAAAACATTCTATAGATTTTTATTTAATGGCCTCCCATGATATTTGATCAATTAAATATTTGTTGCAAGAACCAAATTCGAAGGGTAGTTTATTCCTATGTGTTTCAAAGTCTTCAAATCGCCATACATTTGATTTTTTTATAGGATATAATCAAATCAAAGTTATAGTGACTACCACAGATCTAGTGGGATATTCAAATGTTTTCTCCATCTATGATTGGGGAAGTGAATTTTTTATTTTCCTCTACACACTAACATAAGTAGTAATGCATTCCTTCATTATCCTCATCAACAATAACTATAAAAACATGCTATGTATCATAAAAAATAGTTTTTAGTGATGTTATCAAGAAATATAATGAGAATAAATAGTACATAATTATTAATCTTCTCCCTAGTTACACTATATCATATACATGGTCAAAGTCATGTGATGATGTCATATCTATAAGTTTAAATCTTGGTAGACCCTGATATGTGTCAATTGGAATTAGAGGTATGAAGTTCCATTCATCCACCCACTCTTATTACTCACACTCATTCTAAATATAGTATATGCATGTAGAACATAAACATGCCAAGTGTCTCATATGAATAGTCCAATAACCTGCATTTGAGATACAAAATGAGTGGAACTCACTTGATCCTATTACAATCATACAATCCTCATACTTTTCCAAGTTTTATTTCTCAATAAACTAGAAATATCTTTGAACAATATATTTTATTGAGCACCATGGCCAATTTTCTCATTACACTATTCAACAATGGTTTTTGCATCAATCAAAACAACACCATATTCAAACTTAGCTCCTCTCTTTAAATTAATCTTTTTACACATGATCTAGCATCATCATGTTCCCATTTTCCATGGCCAAGTTCAGTGAAACTCCAAATATTTTCTATGCCAATGGTAACATAAATCCTACTCAACCATTAAAACATTTGTGCATTCTTGAATTAGGAAGTGTAATTATTTGACTAAATGTAATGTTGATTGAAATTAATGTTCCTCTCAGTCAATTATCCATAAAACATCTCAAAATAACCTTGAACATACTCTGTACTCTGTGATTGATCATCATTGTTAGAGAAATGGTACTCCATTACTATTTTTTTATCTTGCTCTATACTATAAGGTGCATGCATGAATGCTATATTTATGAATATGATAACTTGTATTCAGTTGTAATATTGTGACTAAACTTCCATTTATGGTATAAATGTGTAATTCTCAACAAAGTTGACTATTGAAACAATATAATAAAGTGGGAATGTGCCCTTTATTATATATAAATGTTCATCCAACCATCTATTCCTATGTATGTGCCTTGTATACTCATAAACACTTTACTCCCTAAAATTGACCATAAAATATGAATTAGGTTTTTATTTTTTTAACAAGCTCACACCTTTTCTATTCTTTGCCATATTTTACCTGATAAATCACAAATTTGTATTTGTTAAAACCAATTAATTCCTATCCAATTACACTTGTACTCTCCTCATGGATATAATTTTTTAATTTTTGAAATACACATGCACCACAACTATTACAATTTCCATCCAAACATGCTTTCTTATAAAAGAGCTGTCCATCTGGTCATTCACAAAAAATGCTTGGAATAAATTTCTTGGCTGATTTTGGAAAAACTTCTATGTCACATTCCTAAAAAATGTTATTAGTATGCAAAGTACAACATTTACGAAAAAAACATCATAGTGCATTTAAAATTCAACGTGTTGTGTACAAAAAATGGTGCACGTGTGATTTATTTTTACATAAAATAGTTTGGCCATCTCAAAATATCTTTGAATAATAGAAAGTTGTGTATATTTTTCCAAAAACATAGAGTACAATTACTTTTGGGTCATATCTAAGAAATGTTTCAGATGTAGTCCATGGTTACAAGAACCAACTCTTCTTTTCACTACATCTCTTGTATTGGGTGAAACTCTTGTATTGTCTTTCCAAAATTGTGTGAGTAGGTCTTTGAGAGTATTGAATATAGCATTCTCCTTTTGTGGAAGTCTACTATAGAATTCCCAGAGCTCAATGGTATTCGAATCATTAATTATTTGGCATCTTCTAATCACTTTTATTAAATTCTTTTTATTTATGTCCAATGCTCGATTAGTTTTTGAAATAATTCATTTTTTCCCTATTTAACCACTTACTACACAAGTTGTAATTATATGACAAAAAACATTAAAATATTTATTGTGTGATTTTGGGCCTATAATATGATATGCATCATGTATATTTTAAACAATTTTGTTGTTTTCATCATATATGTTAGATGTCATTAGTCCTATGGTGTATATTTTAGGTATCATCTTAATTAATTTCAACAAGGAAATAAATAATTGATCAAAATATAATTTATCAAAGAAATTATCCCAATTTTTTTTAGTTTGTCTTGTTGAATGGTGGTCAGATATTTTATTATGCATTCGTTTCAAAATATTTTCATCAACTTTAATTAAGTACTTGAATTTTTTACATAGAATCCTTAGAGGTGTTATTAATGTTGGAATATTTTGAATGATGTTTCAAAATAATTATGTTCACTACCATTTTTTTCATTATTACTTTCATTAATTAGTGTTTTCATGGCATTTTCTACATTGTTATTTTCATCATTATGTGTTTCCATGAAATTTTATTCATTGTTAGGGTGTAAATAATCATGAATAAATTCATCATCAACAAAATCAAAAACTTTATACTTTGAATGTAGACTCACAACATAATTTGCATTATTAGGTAAATATTTATCATCATTATTCAATTCATCATTGTTAATTTCATAATTATCTATGACATTTGGTTTATTAGGGATAGTGTTTGTACCTTGTCTTGAGTGAAATGTTTGAACTCAAGATAATACAACTTATCTATCAGAAACCTTTAAGGGGATGAAAAACCATTGATCCTTGAAAATGTAATACAATCTTATAAGACAAAATATCAAGTTTAGTGAAGCACCAAATTTACATGGAACACCAACCCCAACTAGTTAAGCACCAACCCAACTAGGCTTTAACAAGCACCCACTTTCAAGGAGGTACCAACCACTTAGATGACTCAAAAATAACTCAACCATTGTAAAAAATTGACTACCTTCAGAACACCTTATTTCTCATACAAAATATGGTGATAACCTTATTCAGCTCTTCACACACTTCTATCCCTCTCAAAATTGCCTCATATACCTCTTCGCTCATCTAGGTCCCTTCAGCACTGATTAGGTCATATGAACTTGATATTAATACTTATACATTCTATTAGATATTCATGAATATATATATATATATATATTCATGAATATCTAATAGAATGTATAAGTATGAATATCAAGTTCATATGACCTAATCAATGTTGAATATATATATATATATATATATATATATATATATATATATATATATATTATGGTCTACATGACCTCCTTCTTCTCCTTAATATGCTATTTTATTCAATTGCACACACACTCTTAATTAGCCCAAATAGGCCTAATTAGCCTTGTTCTTATACTAGGCTCTTGCTCATTCATATCTTAGTCAGACATATTATACACTTTAATACTTAGATTACCATTTAAATAGGTCATATCAAATGTTTAATATATGAATCAAACATTATATATGTCATTCACAACATATAGGACCCAAACCTCTTTTAGGCCTTAAGGAGACCTAATTTAATTAGGCCTTTATTAGCACACATTACACTTTGATATCCTTGGAACACATTAAAAATCCAAAAACATAAGTAAAAATTCATATGTCACTCAAATATACCCATAATGATCTCATATTATGTTCATGACACTTTTAAACTCTAACCGCCAATTGAAGTATGCCATTAGTACTATTCATAATTAGGCCTGTGCATACCCAAAAAGTTTATCTTGAACTACTAAAGGTAAAACAATGTTTATCTAATTAATCATGAAAAAAAATCATATGAATAAAGCCTAAAATACCTAAAAACCTTCACCAAGTGAATTATAATTTATTACATAGGGCAAAATGACTCAAACCCTTCTCTGCAAATACTCCACTCAATTGCCAGAACACTCCAAAACTCAGTCATAAACAACTTGATACTCAACACTTAAAAGAGAAATTAACATGAACAATGACACCTTGAAATATTATTTGAATATCTATATCATTCTCAAGTAGAAATATCACAAGGTCTTATGTCAAATATTGGTCTTATATATCAATCTTTTGTCTTCAATACACTCAGTCAAACCAGAACTAGTCAGGCCATTATGGCTTCAATATTTAAATAAATTTAATTAATTATAAAACATTATAAAAAGAATGTATAAATCATAAATTTCTCAATAAACAACATCAAGTGCATCAAATAATTCAACATAGGGCATAGAGCCTCAAACTCATCACTATAACTTGCTTATCCAGAACTGCCTGTTTGCCTTAAAACACAGTGATGGTGATAATGACCTTCAACCATCTACATGACCACTTAAAGAGATTAATTATGCATGTGGATGATATTATGGTATCGTTATACCATTATCAAATACAAATATAACATGGTCAAATGGAAATATTTGTCTTGCAAACCAATCTCATGACCTCTTGTACATGAACCTCACTGAGCTAGACAAGTCAACTTGTGAGAAAAACTTTTCTATATACAATGATATCCAAAAAATATATCCAAAATGAAAATTTCTTAAAATTATTGAAAAATGTCTCCATAAACTTGGATTAATCCCTATTCCATGATAACACATCCTTAATCATCTTCTTTCTAGGTTTCTCAGTGTTTGTACCATTAGGCTTGTTAGTAACAATCTATTTTAGATGATCGATTTAGTAAACCTAAGGGATAGAACCTATCTATAAACCACTATGGACATAAAATAAAAGACTAAATCTTCTCCATGTAATGATTTGTATACTTTTACTTGGTTAACTCTGACTACTAAAATAATCTCTAAGAAACTAACACTTTTTGGTAGGGTCTACTCACACACCTGACAAAAAAATCACACCTAGAGGTGATTGGGAGAGTTTAATACAACCTCCAATCACTTAACTGGACATACCAATCCATTCTGATCACTTTAGAAAAAACTCTTTCATATCTAGTCACTATTAGGGTTCTTTGAGGCTTTAAACCATCTTCCACTATTAGCAATCATTCATAAAGATTATCCCCTCATTAAAGAAACTACTACTATAACATTGAGTTAAGAATCTTACCCATCTACCATGAATAACTTATGTTCCCATGCATAAGTTACACATGCCAATGAACACCTAAAATTCTTTCTCAGGTTGAGAACCCTTCATTTTGTGCACTCGAGAGACCTTAAAACACTTTTTCAAGCCTTAATATTCATAATTTGATGTAAAACTTGGTTAGCACACCTAAGAAAATCTATCACACCACTGAAAATGCTCACATGCTTATTCTTATCTTGAAATCTGAACCTCATACCTCATTTGGTCACACAGTCTCTCTTTGCTTGCTTAGACCTTGCCTAGAAGTCACATTAGGCCTTAAAATTGACCTTCTAACCATTGTCAAATCTCTCAATAGCTCGTATACATGCCATACAACCTCTTACAATTTCAAACCACTACCATACATATTCTCACATGCCTGAGACCACTCATCTCACCAAGCCCATACCTTCATACAAGGTCTCTTCATGCCATGACTAGGCCATGAAAATACTCCATAAGCTCTTTATACTTGACACAGGGATCTAATTATTAAGAACTTATCTCATAATAATACTCAACTATCCACTACAATAATGTCTTTAATGAACTCATATAAACCTCATTAAAACACTCTTCTTTTCTAATAAATTGACAACTGACCTTGATCATCCTTCACTAGAGCAACATCAAACTTGACACAAGCCTTCCAATAATAAAGACAACATTAAGTAACAACCTTGACCATTTATCACCTTTGAAAACCTCATGTTGATACCTTGACTATCCTTGCCTCTTCATGACATGACTATGCTTAGGCTACTTAAGCACTTGTCCTCAAAGACCTACCTTACAACACTTTTGAAGGATTCTACACCTAAATCTCAATCCCATACAATGCCAAATAACTTCTCACATGTCTGAGATCACTTACTTCGCCATGCTACCTACACATAACATCTCACAAGGTCCAAATAAAGATTTATAAGACACCTTCATGCCTTAACATATTCCTTCCATGTCATGACCTTAACACAACATAAACCAAGTAGATATAAGACACTTTGACATGTACCTTTATCTCTCTTGGAAATCACTACATACCTTCAATTCTCATAAGCTTGTCATAACACACACTGCCAATTGGCCTTGCTCATCTAGACACCAGTCTTAAAATAACTACTTAACATCAACCTCATTCATCATGAATATACTCTCTCTCATAGCAACAACACTTACTATGTTGGCATAATAAATCATCATGCCTTCATAATAAATTTGTCACATTAGGATCATAAGCTCATATATCAAAGACCACTCACCATGCATCTTCACTAGATGCATCTAGTCATCAATGAAAACACTCTTTGGCATAAATGACATCATAATGACATCAATGATAACACTCTTTGGCATAAATGACATCATAATGACATCAATGAAAACACTTTGCCAACAAACTTCCCCTTTATCAGTGATGGAAAAACACACTATAGTTTGATTAATATCTTATCCCATAAATTGGTCTTTCTCCCCCTTTAAAATTATTGACAAAGGGTTTCCACAAATAGCTATCTGATACTTGGACTTGAACTTCAAGAAACCACACAATGAAATGCTGACCAAATACTCACCTTAGGCTCATACCAGTTGTTATAGACAACTTCTTAGACCTGTATTTCTCCCCTTGAGCTGATGTTATCTCTTAAATACATTATATGAAACAAATTATTCATAAACTATGGAAACCACTCACATAAACTTATCCCCAATCACTAAAATTTATCCCTCAAAACTTGAAGATATCACTCAAGCTAAAATAAAAACACTCGTAACAAACTCATATCACTACTCTCATTATTTTGTCATTATCCATTCACACACTATGAAAACAATTTCTTGTGATCTTCTCTAAACTCCATAAGCCATATTTGATCCATCTACATCATGACAACCCTTTTTGTATTAGTTCACTGCTCATTAGGTCTATAAAATACCTAGTTCACTATTTACCAGACTTCTATCTTGCTTGATCATCTTTACCTCACACAATCTAGGCATACAAAGCATATATACCTATTATACATGACCCAAATGTTATTTTAAAATTCCTAAAGAAATCATACTCAATGCCTATGCACATAAAACATCTCTATAGTCAATGCTTGTACACCATGTCTATTAGGTCTATCTACAATCAAATATATTGTTCTAAGGGAATAATTTAGTCCCTCATGTTGGAGTAGAGATCACTCATGTCATGTCTATATGATATCTCAAATGTTATTTTTGCATCAATTTGTCTCCATCATGTTTCTCAAACCACCATGGCATAGACCTCATCTTGACATCTTACTTGCATCATTATGTCAACTAGGCCTACACTTACATGCTTCATTATGATAGAGGTATAACTTGTCTTCTTCATGATATACAAACTGAGACTATAAAACATGTGCCTTGGTATTATATGACCTTAAGGTCATATTGATGCACATAAAACACTCAACTCTCTCACAACTAACTCAACAAACAAAATTATGAAACATCTCAGAAATCATGCTCCCATAACTCCATGCTTACCTCTATTTAGATAGTAAAGGTAACCACTCTCTTGACAAAGAACTTAGAGATACCAAAATACACCTTAGATCAAACATATATCAATCAATACAACAACTCAATAAATAAATATCATATAGAACTACACAACCATGATCCACCTTTGTCTTCACAATTTGATCACCATATGAATCAAAAGTACACATAGACCATCTCCAACATAGATCAAACACCTTGGTACCATACTAAATATCAACATAGATCAAGCTCAACTATAAATAGATACCAAAAAATTACCTCTTAACATGCTAAAATACCACACTTCCATCTTAGACTTAATAATATTCAACATGTCTTCATACCTTCTTGACATACACAACCTATCAAATCTCAACAAGCATCCACCGTGCTTCTACTTACTAATGAGTGTCTCCATGAATCCTAATAGAGGCACCCCTTCAATAGGGAACTAGAAAAATACAAATTTAAGAGATTCCCATATTTCATACTCTCATAATAATGAAATTCTTAAACATCCTTCTAGGATTGACTATCAACTTAGGCTTGACCTTTGACTTGGCCTTTTCATCATCCTTTTGAGATGACAAAAAATACTCTTGACATTATTTTAAATATGACTTATGCTCTAGTTTTGCCTTCAAAGACTCAACTTATCTTCTAATATTAAATTATTATTTCATAAGACTCTTCTCCTTTGAACAACATCCATTATCCATTTTTATGAATAGACCTTCATTTCTATCATGATAAACACTGTCATCATCACAATCCATGATTGTTCTTCTTAGGATCACTTTTAAGATATTAGGCCTATCTCAAAGGACGTACTCTAATACCAATTATTGGTATCATAATGAATGAGAGGGGGGGTGAATTAGTCCTTAAAAAATTTACTACAAATCCACTTAAGCATTAATGAACATTCATTCAAACATGTAGATCAAATAATGAATAAGTAACCATCCACATATGCATGAAACATAAGAACATAAGATAACAAAAATTATATGTGGGAAATGCTCAAGGTTATGAAAATCCACTGATCCATAAAAATGGACTACATAACTATAAGAAAAATTATCAAATTTAGTGAAGTACCAAATTCACATGGAGCACCAACCCTAACTAGCTACACACCAACCTAGCTAGGCTTTAACAATTACCCACTTGCAAAGAAGTACCAACCCCATAGATGACTCATCACCAAATCATCCACATAAAAAAATTAATCACCTTAATAACACCTTATTTTTCATACAACATATGTTGATCACCTTCTTCATCTGTTTACACACTTATATCCCTCTCAAAACTGCCTCGTAGGCCTCTTCATTCACATAAATCACTTCAAGACTGATTAGGTCATATGACCTTGATATTCATACTAAAACCTTAAATTATATATATATATATATATATATATATATATATATATATATATATATATATATATATATATATATATATATACACACCCATATTATGGTCTATATGTCCTCCTTATTCTCCTCAATGTGCTCTTTTGTTTTCTTGCACACACACTCTTAGTTAGCCCAAAAAAGCCTAATTAGCCTTGTTCTTATACTAGGATCTTGCTCATTCATCTCTTAGTTGGCCATATAAACTTGAATAATTGGATTTAAATTTAAATAGGTCATATAACACATTTCATACATGAATAAAACATTTTTATATGTTAGTCACAACATATAGGACCAAAAACTCTTTTGGGCCTTAAGGAGACCTAATTCAATTAGGCCTTTATTAGCACACATACCCTTTGATATCCTTGGAATAATTTTTTTTTTTTAAATGGTAGGAAAAATTAATATTTCACTCAAATTTACCCATAATAATCTCATCTTATTTTCATGAAACTTTTTAACTACAACCACCACTTGAAGCCTGCCATTAATACTATTCACAATTAGGCTTGTGCATACCTAGAAAGGTTGTCTTAAACTACTAAAGATAAAATAATGTTTAGCCACTTAATAATGAAAAAAAAATCATATGAATATATCCTCCAAGACATAAATAAATTCACCAATTTCATTATACTTTATTACATAGGCAAAAGTACTCAAACCCTTCTCTACAAATAATCCACTCAAAACTACCAAAACACTCCAAAATTTAGTCATGAAAAAATTGATCTTCAACACTTTAAAAATAAATTAAAATGAACAATAACACCTTAAAAATATTATTTTACATCTATATATCATTTCCAAGTACAAATATCACAAGGTCTAATGTCAAATATTGGTCTTGCAGACCAATCTTTTGTCTTTAATACACTCAGTCAAACCAGAACAATTCAGGCCATATTGGCTTCAATATTTTAATCAATTACACTAATTATAAAAAATTATAAAAATAATTTACAGGTCATAAATTTATAAAAAAACAAAATCATTTGAATTAGATAATTCAACTCAAGGCATAGAGCCTCAAACTCATCACTATAACTTGCTTACCTAGAATTGCCAATTTGCCTTAAAACATAGTCATGGTGACAATAACCATCAACCACATATATGACCACTTAAAGATATTATTGATGAATTTGGATATTATTATGATATAATTATACCATTATCAAATATAAATATAACATGGTCAAATGGAAATATTGGTCTTGTAGACCAATCTCATGACCTCACTAAGTTAGACAAGTCAACTTGTGAGCAACGTTTTTCTATATACAATGATATCCAAAAATTATATACAAAATTAACATGTATTATAATTATTTAAAAATGTCTTCATTAACTTTGGTTCTTACCTATTCCATGATAACACATCCATAATCATTTTCTCACTTTTGCTTGGGTTTTTCACTATTTGCACCATTAGGCCTATTACCAATAGGTTATCTTGGATGACCAGTTTAGCACACTTGAGGGAAATAAACTATAAAAAAACCAAAATTAACATAAAATAAGAGTATAAAAATTATCCATTTAATGATTTTCATACTTTGAATTGGTCAATTCTAACAACTACAATAAATCTCTAAGAAACTAGCACTTTTTTGTAAGGTCTACTCACACACCTGACAAACCAATCACACCTAGAGTTGCTTGGGAGAGTCAGATATAAACTCAAATCACTTATATATCCATATAAATCTATTATAATCACTTTAAAATAACTTATTTCATATTAGGTCACTATTAGGGTTCTTTTAAGGTTTGAACCATCTTTCACTATTAGCAATTGTTCATAAAACTTAGCCCCTCATTTGAGAAACTACTACCTATAAATTTGAAATAGGACACTTCCCAACATACCATGAATATATTAAGTTCCCATGTTGAGGTTACACATTCCAATAAACACCTGAAAGTCCTTCTCAGGTTGATAACCCTTCATTCTATGCACTTGAGAGACCTTACAACACTTTTTCAAGCCTTAACCTTCAAACTTTGACCTAAAACTTGGTCAACACACCTAGGAAAATTTATCACACCAATAAAAATGATCACATGATCATTTTTATCTTGAAATATGAACATCATACCTCATTTGGTACACTCTTTCTTTTGCTTGCTTTAGACCTTGACTTGCAAGTCACATTAGGCCTTGAAACTAACCATCTAATCATTATCCAAGCTCTCAATACCTCATATAGATGCCATAAAAACTATTACCATGCTCAACCACTACCATACATCTTCTCCCATGCTTGAGACCACTCATCTCACCAAACAACCAAGCCCATGCCTTCACATAAGGTCTCTTCATGCCATGACTAGGCCATGACAAGACTCCTTCAGTTCTTGATACTTTACAAAAGGATATACTTATTAAGAAATTATATCAACATAGAAACACTCAATTTTCCACTGTAACACTCTATTTAATGAACTCATACAAACCTCATCATAATAATCTTCTTTTCTAATAACTTGACAACTAACCTTGATCATCCTTCACTAGAGCAATATCAAACTTGACACAAACCTTCCAATATTAAATACAACACTGAGAAACAACCTTGACCATTTATCACCTTTGAAAACCTCATGCTGATACCTCAACTATCCTTGCTTACCTGGACATCAACCTTCACTCATGCATATGCCTATTCATGACATGACTATGCTTAGGCTACTTAAGCACTTATCCTCAAATACCTACCTTAAAACACTTCTGAAGGCTTCTACACCTAAATCTAAAACCCATACAATGCCAAACAACTTTTCATATGTCTAATCTCACTCACTTCACCATGCTACATGCACATACCTTCTCACAAGGTCTAGATAAGGCTTTACAAGACACCTTGATGCCTTGACTTGTTTCTTCCATGTCATGACCTTAACACAACATCAAATAAGTAGATATAAGACACTTGGAATTTTACCTTTCTCTCTCATGGAAACCATTACATACCTTCAATGCTCATAAGATTTTCACAACACACACTGCCAACTAGCCTTGCTCATCTAGACACCAGTCTTAAAATAACTACTTGACATCAACCTAATTCATCATAATTACACTCTCTCTCATAGTAACAAAAATTACTATATTGGCATAAGAACTCATCATGCCTTCATAATAACCTTGTCACATCAGGCTCATCATATCATACATCAAAGACCACTCACCATGCATCATAATATGCATCTTAACATCAATAATAACACACTTTGACATTAATGACATCAAATTTACATCAATGACAACACTTTGCCAATAGATACATCAAGGACATTGTCTAATATATATGATTCCAGTGCATTTTATGGTTTTCATAGAATCATAGGATAATATTGAAACAAAAAAATTACATGGAAACATAAGATATAAGTTGTCATCAATAGTGATAAAATCTAAGTGGGAGGATCATGTAGTAGTTTTAATGAATCAATGGATCCACCAAATCAACATTTGTAAATGTTTTCTAATTCTCTTCTGATTTGTAGTTCTACACCAAAATATCAAGGTAATGTTCTTATGAGAGATTAAAGAGACCAACCATAAGTTTCTAATTCCCCTCCACTTTTTGTTTTTATTTATGTGGTGAGCTTCCTACACTTAGTAGGGATCCTCCTCAAATTTTGCCCTATGAAAATGAAATTTAATATCATATATCTTATAATGAAACACATTATATTCAATATTTCATAGATGAGCATCCATTAGAAACAAAAATAATAATGATTGGTAATAGATAAAGTAAATTAATGATTCATGAATAAATCTATTAATTTTATTAGACTCTATAAAATAGATTTAGGAATCACCACAAATATTATTATGGGATATGATGAAGTTACAAGGAAAATTCTTGGTTACAATCTTCTCCCTATCATAGTGGGTCCTAAGGCCATCATTGTTTGGTTTCATTTGGTGTCATACAATGGATCATGTGACATTTTATTAAAAGAACATGGATAAACCAAATGAGATAAATTACATCCAAATTAAAAATAGATGATTGGGATGTAATTGGGTTAATCTCACATTTATAATAATTATGAGACAAGGAAGATTTATTAGGCACTACACCAACCAAAAGCTTTTCCAATGGAGAAAGAGTTTAGAGGGTGAGAATCTCAAAATGGTGAATTACATTCACCATTACTCCCCCTATAAAACATTCTTATAATGGTTATGTGCTAAAGTTGGTCCCTTTTCCTTGTGATTATCACCTAAAATACATGAGTAAAAAATGGCATTTGGGTAAATGACTACTTATGGAGGTTATTGGATAAAATGACTAAAATATACATGAATAAATATCCCAATAAAAATTAATATCTATTTGCATCCATGTTGCATCAATAATTAAAGTTTTTTAATGAGGATAAAGATACCCCAATTCACAAATATATCCCTTATTCTCCACTCCACATTCAAGATGAGGTATTATCTAAATAAATATCAAATAAATAATTAATGATTAGATGTAGAGAAATTTATTATAGAGCTCAATAATGTAAAAATGGACATGTAAGGGTATGCTTATCACAACCTCCTATTACTATAAAAAAATAAACACCTAAAAATGGTGCAATTTTCAATATAATATTTGAGAAAAATATCATACTATTATGTGAGTAAAAATAAATAAAAAGGATGATGATAATGATGATGACAATGATGACACAACTAATTATTATAATGTGCTCTCTTTCTTAGGATAATGGGAATTGGCATACTAATTTCATTCCCAATAATACATGTGCTTCAACATATATAAAATGTAGTGATGGTTCCCTTCAATATGATTATATTATTGGTTAGGTTTTTTACAAACCACTTATTTTTTTAATTAAATTATTAAGGAATCGTGAAGGTGATAATTCAAAATGAGGAAGAATTCATAGTAGATGGGGGTCTATAATCATTAGTACAACATACTTCTCCCTTTGTTGACATTATTCTCCCCATCTCATAGACTACATGATTGATAATGTGGGAGTATATTAACATGTATCCAGTTGGTTTGTAGTCCTTATGTGTCACCATTAAAAAGGCCTTTAAAAGTAAACAAACTTATTAAAATCAAGTAAGTCACACTTATCCCCTTTTTGGGATATCCAATGTTAATAAGGTAAGTAACATATTACAATACTAAAGAATAAGGAATCTCATACAAATCCTCCATGATGACCTCTTACCAACTTATCTACAACAACCAAGAAGTGAAATGAAAACTATAGATTAAATATATTATCCTTGGTAACCTCACTATATATATCATCCCTCTCCACAATAATAGATTTAGATTAAAAAGCATAAAATACATTTGTACACATTGTACATGCATTAACTCATATAAGGGTGAAATGAAAACTATAGATTAAATATACTGTCCTAGGTAACCTCACTATCTATATCATCCCTCTCCACAATAATAGATTTAGCTTAAAAAGCATACAATAAATATAGATTACAAGAGAAAAATGAATGTAGAGTTGACAAGTAATGAAAACAATGTCATGGACAAGTCACTAGTCAAAGTGGAGATTTTTTTAATGTGGAAACAACTACGCTAGGCAATTGAAGCAAATACGCAGAGTCTAATGAAAACATGCATACAAAAGTTTAATTTAGATTAGAAAGTGTATTGAGGTTCAAAATTGTGATAACTTATAGGAGAATAAACATGTTGGATTTCAATACCAAAATAATAAGAGAAATATTTTTTCTATAAGTAAAATGTGATCACTAGAAGTATTTTAACTAGATCATGAAGCCTATCCATAATAGATCCAATTGGATGTGCACTAGCATAAAAGAATACAAATATGCTAATTTTGGGTAAAAGGGGGTCTATCTCATACTTCCAAGTTGACTTACAATAAAAATATCATTTTTATTTATTTTTTATTTTTTTTAAGGTCCATAGGAGACTACCATTAGATACTTCTTCTTTAATGGGAATTTTTTTGGGTAACACTTCAAAATTGTTTTGATATATATATTTTTTTTAGATATATTATTTTTTGAATTTTTTTTATTTTGAAAAAAAGTGAATGAAACTTAGATTATCATAAAAATAATAATTACTATTTTACTTATTGATTTTACATTATTACTATAATAATTATTGGAATGTGGCTGATCTTTTCAAATAAAAAGATCTATGGGGAGGTTATTGAATAAATCCACAAGTGTTGTAGGATGTTATGTTTAATAAAAGTTGATATCCAAGGGAAATAAGTGAGATTTATAAATTTTGGTACATGACTGAGTCGAGCTGCTAGTTGCATAGAATAGATGTTATTGCTAAAACTAAAGACTAACAAGTTCTAGGTCATGTGGGTGGCTTAAATTGTAGAGCCATGGATTGGTCAAAATTTTCAAGTAGTGGCTAATTAGTAAATGATGTCCAAGTAGGTAGAGTAGTGCTTGATGCCCTAAAGGGTATCGAGTGGTGGTGGTTGGCCCAAATTTATCTACAAAAGGAAGAGTGATGTCTTCCATCCCCCTTTTCTTTCAATATTGAGTTGATATTTTTTAATCAAATAAATTTATAACTTTATAATAATAAATTATTATAAAGTCTTATTTTTTCCAAAATGCAAATAAAAAATAACATTGAAATTTTTGGGAGCATGTATTTAGGCTCCATGTGTCTGGGGAGGGGGTTAACTAGGTATATTCACCCACTAAAATAGTTACTCTAGCTGAAAAAGTGCAATAATATTATTTGCTAGGAGGCTTCAAAAACAATTTTTTTAATGAGCCACTTTTAGAACTGAACTAGGAAAAGTTTGAAAATGCCTTGGCAATGCTTAGTGTAATTTTAAAAAATGATAATATCCAAAATTTTGGACACCATATTTAGACTAAATAAGATAAGTTTGTAAAATGTCATGGTAGAGATCTACAATTCTCATAATGAAAATACCTAAGATTTTTTGGTCTCTAGGATTACAATTATTTTAATACAAATAATGAGGAATTTTGAAGGCAATTTTGTTAAATCAACAAGACTTCATAACGGATAAAGGTTTATAATTGGTACTATAACATACTTATCCCTTCAATAAAGTCTACATTACAACATGCAATATCATTCTCCCTGTCTTAGATAATATACATGTTTGATAATAAGGAAGAAGATTAACATATATTCAACTGATTTGTATTCACAATGATTTACCATTAAATGGGACTTTAAAAGTAAACAAACTTTTTACAATGAAAGAATTCACACTTATCCTTTCCTTGAGATTTATAACATGAGAAAGGGAAGTGGAATATTAAAATCCTAAAGAATAGGAAATATCTTATAGATCCTCCATATAATTATCTTCTTAACTTATTTATAACAACCATTAAATGTAAATATA
Source organism: Torreya grandis (assembly GCA_037957365.1). Classification (NCBI taxonomy): domain Eukaryota; kingdom Viridiplantae; phylum Streptophyta; class Pinopsida; order Cupressales; family Taxaceae; genus Torreya; species Torreya grandis. Next base: position 1,255,919 of record JARHVA010003199.1, read on the forward strand.
TTTGTACACTTTTTACATATGATAATTCATATAAGGGTAAAATTCAAACTATAGACTAAAATGTATATCCTAATTACCCTCACTATCCATTACAAAACTCTTTTTAATTCATACACATTGTTCACTTTTCATTAATTTCTTCTCTATGACTTCTTTCATTTCTTATTTTATTTTTTTCTTTCCCTATTTATATGTTTGGCTTGTGTCTTTTGGGGCTCCATGTTTCTTAGTTTTATTTTGTGTTGGGTTGCCCATTTAGTTCATGGATATATTGATCTTTATTCTAATTTTATTTGTTTTTATGTTTTCTCTACTTCTAATTTTATTATTTTTTTCTTCATTTAATATCATGATTTATCATTTTTTTTTGTTTTAAGTTGTTTGGTACTCACTCTCTGATTCAGGTTTTTTTTTATTTTTTTTTTGGTTTTGTCTCTTTTGGGTTCCTTCTTATTGTAAATATCTATTATTTTAGTTTTTTTTAGTTATTTCTTGGTTTCCTTGTTTTTTTTTACTAAGTTTTCCTTTTTTGTTTTATCTCATCCCAAAATCCTATGCAAACTTCTACATGTTGATAGAACTTTTTTTTTGGAAACATGCCCCTAAACATATATATTTATCATAGAAATTATAGGTTAATAGGGATATTTATCCTTTAATTTTTTCCTTTGGCTCTTATTTTATGTTATCTGATAGGTTGATTTCATTAAGTTTTTTATGTCTTATAAAATTATTTTTCCTTTATCTTTTTCAATTATGATTAGTAACATATGACACATTATGGTCCTGTCTTAAAGTAAAAATTATATGTCAATGATTAACTATCTATTAATATAGGCTATAATGTAGGTATGGATTATATACATGATAATAATGACATTTTAAATTTAGATAAAGGATTTATATGAAATAAGTACATAAACATGATTATAGATTTGAGATAGGATGATAAAACATTATATGTTTGTTCTGAGGTCATTATTTGGGGCATATCCCAACACTCTTTAAATTTATATATCTCATGATTTCCTCTATTACCTCTACATAAATACCACAATCCAAACAAATATATTTTGTGTATAATTTTAAAAATTAGAGACAAGTCCATCCATCTCAACCAAACATTTGATAATATTCACAATAAGGAATTTCTCAACACTAATCTTTTCACATTGTATATTAACCATATTTTGTTTTTGGGACTTTATCATCCATTTTATTTTTAAAATTACAAGGACTAGAAAATTTAACATCTTTAATGATCCATATGCATCTGCATCAAGACATGTAATCTTTTTTTTTCACATTTCTTGCATGACTTCATAGCTTGAAAGACATTTTAGAAGCCTCGGAGTGTTTTTAGAGTTTAAAATGCATATCGCTAAGCCTTAGCTTTATGATCTTATAGATAATAATTTAAAAATGGTATTATGTTCCAATATCATAACATACCAAAAACATTATGTGATTCCAAGTTAGCTCTCATATTTATGGCATTTTTCTTAAGTATATAGCCTTGTGGTAATGTGCAATGATGGTTCAATTCCTTGTAGCATTCTACGTAACTTTCCCAACACTTAGAATTATCCGCTAAATTACACGAGAATTTAATAATTTATCCATGTATCTCCATGCTTATTACACACATTCATAGTCCTCACATCTTTTATTAACCTACACAATTATTTTCATAACACTCTAAGGTTCTACAATATTATGCACTTCATACCATAGTGTTCAAAGCTTATGTATCACAACATATCACCATATTTCATCCACATATTATGTAGTTACACATAACACATCATAGTTCTCATAAATTTCCTTAGAATTTCAAATCACTCATAGTCCTCTCAAACATAAACCATCTTGTGCATTACTCCTTCACATACTAGTTTTCATCATAAATATGTGTAATATTGTTACACATAAGAATTTGCTTATCATATTATTGTTACCATTTGGAAAAATAGGTGGATTTCTCTATTATTATACCATGTCAGAGCATCTATCAACATAATTCACATTATAAGATCAACTGCCAAATGTACAATAAGTCTAACCATCACTAGGGAAGAAGGACAACCAATCTTGTAACCATTCTTCTTAATTGTATCTATATTCAGTTATAGTTGAATTCTTGTAATGATACATATTATAAGGAATATAATATAAATCTATATCTCTAACATCTTAAATACTTGCATGCCTGAAGTATCTTGTATGAGTCAACTATTTCTCCCACATGTTAACATGCTCTATGTAAATAACATTTGAATGTTCATATTCTAGTCTAGACAAATAAATTAGGATATTTCTTATCCATTCCTAATTACATGATATTTTTTTCCTAATTTTTATATTCATTCATAACCTAGACAACTTAGCAAGGATGAATTCCCCTTTTGATCACAAAAGCATGTTATCCTAGTCTTATTATGCATTCTACGCATATATAATTATATTTATTACTTCATTTTAATATAATTAGAACCATTATTCCAACCTCATGCATTTAATATGTGATGGTTATTTCCCCATATATTTATTATTCTCCATCACATGTTCCATAATATATAACTCTTTTTGAATAGATCTGTTTAGTTTAAATAGTTGTAGAATTATTCTCTGTACAACCTCTTAGGATCAGTGTGAATCAATTAAAAATAGAAAAAATAAATAAATTTTATATCTAAAGAATCAAATAATTTCATTATAAATATTTTCCCTAATAGAATGAAACCATATAGTGTTTTTGATATTTGTGACATAATATAACTTTCAAATATTAACACATATAATAAATCCAAACAATATACCATAGCTAACCTATGGTACTTCACATGTATTTTTAAAATAATAGTTTCATATCAATAAATGATTTAATGAGACACAAATTCAAAATATACCAAGTGATTTGAATCAAATGTCACATTTTCAAGGCAACAAACAACTTGGACAAAATCATGTCTCCATTTTCTAAGACAATATAGACACATAAATCTAGTATTAGGCATTTGAAAATGTTATTATTTACCTATATTTACCACATATGACTTATACATAGATATATTACTCTTGTCCATGATCTTCCGTAGACTTTTACCTTTTTATGGACTCAACCTTCCCAAATTTCTATCAATTTCCTATAGGAATTCCATAGTTTGTGTCATATCTTCTTATTATCCTAATTAGATTTTGCCTTGACCACCATATATTTGTTTCCTCCTTTATAAATATATTTAGTAATAATCAATCATTTATATCTTAACTAAACTATCCACCTATGTTGGATCTATTTTTATACAATTTTCTTCAAATTAATTATAATATTTCATATGGTTTGGTTCTTACATATCATAATTTAGTGGTAGAACAAGATACCTAAAGAGTCATATATTTATTCACACTAACCCTAAGCTTATTCCCATCTATCAAGCATCCATATATCACCTACTAATAGGAAATTTATGCATCTACACATTGAGAGGAATAATCCTAAAGCTTACAAATCAGAATCGCCTCAAAGGAGTAGTCCATAGACTAGTTTAAAACATGCAATCTAAGTAAATTTTCCATATTTTCAAGCTTCAAAATCCAAGTTATAGGATAAATACATTTTATAGGATCATTATTTCACACATACACCTAACCAAGAGAACTATGTGTGGTATGATCCCTCTTCAGAGTATTGAAAATGTAAAACATTTCAAGCACTCAAAGGGGGATGGTTGGGTTTAGTCGATCTCATATTATTGATAGTAAAATAGAACAAAAAAATCATAGAGTGTAGATGAATGAGAAGTTTATAATGGATATCGACTAGTATAACATATTATAGTTTGTATGTATTTGGCCTATGTATATATTCCAAAAGTCTATAGAATGTGAAAAGACTCATTCATGATTGAATCAAAAGGATGGAATGCGAAGTGATAATGAATTATAAAAGTCTATAAATACTAATAAATTATAATGGAAAGGAGTTCCAAACATATGAAGATTAATGTGGAGATCTAATAATAGTTTTCTAGAATGTATTTTATCTTTTTTATATGCACAGTGAATGCTCTATTTAGCTCAAATATATTTAATTATTTAGTCATAATAATGAATGATTTATAGATGTTAGTTAGTGTTCTCATAATATATACATAATTCATAACCTAAAAAATATTTGTTTGTGCTATAACCATGACTATATTTTGTTCCCATTTTCTACTATGCACATAACACACACATTATCATGTTATAATGTGTTTTCTATGAACCTATACTAACAATGGTGTGGTGAGTGTGTTAGATTGAAACATTTTGAGATGGTTATCAAGATGAAAAGACCTAAAATGATGGATTGATGAAATAATTTTCAATTTTGTAGAAGAATAAGAAAAAATAATAAGAAAATTTGTGGAATAAATTATTCATGAACATATATACAGTGAAATATATGAAATATTTTGGTGTGAATTTCCTAAATAACTAGTTATATAGTTATCGATACTTTAATACTACTACTTTAAACCAAGAAAAACAAAATTATTAGTTTAAATGGAAAAGAGACTAGAAAACCTATAGAGTTGGATACCAATTGGACTTGTGTAATACATCATTGGGTAAAACACTACCATTAATAGATATATCATTAAAATTTTCATACATGGTTACATTGCATTCAAGGCTATGTAGGATATATTTGTGAGAGGCATTAGAGGTAAGTTTATGTAGTGACTACCTACTCTTGTAAAAATGTTGGTTGTAGAAAAGGCCATAGTGCCTATACCTACCAACATGGAGTGTTTAGTTTGAGTGAAGGGGGATGTGTGTGATAAATAAGTGAATGATGAGTAACTGAGAAAGGAAACTTGAAACTATACCCAAATGATGGAAGATGTAGACAAGTAGAGTGAAAAGTGAATTTTGGGGTTAGAGTGAAACCTGCAAAAATAAATAAAATGGAATAAATATAATAATCCTAATATAGTTATGAGTAGAAGTAGAGTAGGTAGTGGGAAAGTGAGATAATTTGGAGAGGATGAGGATAAAGAAATGAGCATGCTTGAGAGAAGAGAAGGTGAAAAGATAGATAGAGACTTTGAAGAAATGGAGGAAAGTGGAAAGGTATAAGAAGAGCGAGTGGATTGGTTAGAAGGCAGTTTTATATTGAGCTAGAAGTAAGAATATTATTCGAAGAAAAGGAACAATATTTTGATGAATATATGTTAAGTCAGATTATTAAAATGAGCTCAAGTTTTAGTGCAATAAAAGTCATCAAATGGATAATTTATTTCAAGGGTACACATCCTTTGTGTCTAATTTATCATTATAAAGAAGAAAAATTGAATAAATTAGTAGAGACAATACCTAGTTTGACTCTTTTACAAACAAATTTGGGAAGTATAGTGTAGATACCAATAAAGTACTAAATAGGAAGAAATTGATAGGCAAAATTTTAGGTTTCACCAAATCTTAATACATTCCCAAGTTTAGTCCACCACCACCACCGATTTCAAGTGTGAACATAGGAGGTATGATTATCAATGTAGGTTTTTTTGTCACTCTAACACCTTATAATGGGTCTATTTATCCCAAGCAGTATCTGATAACTTAAAAAATGAAGTGGAAAATTAAAAATGTAACTAAAAATAATGTGAAGAAGTGCGAGCTCATAGGATCCCTAATAGGAAGATTTATAGAGTTCATATACAAAAGAGATTCATCTAAACTAATTTTTTAAGATTTCAAAGACCAGTTGATAGGTGAATTCAAAGTAAATAAATGTGAGTGTCAAACAATCCAAGATCAAAAAGATATTTGGTAAAAATTAGGTGAATTTATGTGGGATTATGATCCTATTTTTTTTGATGTGATGAATAGAGTAGACTTTCTATTTCAGGATAAATATAAGGTCACATTATTTTTAGAAGGCAGACGACCTTAGATTAGGTTTTTCATTACTTAGACATAGTTTGATAATAAGGTGGATGATTAGGATGTTGGTCTCCATGTGGAATAAATAAAGGATTATGGAGTAACCCACAACCTAATATAAAAACTAATACAAAGATATAAGTTGTGTTATGAAATATGAAGGAGCTACATGAAAGTAATAGGCCAAAGATAAGCCTCTGGTGGACCAAGTGTAGGAAAGAGGGACACCACATAAATTACTACTCAAAATTTAGGATGAAATTATGTGAAATATATCATGTATCAGGGCATGTGACTAAAAAATATCATTTATTACAATATTACATTCAACAACCTCATACTTTGTATTGTAACTTCTATAATTTTCATAATAATGATGAAAATAATTATCAAGCACTCTAATAATTGAAGGAAGTCATCACCAAGAATGTCTATGTAGTCACAATACAATAGATTCCCTCTGCAAAGCTAGAAATCCCAAGCCCAAATGTAAACATGACTTTTATGATGCATGAAGTCCCTGGATGGGTGCCAACCTCACCTCAATATCAATCATAGGATCTTGTAAGTTAGAAACCATAGAATACTTAGTCTCCTTAGTACCATGTTATATGGACTCCTCTATATCTATAGTATAATCAACCTTGGAATTCTATGTCACCTCAATAATAGTAATCAGGATAGAATCCATATTATCTTAAAGGAATGTATTGGGGATATTATGTAAAATAAGAATAGGATTTGGTTTATCTTTAGAGGAAAGGAAGATATGAGGATATTTAGTAGTCAGGATGGGGATTCCAAAAAAGACAAGATAGATATATAGGAGGTTACTAAGGTGGATATCAAGGAGGAAATAAAAAATATGATGAATAATCAGGGAGTCAAAAAATTATATTCTACTTATGTGTGGATTAAGACCATTTTTCATGAAATTACACAAATAATCCTTAGAGGAAAATGTAATGTGTTTATTGTAGAGTTTGATAACAACACCACATTGAAGATTGTCCAGTTTTAGAAATGAATAGAAAAAGGAAGCTTGTGTGAAATGTAAACTTGATCAATTTTCACTATAAGGATCTTGTGTTTGTACAATAAGTTACATGACATATACATGTAGAGTATGGATTATTTATTTTAAAAATGTCACAGGATCATAGAATCATGAAGGTCTATTAGGATAAATATCTTTAACCTATAATAAAAATGGTTTTAATGTACCAAGTAGCTCAAGTTCTACAAAACATTTAATAATAGGTTGTGTCAGAGGGTGATACTACAACCATTAATGCAAATATGTATGGGAAAATTATGTACATCATGAGACACGAGGGAGTGGTTACTACCTTGACTAATCTTCTCAAACTTCTAATCACTATATGAAATGAATAAATATCACAAAATATTACAAATCTCTTGTATAACCTATTAGAGTGTGAAAAGATGGGTCAAAAACACACTGACAAGGTTGTAAGGTATGTGAAGACTAAGAATCCTTGTGATGTTGACTTTTGTATAGATATTGAATTAATAGGATACAAAGTATTGAAATTTTTGTTTGACTTTGGAATTGTAGTATATATGATTCCTTAATCTACATGGGAAGCTATTAGACGATCAATGCTAAGTTATAGTCTAGTAGTGCTAAGCCTTGAAAAACATGAGAGGGTATAACCTATTGGTCAATTAGAGGATGTATAAATTAAATTTGTGGATATGATATCTCAAGGATATTTTGAATTAATTTATAATACTTATGAAATGCACTACCTTGCATTGATTGGTAAGAAGTGGGCTTACGATGGTCAGATGACCATTAATACAGTGTTTAATAATCTAGAGATGTACCAAAAGGATTAAATTATCATTCTAACCCTAAATAAAATTGATATCAATCCATATAACATAGCCAAAGTGATAGATTCACCATTCACCTATGGATATAATAGCTCGTTCAAGGTGGACACAAAATCCAAACATAATGCACTATGAGCTATAGAGTATCATTTTTTCCATTTAGAAATAGAGCCTCCATATTATACACAATAGAATGAACACATAATTTTAAAATGTGTGATAATGAAGACAAAATTTATGTATTTCCAAATGTAAGGTTGCTATTCATCATGTGTGCGATCACCAATGAAGTTTGAGGTGGTTTTCTTGTATAAAGTAGATGTGATGGATATGGACTATATTGATCCAATGCAAGAAGTTATTTTACCTTGAAAACTATATCTTTAATCATTGGTGATTTCTACACCCACATGTTGAATTGGGTAAGAGGATATCACAAGGCTCATTTAATTAGCATGGTTTTTGTTACAAAATGTTAAATACCTTAGTATTTTATAACTAATAATTTAGATCAATTCATTGTCAAACTAAAACATCATGTGTCTAATATATATCATAAGTTGAGTGCACTAAAATATTCAATGGATTTAAATATTGCAACTTGGTGGGTAGTGTATAGAATAAACTAATTACAATGGGATGAGGATTGAAAATTGTTTTGAGCTCAATTTCAAATACCAGGTACCATCTGGAAACACTGGCCATTTTTACAAGAAGGGGAGTGTCTAAAGATGCATATCCATAGGTGAATAGATGTATGGTATAACCAAGGTATAGACCCAAAATATTAGGTACATGTATTTAGGTATACATTGGCTTCACTCCTAATATCTTGGTACATGCATCAAGAGCGTACAAGGGAGACTAAGAATTGCACACATATCCAACAAAACTTTATTCAAACATTTTTATTTTAGGATGAGAACCCTATGGTACACAAATACATATATAAAATAAATATATTATCATTCTAATACCAATAAAATTATCTCAATAGTATATTAGATCCACTTCACACAAGGGAGTGATTAAGGACTTTAAAAATCTTTGAGGAAAATAAGCAGAGAGAACAACTTATGATAAAACCTTGCAATCAAATCATAAATGAGGAAGAACATGTTGAGTCTAATGATAGTGATGAGGACATATATTTTGAGGGATTTTTTGAGCTAGAGTGAGAAATTGAAAATCCTAGAGCTAAAGACTAAAATGAAGATCTACAACTACAAAATATTAATATTTAGGAGTGACAAGGACAAAGAACAATGTAAGACTCCATTCCAAGTAATTCAAATAAAATATATTAAGAACTATTAAATAAGTTAGTAGGGAATATTAGGATAAATTTTAAGCCAAAAAGTTGTGGCTTTAGTAGATTAATGGACATATAATGAGGTTTTATAAGGATTTCAACTACCAAAAATTCACCAAGATGTATTTCCAACAAATTTCACTGAAGTAAAATGGGTAGATCCTTAAGGAGTGTACATAGCCCATGAAAAAGTGCTGAAATATATTAAATCCCAACTTGAAGTAAAAGGTAAAGGATAAATTAGATTAGATGTAAGAAGCAAGCATTACATATCTAGTGGAAAAAATAGGATGGGTTAGCCCAATGGTGGTACAATCTAAGAATTCCAAAGAAAATAAGGTGTGTGGGGATTATTGTGCACTAAATTATGCCTATATTAATAATCCATTCCCAATTTCATTCATAGATGAAGTTTTGGATTAAGTCATAGGATAAAAAGTATTTTATTTTACAAATGGATTCAATGGCTACCATCAAATACCAATTACAACAAAATGTCAAGCTAAAACCACATTTGCAACATAATAGGAATATTTTACATAAAAATAAATGTATTTTGGGTTGAAGAATGCTCTTGTTGTGTTTTCCATGTCTGTGGTAATTGCATTTAAATATTTCATCCATTATTTCTTATAAGTCTACTTAGATGATTGGGGTATTTATTTATTTATTTAAAGATAATCTATCAAAGTTGTGGTTGGTGTTTAAACATTGTCAATATTTGTGTATTGAGATAAAATCAAATAAGTGCTTATTTTTCACACCTATTGGGTCATATAGTATGAAATGATAATATTTTTGTGGATTAAGACAAAATTATAGTAATTTTTGGCATGAAACCTCCTAAAACCTCTACTGTGATCTTTCTTGGGGAATACAAGATACTATAGGAAATTCATAAAAGGTCATGCAAAGTTATATCTTCCCATATGGAAAATATATTTCACAAAGATAACCATTTTGAATGGAATAATGAGATCCAAATGAAATTTATGGAGATAAAATAGATGTTATTAGCAACTCTCATTTTTATCTCTCTTGATTGGATCAAACCATTTAATGTTTATGTATATGCCTCATGAACTATGATAGGATATTTTCTCACATAACCATGAGATAAAGGATTAGACCATCTATTCACTTTACAATTCCTAAACTATTAGTTGAAAATAAATTATATGACTTTATAATGATAAGATTTTACAATGGTGTTCACACTACTTAAGTTTAGACATTACCTTATGATGACATCATTTGAATTATTTATTGATCACCAAGTTCTAAGATACCAAGTAAATAATCCCATATTAAGAGGGATGATATCTCATTGGTTGATGTTGTTTTGAGAGTTATAGTTTCAAATCGATGTGAATCTTGGGGGGAAAATGTAAAACCAAACAACTTGAGCCAAATACGTAATGGATAATAATGCGATGAACTTGAAGTTGAATCACTAGATGCTCATTTTTTCACATATCTATGCTTCTTAATAAAATGTAAGACATAGTTAATTTCCTAGATCAAATAATTTTTCATATGTACTATGTGGAAAGGGATAAAATAAATTGATCACAAGAACCATTTTATTCAACATAATTAATGGTTTTCTATACAAAATGGGGAAATACCATGTCCTGTGTAGAGTGGATTTGGAGCATGAACAAACATAACTTATGCAAGAGGCACATCAAGAAATCATAGGTGGATAATTCATAAGATAATCCAATAAAAGGAAGATATTTAAAAGTGTAATTTGTTTTCCTACATTGTTTCAAGATGTGCATCAAGTAGAAAAACACTATGACATCTACCAAATGATGGTGAAGCCTAATCAAAGAGATGAAAGGCCATTGAATCTTATGCTCACTAAGAAACCATTTGATAAAGTGGTAATAATCTTTGTAGGACCAATGAATCTACCCAATAAGTATAGTCATGCAAAAGCTACATCATTATTATGGTAGAGTACTTCACTAAATGGGTGAAAGCTATTGCAACACCAAGCTAAAACACTAAAGATGTAAGTAAATTTTTATATGAGAATATTATAACTAGTTTTGGATGTCCTTTGAAATTGGTTAGCGATATCTAAAAAACACCATCAAGACCCTAACAAAGGATTTTATGATATCGCACAATAAAAGTACAACATATCATCTGCAGACTAATGGATAGGTAGAGGCATCAAAAAATGTAATTAGAAATATACTCACAAAAATATGAAATATGTAATGTGATGATTGGGAAGATCAAATTCCCATGATCCAATGGGTGTATAAAATAAATTACAAGTGTGAGATAGGTTTCACTCCATTTAAACTAGTTTATGGATAGAAGTAGTCATACTAATGGATTGTATATTTCATAGTCTTTGAATTGAAATAATCATGCGACTAGGATATAAGTAGTATATTTAGGAATGGTTAATTTATTTATCAAGGATGGAAGATAATAGACAAAGAGTGAACTAGACATATGAAGTCAGCAAACAAAGTTAAAAAACATGGCATGATCACAATCTATGATCTAATTTTTTTTTTCAAAACAAGAAGTATTACTATATGATTATAGATTTAGATCATTTTAAGGAAATCTATGCATCTAATGGAAGGGACCTTAAATCATGCATTATGTCTCACAACAAGGAACAATTATCTTAAGATATCTTTAGGGAAACATTCTATCAGGATGTGTAAATGGTTATAGGCTTAAGCCTTACCATCAATAATCTCTATTAAATCTCATATAAAAATTGAGAGAGGGTATTGAATGACATGATGTAGTTTAGGATTTTTGTTTAATGTATTGTTTATTTTATTTTTGTTTTAGGTTTTTAGTGTTTTTTTTTACAATGCCATCTCTATATCACAAGACTTTGGAAATAACGTGTAAAATTCAAAGTCATAAAGTGTGATCTAAGAAGTCCAGTATGAAAGTAAAATCATAATATAAAGTCAATACATGGATCACAAATTAATTATAGGAATGAGTCACTAATAAACATGGTATGAAGGAAGGATAATAAACAATCATTAAAAAATATATTAATGATGACATAATTGAAATATTGCATCTTTCCCAAAAATGGATCACATGTCAAACTCAGAGGATGTACAATAAAATAAAGTGAATGAGGGAAAATATGACTTGTCACATAAATAACTCTTTTTAGTTGAATCAATGCTCCAATAAATTAAATCACTAACATCACATCATTAACAACTGATTACAATTAAGTCAGCCAACAAAATGACATATAGACAACTCAACACATTCAAAGTGACATATCAAATGGATAAAATAGGAAAAATATATTTAAATAGAGGCATGAACAACACAATTACATTACACACTGTTGATAATAAGAGCCATTTGTGAATTGTTCCTAAATCATTTAATTGTACACATATTTTTTGACAACACTATTTCAACTGAAGAAATTGTTCAAACATAACTACCACAACAACCATGGATCACACAAAAATTATGATTCCCCTCACCGATCCAAAGAATTAATAAATGGGGATTGGTATTATGCTTATAAAAATAATATATCATGATCTAGATATATTTTATTCTATTGATTCCACAAAGGCTAATCTATTTGTTCTAGATCAACCAATAGTAGTAAAAATGGGATCCCTAGCTCTCTAACACCCCTTGAGATGATCTAATGTGGAGAAGATAATAAAGCTCCATATATTTAAGGAATTGGATGAAATAATACTAACACTTCTTAGTTGGTACAATGTAAGTGTGATTAATCTATCTCAAGACATCATAATATCAATCAATAAAACAACCATGGCATAGATAATAGGACTTTTGGATAACATTAAATCTCTATTAAAATATAAAAACAACACTCCTATTTATTTAGACACAAAGAAAAAATATAGTAGGATATCCATGGGAGTCCCTATCAATTTTTTGGATGATATTTTGATGTGCATCTGCTCTAAATACATAACCAAGCACTTTTGGTAGACCAAAAAAAGTGTGAGACAAGCTACAAAATGGGTCATAAATATTTCATATCAAAGGTCTAATTGTCATATATACTAAATCTAAATTATATATCACCCTAGTCTTGTATACTTAACAATGACATCTCATGGTCATACCCTTCAGTTCTAAGACCTTCATGCTACTAAAATGCATCACATTTTCTATCTCTTTTACCTATTACGTATCTCTTAGTTTGACCACATGATATTCTAATTACCAAGCCTTATTTACTACTCAAAATTATATAAACTTACTTATTATCATCCTCTTCAAGTTTTAGACCTATACCTATTTTCCATCTTCTTGGACACTTACATCTAAATGGATGCCTACATCAACACTAATGTCATGTACCAAACTAAGTGTCTAGTGCCCTAAAGTCATCAAATTTTCAATTGATACATATCCTAAAGGTTAACCTAGTTAATTTAATTAGAGATATAGCCAAAAATGGATTGGCATATATACAATATCAATCCTCATTTATTCTTCACCTAGCATAGACCTAGAAACTCAAAAGGAAACTTACCAAAAGCATTTAAGTGAATAAAGATTCCATATTATTTCATATTTCAATATTAATCATAGGGAAAACCCATCTAACTAAAGAAGAAGTACATGATCTATATTTTCCAAGTTACAAGCTAGGTCACAAGTTCAAATATTTGGAACTTACACACATGAGCCAACATGTGGGGGATAAATACATAAGTTTTAAGCTCTCTTTAGAGTATTGGTTATATAGGGAATGCTCATTTATGGAGGGGTCATTTAGGTATCTCAACATTGTGTTCCCGCTAACCCATTTTTCCCAAAATCATCTAAGGTTGAGGAAACTCGGGTTTGATCATTTGACAAAGAGAGACAACTATGCATGAGATATAAACACACCAAATCAAAGGTAATAAAAACCCCAAAATGTTTTAGGTGGTTACACCTGAATCTAGTCAATATTTTTTAATGGACACCTACATCCAACTTAAACACCAACACCTATGTAACTATCCATACCTAACATAAGCATATGAGGCCACAAAATGTAAATTTACAAAATCTAATGATTGATACATAATCTAGATATAGTCTAATTCCATCCTATTCCATATTAGATCTACATACACATATAAAACTAACAAAGTAATTTTGTTTATAATTTATTACAATATTAATACATAGTTGCACTTTTATTTTTAGCATATCTCAATAGTATAAATTTAGAACATTGTTTATCTGGGTTTAAAAATTAATTGGCCTGCTATAGATTTATTTATCACCCTTGTGCTTACTCATTTCTATATTTATAACCCTAGAATATATTTAATCATCTCAATTTATGGTTGAAACATTATGGTGAACTCATCCTTTGACTTGTTTGAACCAAACTCTAGATTGTAATCTAGAGATTTGCCTTCTTCCAAAAAATAAATAGTTTTTATTGTTGTTCCTTATTTTCAAATCTGATTTGTTGCATGGGCATATCTTAAGTAATGATTACTTCTATTTTTTCCATGGGATTTTTTTTTCTCATGTGTGTTATTGTATATAAATTTGTAGCCTTCCTCACCATGTTTATTTCTATTATAAGCCCTACGAAGCCCCATTTTTTAGATCATTGTTTAATATTCTAGATGACAAATACATTCCATATGATGAGATTCTAACATCTAATTTTTTTAATCAATCCTTATCCTTCACTTATAACTATGCTAATGAAAAAAATAATGATAAAAATGTGAGTCTAAATGAATATGTTGACAATTATATCATGTTTTCATATGGTTATGAGTGTGATTACTTCAATATAATACCCTATATTATCGTAATGCAGAAGGTACCTTAATCCATTATGTAATTCCAAAATAAGTTATTACTGTCCTTGAATAAGCACATGGGGGAATTTATGGTGGCACGGTAATGGCCACATCACAACCTGTAAATGCCTACACATGGGTTACTTTTGGCCTACTCTTGAGAAATATGTCATTAATTTTTATAAAAAGTGTAATCCTTGTCAACTTCATGATGATCTCATTCACTCTCCTCTAGTTGGAATCCAAACATTGGATTCTCCATGGCCATACTTTATATTGGGATTAGATCTCATCGACAAATTACTTAGATCACAAGATGGTCATGTATTTATTATCATTGTCACTAAATATTTTATCAAGTGGGTGGAAGCTATGCCACTCATTAACATTATAGGAATTACCATTTACAAATTCATTCTCAATAAAATCATATGTCATTTTGGAATCATTCATACCATCATTTTTGACAATGGTGGCAATTTTAAAAACAAAGATATAAAATAACTATGTGCAAAATTCAAAATCATGATTATATTTTCAACACCTTATCGTCCTCAAAGTGATGGAAAAGTAGAATCCCTTAAAAAAATTCTTAACAAAATCTTAAAAAGTAATATTATATAATCTTGTACTGATTGGAACCTACAAATCAACCTTGCACTCTAGGCTTATTGCACTAGCATGCATACTGCTATTAAGGTAACACCTTTTTCATTAATATATGGGTTTAAATTAGTATTACCTCTAGAATTTGAATTACCATCCTTAAAAATTTCACTTCTTGATATTATTCCTAATTAAGAATCATGCAAAGTCTATATCCATGCTTTATATTTCCTTTATGAGCGTAGTATAGTTGTCTTCTAACATAATTGCTAATACAAATCTCACATTGCCAAACAACATAACAAGATAGTCAAAGTCCGTATTTTCAATGTTGGTGACTTAGTCCTCAAAATAGATTATACATATGATAAATAAGGCAAGTACACCAAAATATGGTGGGGTCCTTACCTTGTCAAAGACATCCTTGGTCCTAGTACCTATAGATTACAAACTAAAGAAAGACATATTTCAAATAACCCACTAATGTTCAATTTTTTAAGAAATATTTTTCTTAAATACTACTCTACATTTTTCTCACATAGTTCCATATACTATAAATATTTTTAAAGAAATATTTTTCTTGATGACTTGATAGTCTTCTCCAAGAAAAGAGGTAAACATTTGGCTAATTTAGAAGAGGTTCTCATCCAGTGTAGGAAACATGGGACCTATTTGAATCCTAAAAAATCAATATTTATTGTGACTGAAGGGAAACTTCTTGGTTGCATCATCTCAAAGTAAGGAACAAATATTGATCTAGAAAGGGTGAAAGCTATTCAAAGTCTACCTATGCCTACATCTAAGAAAGGGGTACATTCATTCTTTGGTAAGGTTAACTTTATTATAAGGTTCATTCTTGATTTTTTTGAGTTAACTCACCACATTTCTAACATGATGAAAAATAAGTAAGAATTCAAGTGGAATTCTAAAGGTAAGATGACATTTAAAAATATTAAAGTATCCATAGCTTAAGCTCTAGTGCTGGTTTCTGTAGATTTTAGTAAGGATTTCATTCTCTATTATTATTCTTCTGAACATACCATGTTAGCCATACTTTTAAAAAAGAATGATGAAGGTATTGAATCTCCCATATCTTTCATGATCCAACCATTGAAAAGTTATGAACTAAAGTATACACAGATGGGAAAACATGCCTTTGTTGTAGTCAAAGCATGCAAAGCCTTAAGTTACTATATCTTATCTTTACATACTAAAGTATATGTACCTAACATTATAGTTAAATATATTCTAATAAATCAAGAGTTGGGATTGATAAGAGGCACCTGAGTAGCTAACATTCAAGAGTTTGATCTTGATATCAAACCAACAAAGCTAGTGAGAGGAAGAGGCTTGTGTTAACTAATGATATAAAGTAAACCAAATGACACTAATACAATGATATCTTTAATTCATGATGAATTAGATAAAAAAAATTCACATTGTACTTTTTATTGATCTTGTTGACAAATGGTACAGTAAGATTGATTTCTTTCTAACTTATGGATAATATCCAGCTCATCTTACACATAAGGAAAAATAAACCATCAAGTTGATGTCAAAGGATTTTTTCCTTTGGGACAATGGTTTGTATAAAAGATGAATTGATGGTGTTTTCCTCCATTGCATGGACAAACAATAGTAAAAGAGACTATTGGAATAGTTCCCTAATAGAGCATGTGGACGTCACTTTTTAGCATGAGTTACAACATATAAAATCATACGAGTAAAGTACCATTGGGACACTCTTTTCCAAGATAGTTAGGATTGGGTTTCTAAATGTCAAGCATGTCAACATTTTATGGGATGTTTAAATTTGCCATCATTTCCTTTAAAACTAGTCATAATCAATGAACCATTCCACCAGTGGGGCATATATTTCATTGGCATGTTGAATCCCTCTTGAAGTGTCAGCCACTATTATGTCTTAACCACCATTGATTACTTTAGCAAGTGGGTAGAAGCCATTCCTATCAAGCAAGCTAATTATGAAGTTGTACGTGATTTTATCAAATAAAACATCATAGTAAGGTTTGGTGTTCCTCATAAGATAGTAATAGATAATGAAGCTAACTTTTCTTCAGTTGAACTAACTCATTTCTATTACTTGCATGGAATAGAGTTAGTTCACTCTTCAAATTACTATCCTCATGGGAATGGCCAAGCTAAATCAAGTAACAATAAATTGATGACTATCATTCATAATCTAGTGGATGATAATCAATGTGCCTAGCATAAGAAGCTATTTAATTCATTATGGGCTGAAGAATCACTCTAAAGAAAGCCATTGGCATGCCATCATTTCAGTTTTTGTATGGAATATATGTTGAAATACCCATCACCATAGAGTTGTTTCTTTACAACTATCTAAGGCTATTGAAGATGCAACTTATCAAGATTCACTTGATAAGAGGATTATGTTTTTATCTAAGTTACAAGAAGTTTTTACTCAATTTTCTAATTATTAGATGAAAGGAAAGAATATTTTTGACAAAAAATCTCATGAAAGAAAGTTTGAAGTTGGTGACTTGGTCCTAATGTGGGATAATAAAAATAAATCAAAAGGGATGCATGAAAAATTTGATTCACTATAGAAAGTACATTTTAAAATGAATAAAGTTGTTGGAAAAGATAACTTCATCTTAACCTACCATGATGGAATTTAATTTCCACTACCTTATAATTGGCAACACTTAAAGCTTTACAAGAATTGAGCAATAGGGTAACCCCTTTATGTATATAAATAAAACCTCAGTTTTTATTTTGTAAAGTTATTTCTCTTTTTCTATTTGTTTTTTTTTGAAGTTTTTCATGATTGAGTTTTACATGAATCCATACCCAATAGAAAAGACTAAAATCCAAAGATACTAGGATCTCATCCTTATTTCATCTTTTCTAATCAAAATAAAGATGTCCTTAATCAGAGGTAGTTGGTGTCCCTAAAAATTTTACACTTGGAAATTTTGGGATATCCATATTGAAATTTTTATCTTTTATCTTATGAGATTTAGTTATCCTTATCAAAACTCAATCCTCTAAATAAGACTTAGACTTTAGTAGTATTCACTATTGTTACTTTTGTTACCAAAACTACTTCAAATTGCTTCGGTAGGTTAGAAAATGTTTGCCTGGGTCATTATCATAAAACCCATTTATCCATATTTCTAATAAATTCAAAAAACTTAGTGTTTGGACTCATTTATAGGCCCATTCGGGTTCTCTAGGTTACTTATTCAAAAAGGTGAAGTAAGTTATCTTCACAAACTTGAGGTACACCATCTAGTTGAAATTGGAATTGCAAAATGACTTTACTTCTAAAAATCATGAAATCTGAGTAAAGTAAATTTGTAAACCCAAAAAACACTACTTAGAGAAAATTCAAGGTTTTGAAGTTACTTCACTTTCTTAAATAATAAGTAAAAGAAATAAAGGTTCACATGTCTGAAGTCTTCATGAGCTTAGACCAAATCGGGGTTACAGAGTTACTTGACTTCATAAACCGAATTAAGTGAAGTAATTCATGAAATCTGATAGTCATCAAAATTCTTACATGGATTTCTTCACACATGTCACTTACTTGTCATTAATGCACATGTTAATATAAATATTAAAAAGTCCACTTCATTTCCCACCTGGATTTTGAACTTTCTAGCTTAGTTGTTGCCCTTATGAATCCTGAGTGACATTGTTTGAGCTTATAGAGCTATTTTGGCACAAAATATTGAAAACTCATTTGAAATCAAGGTATTTATCTTGTTTCCCCTTTGGTTACATGATTCTAATCTCATTTTTATCTAGTATAGTTTCATGCATTATTTTGAAAGTTTTTCTATCATTACTTGTTTTACTTGCAATTGTAAATGTCATTTTTGCATACATAATGTTGTTAAAATCTTGTAAATTCTTTAGAAACACTTTGCATATGAAAATATCAAATAAAATCCCAAAGATATAATCTTTTCTACAAATACCTAGCAGTTGACCTAGATTACCTACCTAGATTCTTCATGACTCGTTACTTACTCAAAATCCTAAACCCAAAAAATTGGTCTCATGTTACACAGTGTTACCAATGGGCATTGATTACCTAGAGTTATCACTACCTATTTATTCTACTTCATCAAGTTTTCCAACCCTAGTAACTTGTCCAAAAAACCCTAAGTTATAAATGTTCATCACTCACTCAGAGTTTTCAACCCTGAAGAATTAAAACATACATAGACCTTCCTGGTATTGCAACACCCTATTACTTCAAATGAGTTTCCCAGATTTTTTAAGGTTTACTATTGCTTGAAGTTCCTAATAATAGAAGCTTGCTTAGGATTGTTACATAAGATAACAACATAACTCAGTTGTTCAACCTTTTTCAAAACCAACAAGAATAATTATTGAGTTTTCAAGAGCATTTACCAAGTCTTTCTAGTGTTAGTCACAATAAATGTCAGGATTAGAATAAGAAGCAACTCTGAATAAAGAAGTTCTTGATCTTGCATTTTAAGAAGTTCCAAATCCATGTAGGAAAGGAAAGACTAAAATGAAGAGAGTTGGGAAGTCAAAAGAAGAAGGGATGAAGTATGAATACAAGGGATATCCCATTGAGTCTTGCAATGCATCCAAATTGTCAAAAATCAATGACATTGACATGAGACATGTTTCCATAACTCAGTTATTGGAAAGATTTAAATCCATAGTCAAAACACCACTCATACTAGCAATGACAAATAGTATAATCTTGCAAGCTGCAACTTTCCCAAGTTCTACACAACTACCTAAATTTGTTCTAGAGTGTGATAAGTATTATGATCATCTTACTAGAATAGTAAAAAATATTTCTAGAAATGCAATTATCAAATTATATGTTTAGTATTTTGACTATTGTTTGAAGATCCTATCAAGACCTAAAGGGATAGGCTGATTCATGGAAAAAATTAAAAAATATCTGAGAGAGTAAAATAATAGAATGCATCAAGATAATAAATACAACTTATTTAAATAAATAAAAACACCCCTCAAGGTTTCCAAAGCAAATAATGAGGTCTGATTTGGTCTAAGAAGTTGATGACATCACCCAGTTATTATGTAGAATCAATGGATAGAAAAATACTAATGACTTTTCCACCTAGATGTATACTTACATAAGGGATATTGATGTCAATAGGAGTTATGCTAAAGATTGAATGGTCAGGGATGATAAGTGATAACATTAATCATCAATTGAGTAATGTATTACAAAGTCTTGATTATAAAATGACTTCATATTTAGTGTATGTTGAAGCTTCTAATAGAGTCTTTTCTAGGTTGAATAGAAAAAGGCTAATGGCAATAGATCCTATCTATGAATACTACCCTCAATTGACTTTGCCTGAATAATTCAAATTCTATAAAAGGGTAAATGATGCATTTTTTTATGAAGTCATTTGTAAATTGAATGTTGCTTTGAAGGCCAAGAGAGTATCTGATGCAGCTTGGGAGGAAGTTTCTCATTTTGGATGTATTTTTATTTAATTCTTGAATTTCACATATATCAGAGTTAGTGGTTTCATAGGGACACCAGTAAAATTGCCAAGGTACCCTAGTGATAAATGGATTCTAATGGAATTATGTAGACAACTAGTGGAATTGCATGATCTTCAGTCAAAATCACACCAGTCTTTAGTTAGTTTTCCCATTATTATTGGCTAATATCAGTGTGCAAGCATTTATATGTCCAAAAATGTTTAAATAGAGATATATCATAACTATAATAAATCACATTTTGAGGCTAGAACAAATTTTTATTATGGAGGCATAGCACAAAACATAGTTTCTCTTGAATATATGCATATCCCTGCCCTAGAAGACTTCTGGATTGATTTTAGGAATTAATTTGAAGTAAGAAGATGAGATAATAGAAGGATGACTATTCAAAAAAAAATTCTCTTTTGATTTGGCTATAATTCCCGAAGACATGGAAGATGATGGGCAAGTAATTCTTGATTCATATCATTCAATGGGGGGAGATCAAGATCCACTCCTAAAAATTGATTAAAAGAAGAATTAGGTAAATAATATTATTGAGATAACTTCATTTGTTCTTACTATGACTTAAACATGGCTTTTTAGTAAGGGCTACTACATGAAAGAACTAGTAATAACAAAAACTAGCCATGTAAGTCATAAAAGGAAATCGATGCAAGGAGAATGTAGTCAAGAACAAACCAAGAAGTTGAAGTTCAAAATTAATGTTGATGAAACATAGTCTCTAGTTAAAGAAAAGGTGCCGCTTTAGTCTGCATCTCCTCTAGTTTCTTCCACAAATACTACTCCTCCTATCACTCCTATTTCTACTGCTACTTCCACATCTTCATCTTCATTACCAGTGAAGAACATATAACCAATAGTGAAAGATGTAGACCCATCCACAATCATGCCACCTTTAAATTCTCCTAACATCAAACCTCCTAAGAAATATATTTAAAAATAGGCTGATGTTCTTCCTCCTCTTCCCCCATCTTCTCCACCTATTACTCCACCTCCACCTCCTTTTGATGATCAACCACCATTCCTCTTTTTCTTAACCAAAAATATCCAGAGTAGATAACTACTAGATAAGTGATCTCATCTCAAGATATATCACAACAAGAGGTAATAGGTGAACCTGAGAATAAATCCTTTGGAGAAGGAAAAGAACATGAAACTTTTGACAAGTAGGTAGAGAAATAGAAAGGTGAAAAAATAGATTCCAATGTTGGTCATTTAGAATATATTATGGATATAGGAGAAGTTCCCACTCAAGAGATAAAAGTGGGAGATAATCAGAAACAAATGGTGATAATTTAACTACTTCCACTAGTATAGATTTTTCTTCATGGTTGGCATTACAAGCGGCTCGAGTCAAAGGAAGAAATAAATTTGGAAGTGATAAAATTTTAACTTTTGAAAAGTCTTGATCATAAGGGTAAAAATCCCAAGAGTGCCAAAGTGAATTCAAAGTTGATAATTGAACCTTCAGGTCATAAATTTGTAGAAATATTAGTTCCTCCATAGGGTAAGCATAAGGGTGAAATCACTAAAAAAGACTTGGAAATTACAAAGGTATCCCTAGGGGAAGTCAATATAGAATGCCTGAAGTAATACACATAGACTCTTATCAATACTCTTTTTAAAAATATTGATGAAGAAAAGGTTCATACAACCAAACTAAAGGGTCAAATTTCAAAGTTGTGTGAAATAATTACTAAGGTGGCAAGATTTGATCCCTAGTAACCACTACTTTCAGGAGATACGATTGATCATAAAACAATAAATTTGGTAGAATAAATTAGTGATAAGGGCAAATCAATTGATGAATGGATAGAAAAAAAGATACAAACTACACAAAAATGGTTTCCTGAGGTTTTAGGCAATTTCGCTGACATAGAGAATAAATTGGTGAAAATAAAAACAATGATGAAGGAGATTGAAAATGAAAATGGAATATCTAAATTACAACATGATAGCCTTCAATGAATAAAATTCTTTAAGTGAAAAGATTTTGATTGAATAAAATATTATTCCAAAGGGATCAGTGATGAAATCAAAACAAGAAGAACACATCATATCTTTTCACATGCTCATTTTTAGATCAATTCATGAAGAAATGAAGATTCTAGAAGAAGATGATCTCAATGTGAAAATAGATTTGGAGTATTGTATCTTCTATCTCATGAATGTTTAGTATGAATAAATTCTAAGGACACATGAGCAATTACATAATCAATTCAAGCAAGTAATTGAAAAGGCCACAACTTTATTCATAGTAAAATCAATAAAGGAGTTAATAAAAAGTCAACAATAAGTCAAAAGGTTGGAACCCAATCTTGAATGGTGAAAGGTTATTACAAGGAGCTATAAAATGAGATACTAAGATTTGAAATAGAAAGGTAATTAGTTGCTAAGTCAGATGATGTATCCATTCAGTTTATGATGTCACAACACATCAACTATAAGGAAACATGTAGAACAAAGGTTCATGAATTAGAATGATTTCTATTGCTTCTCTCCTCAACTTCTTCTAGTTTCTTCAACTGAATTGAAAAATATATTTAAAGTAATTTTGTTTTAAGTAGTTATTTTATAAGTAATGTCACTAAGATAAATTACTTGTAAAAGTAAGTTGCTTGATAAAGTGAAAGACTCAAGTAACTTGGATATATGTCAGTACTTGAAGTTATTTTATAAAAACAAATTACTTAAGCAAGCTCTAAGGAACTTGAAGTAGTTGGTTTCTGAGGAACTTCACATCTAAGGAGATCTTTCACTACATTCTATGAAGAATAAAATGGTAAACTTTGTGTTATCATTTAATCAAAATATGAATTTAAACTTTTCTTAATCTTTTTCTAAAATAATTATCACATATTGTATGTTTATCTATTTGTATGGATGTGATAAGCTCTATGAAAACTAATTGTTGTGAAGTATGATTTATTTCTTTTTCACAGACTCTAGTTCTTTTAATTCTTGACTTTCTAAAAACTTCTTTGCATAATTTCTAAATCAGCTACTTGATACAAAATCACTCTATTATTTTTCATGAACTTTGTGATTAAAGTAATACCCAAAAATAAGATAACTTGTGTATATCATGTGTATAATTTGTATAAATTGTAAAAAAATAAAAGTGTGTGTAGTTATAGTAGATAAACATAAGCATACAAAAGCTTCACCATTTAATGAAGGGAATTTAATCCCAACACTGCCTAAGTATCTTTTTATAGCCTACAAAATATCTAGCCAACAAGACTCGACCATCTTCATGAATATATTTTATTTTTCTAGTCAAATTTTGAAGTCTCTTTTTTATCACTAGTTTGTCATTTTACAGACCATTTTTACACCTCTTTACTTTTTATTATATAATTTTTAGTATAAGACATTGGATAGACTAGACCTTCCTAAAAAAAAACCTCTTATACTATTCTTCATTTTTACACCTATTTGGTTTATCTTTTGTGAGTTTTAGTGTAAGACTTCAGATAGGACCAAACTTTCCTAACAATTTTTTCATTTCATAAATTCCTTTCTAGCTAGTTTGAAAATTATTACTTCATATTCTTGAAATCAGTTATGTTCTTTTGTGGTAATAATTATAAAAAACTATTTTGCATGTATGTCTATACTCACACTATTTCCAATGATATAGAATTCATGCTTACCTATGATTTTACTATTTTCACATTCTACATTTTTTATGATTTGAGGTAAATCAATAATTCCATGTTCATTTTAATCCTATCCCTTATTTTCATTCCACTTTGGGAACACTAAGGTTGATTTTAATATAGCACTCTTATTTAACATGCAAGTGTAAGAGTCTTAAATACTATGCTCTCTAAGTTATGTTCCTTACCTATCAAGTCTAAGTTCTTTAGTGATATCCATTTTTATCATCCATGATTATTATTTATGAATCCATATGGAGGAGGAAGAGAAAAAATCATCAAAAAGTTAAAATCCAAATCATATAAAAAAAAGACAATGATAAAAAGGCATTTATAAAATCAAAATTTAATATCACACCAAAATATTTGATTATCAAACACATCCTATTTTAGTTGAATCTTAAACTCCAGAATTATCCTCATGATAGAGTCAAGTTTCATTAGGATGCAATATGCTAGTATACTAGGATACGAGGTCTCAAATGTCTCTATAGTGATACCTACTTTCTCATGCAAGTACCCAATATTCATAGTAGATATATAACTCTATAAGGGGTCTTGAGGAATGGGAAACACATTGTGGGAAGGTAGGTCCATTTTATTTTTCATGCACATAACCTTCATGGGATGATATTTATACTTCATTAAATAACCCAAATTTGTGTGGTTAAGTAAAATTCTCTAGAGTCCTTAATGTCAAAAGTATTCTTGTTTTGCTAATTTAATTTGAGTGTCTTGTTATTGATAAAGATTATTTACCTTAATTATACTTGCATTTCCCCAACCACCTATTTCATATTTACCCTTGATAGGCAAGTATGTTTCCAAAATATTTTTCCTAACTTCTATATTCCTTATTCTCCATATTTTTTCAAACATGTTCATAATATGTTTGCTTTAGTTTATCTATCTTAAGAATAGAAGCTGCATCTTTGAGCAATCATGAATTACTTCCTTAAACATTACCTTATTCTTCTCATGTTTACTTAGTTCTAATTATGATTCTAAAATTACTTTTCATCCTTTTATATGTACCATTTTGT
Organism: Torreya grandis; assembly: GCA_037957365.1. Taxonomy (NCBI): domain Eukaryota; kingdom Viridiplantae; phylum Streptophyta; class Pinopsida; order Cupressales; family Taxaceae; genus Torreya; species Torreya grandis. The sequence continues at coordinate 1,281,669 of JARHVA010003199.1, forward strand.
TCTATTTTCTAAATATTTTTTCCATTATTGAGTGAGTTTGGATTGCTTTTGATAATTTTAGCAAGAAAAAAAGGACCTGAACCCTATACAAAATAGCCCCCATGGCAAAAGGCTTCAAAAAATCCATAAATAGTACACTACCAACACTTGAACAATAGACAAAAAATGAAAAACACTAAAGCAAAAAAAAAAGACCATTAAGGACTATCAACAATCCCATAATTGGCCAAAAACTTGACCATATCCTTGTTTTCCCTGAGGCTTTCCACCCCCACATCCTGACCTTGTCATCAAAGTCTTTGACAAAAACAAACACTAAAGCTACACGCTGAAGAGCCTTGGTAGCAAATTCTGCCATTACCTACCATTTATTCTACATCTTATCCATATTAGATTTGAGCTTCATAATTTCATTAGTAGTCTTAACACACAATGGGCAGTTTCCCTTCTTTTTATTGCCATGAGATTCAACAACAACCTCTTCCATCTCCTTTGAGCTAGATTTGTTTAATTCAACAAAATGGGTTGATCCTTCCTCCTCATGAACCAATTCAGTAGGAGTTTCATCTTCTCCCTCTCCCTTGTAATCCTCAAATGACTCAGAGTCATTATAAATTTCAATTCCCTTAGGGTGAATGGATAGGATTCCAGAAATACAGCTAGATCTGTGAACTCTTACTCCACTAGGCTTCTCAACACCATCCTCATGATCACTCCCCTCCCATCTGGGGCTAGGGTCCAAATCTTTGATCAAATCCTCAAACCATCTAAAGTCCTCTTTCTTAGTTCTATCCTTATTAGACATTTTTCCCTCATCCTCCCCAAATTTTCATTCCCTTTTAATGGGTACCACCGTATCCACCTCAATCTCTGGGATAGGAGTCACCAATTTTCCACTAGCTTTCTTCAGAGATTTTAGTTTGGAATCAGGTGTTGGGGTCACAACAATAATATTACATTCCTCAATCCTAGGGCCTCCATTCAAATTTTTAGAGGAGATTTTGGGAGTTTTAATGGATTTCCTATCTTTACCTTTGACAATAGGAGTCGACAGGTTATCCTCCAGCAAATAGAATTTAATAAGTTTCGATGGGCACAAAGCCAAATGGAAGTCATGCAACCTTATAATGAGGCCTTGGTGAATGGGAATAAAATGGGATTTTTTAGCATGGGACTCCTTAGCATGATTAATAGATTTTTCTAGAGAGGACAATAGGAAGAAGGGAAAACTGATCTCCATTTCATTCCTAAAATGATTGAGCAAGGCAAAATGGTAATGATAAAATACCTTGAATCTGCCTTTGAGCATGAATTATTTCATAATCATGAGGTAGATTTGTCCCCACGGCTCCAAAAACTTCTCCCTTTCAAATCCCCCATGAAACTTCACAGCAAATTCTCCTTCTCTAAAGAAAATTGCCATATTTTATGGGTTTGACACTCTACTAAATCTTCAATGATTTTTACCTTTTATGGGGATCCATGTGGCTTGCCCAATCACTTCTTATGAGAATTCAAACCCAATGCCCCCCAGATGGACCTATCTATAATCTTCCTCTTAGGAGTCTAAAAACTAGCGAGATAGATTCTCATCATGGCCATTCATAACCTCAAGAAAAGATGCCACATTTCCCTCCTGTATAATATGCCCGACTGTAAGATCTTGGGAAAATTCCTCAAGGGAGGTCAGCACTACCTTAAAAATGTCACCACCTATTTTCAAACCTTGAAAATCTCTTATCCAGAGAAAAATATTAAAGGGAATGAAGGACCATTTAGTAATATACCTTATAGTATTAATAGGCACCTCAAAATACTTCCACTAGCTCCCAGACCATGAAAATATAGAAATGATAGTGTAATAATTTTGGAGATTGGCATTACATTTTCCATCTTAGTTATCATCCTTAGAAAAGACCCACACTCACCAACTTAAGCAAAAATGATGATCACATGAGTTGGGAATTATGGGGAAATGATTATTCTCATGCCATCCTATCCTTTGATCATCACTCCCAACCATCATGTGTTATTTCATCCTCCTCTTTGGCCAACCTATCCACTTATTAACTTGATCACGTGCCATCCCATGCCTCCTCAGTGTTATTTCAAGCTAGACTATCATCTGATCTATCCATCTACCATTGTCTTATCTACTCAACTTTCTAATAAGTCCTTCATTTATATGAGACTTTCTCACATCCATCCCATATCCTGTAGGCATCTTAATGAGTCTCCTAATCAGCTCCCCTCTTTTCCTATCCTTAATCCCACTCTAATGAAATTAGAAAATTAAAATTCTATTCATTTCATACTGAGTTTAAAATTCAAAAGATTTAGACTCCTCAACAAACTTATTGCCTTATCATAATAAATATCCATCTCCACTAATCTAGAGAGTGATAATGACAAGGATCCTGTAACAACTAATTTTTACAAGTGCTTCCATCCTTATTAATAATATTTTGAATCTCAAGAGGAAACCTAGACACAAGCCTCCAACACCACTAACCACTACTGTTATTTCCCAAATTCACCATAGAATCTAAAATAACATTTCCTTCCCTATATATATGAGAAATCTTATAATCCTCCAAAGCATTGAGAAACAAATAGATATCACCAATAATATCCATCAAAGTCCAATCTATACTCGTAGATATTGAGGCAAAAATCACTATAAGCTGTGAATCCCCTTCCACATGAAGATGTCGAATGTTCAAAGAGATAGCAAGTTTAATACCCCACAACAAGGCTAAAGCTTCAACCTCATTATTGATTTTAATTCCAATTCCACTAGTATAAGCAGCCACAAACATTCCTGAATCAAATCTAATTGTGCCTCCTCCATTGGCCACCCTTGGGTTCCCTTTTGTTACCCCATAAAATTTAAGCTTAAACCAATCTTTTTGAGGCATAGTCCATTTAGTTCTAGTCTTAGCTATAATTTTGGAATTATCAACTTGATAGATATTTAGATTAACAGTCAATTATTTTTTGATCTTCCTCTCTAGGTGGGTTTTCAATAGCTTTAAATTTATAAGAATTGATATTCTCCACCAACAATTTGGAGAAAGTTTAGAAAACCTCCAAGGGGGTTTTATACTTTTCCCTAAAAATTATGTTATTTTGCTCTTTCCACAAATTCTAGGCTATGTGAAGGGGAATTTGTACCCATAGTTATTTAATAATCGAAGGAGTAGGTCAAAAAGGGGGTCTCCAATCTTTGACTAGAGCCAGTACCCTATCACTAAAAATCTAGCTCAAATTCAATCTCTGCATAGTAAGACTCCAAATCTCCTAAGTAAATTTACATTATAGAAGGAGGTGGATGATAGGTGAGTGAGTTTGGATTGTTACTTTTGTTTCATTAATGTTGTTTACATTTTTTGATCTTTTTATATCTTTGTTTAAGTATGGTTTTTTACTTATGTTACATCCATGTTGATCTATTATTTTAGTTTTTCATGTCCTTGGTTTGATCTTGTTTGTTACTTTTCTTACTTAAGGTATATTTATTTGAGTTTGTTGATCTTTAGTAGCCTTGGATTTACAATTACTTGATTGACTCTATTTTTAGCTATCTTATTTGGTCTATTTGTTCTAACTTAGCATTAATCATCCTATCTTCCCAATTTTTTGAGTGACTTATTTAGTTATATAAAGTTAATTTATTTTGATTTTCTTGTGATTGTTTATTTTTTCTTTTTAGCCTTGTATTCTTAGGGTTTGTCCAAAGTAATTAATACACCCTCCATGATAAAGACTACAAATACAATAAACAACCATTTAAAACTAAATTGAATTCAAGTTATGTATATGTTACTTTTAATTAGTTCAAAAAATTCTTTAATGTCATTTCTATTTCAAATTTCAATTTCCAACTCAACACTGTGCATTGCTATGTTCTTTCTCAAAGGACCATCCCATGTTACAACTACATGAAAAGTGATGAGCTTCAAGTGGGGCATATGTATAAATACAATATTTTTAAAATTTATCATTTATTGAAACTTTCTCTCTTACAATAACTTGTCAATTTTTAATCTCTTGAAGTGCACACCTTAAAGGGTGCATCAAGAAAGGGGTGGGCAAACCTTTGGTGTTTCACAAGATTGTTGGTCACTGTACCATTATTTAATACCACTAAAATTTAATTTTATTTAACTCCATAAGTAATTAAAACACATTTATCCACTCTTTTAAGAAATTCATCTTCCAAAATAACCTTTGACTAAGCAAACACCCTTATTCTTCAATTTACTACTATGTTAGCCAAGTCAATCTTGTTAGAGATTGAGCACACATTATGGAACTACATCGGCTAAGCTAACCTAGTTTGAGACCTAACAACTATCTTTCCCACCCAATAAATTCAAGTTAGTTGATATTATCAACTAAAATAATAAGAGGGTTCAGGGTCAATCCTTGGCTATAAATACCCCCTTCACTTCAATATAATAGAGAAGAACATTCATTTTCACCTTAATACAACTTGTAATTATACTAATTCTATACTTAAGGAGTCATTACTTAGGGTTTTTCCTTAGAAGGAAATAAGCTTGTCTTATGGGAAAGTCTTGGATGCAAAGTAGGAGTCTTTTCGACTAGATCTAATTAGCCAATAGAGAGATTAAGGCATGATAGGTCCATCCAAAGGTAAGTATTAATAAATTATACTCTTTCATTTGGTATATACATTGCATAAAGTAATAGGATGAATGTTTTAATCCTTACTTAGTTTACCTCTATAGTGATTTGAGTAGAGTTATCCTTACATGTTTTGTTTTCTTTGCTTAATTATCCCCATTTGTGCCACAAGATTTAGTGAGTGCTACATTAGATTTATTTTATGTATTATAGGCCTAGGTAGGGTTATTTCATATTATCATTTGCCTATAGGATTTAGAACCCTCTCTTTTGGTATTGTGTAGTAAGAGATCCCTTGGTTAGGTTTAGTATATCTAAATTGGTCATGTATGAATATAAATAGCTATGCAATGAGTATTTTTTGGTAAGATTACCTTTTCCAAATTTGGAATTCACTAAGTAGGACAAGTTACATATCTATCCTAATTCATTGAATACAAAGGAAAATCCCAATTTCCAAAAGAGATATCATCTTGAATATCATTCAAGGTGTTGAAAACAAATGCAAATTAAGATGTCTTTGTGTCACGAGTCATAGATTTATGATTCAATTCTTGGTATATAATATATTTGAAAATAGTAGCTTTATAAAGTAATTCTAACATAGAAATCTTAGCTGATGTATATATCAAATAATTAATAATATCATATCCTTTATAAAAATTAATTAGTCTCATTATATTAGGTTGGGGGAAAGGAATAATTTTCTTAAATTTGTTCCTATTGCATTTCCTAATGAGGCACCTGACCTTGTCTAGTAACAACAACTCCTATTATATGGTATAATATGAGCCTATGGTGAATATTATAGGTAATATATGACAAAATTAAATTATGAGGTCTAGGGGTAGGAGGAAAAAAAGGATCCATATGAGCCCTTTGGCATCTAGTAGTAACAAGTGAAAACTCAAACTGAGCCATGCAATAATAAACATCATATAGGTGTGCCTTATGAAGCTCTTGGCTGATGTAAAATGTTATTTTTCCCTTAAATTATGCATCCATAGGATTGAACACAAGTGATATATTTTACATATCATATGAAAGAAACATGTAAAAAGAACTAAAAAATTTTGGACCAAGAAATAATGGATAACTTCATTCATTATGATCATGATTGATATAGAAATAAAAAAATTAAACATCTAAAACTCTAATGGAAATTATAAAATAGAAGGAAATCCTAATGTCAAGTTAGGTTTTTGGTAATGTTCAACAATAAGTAGGTTCACCAATATCTTTCATCAAATTTTAGAAAATTTATGAATTAATTTACCGAATTAGACAAACTTGTATGTAAAATAATAATGCTACAAAAATGCAATAAATGAAAAAAATTGATTTTTAACTTTTTAAGTTTGTAAAGATGATAAAATGGAAAATAACAAAGATAAATCACTTAGATATAAATTTTATAGTGCAAGATTAATACAAATAGTGTATAAAGAATTAGGAAGCTCTATGATGATGCTATGAATCAAGAACAATGTTTTGCTTAGATATGGGACAAGGTCATTAGATTTGGATAGAGGCAAGGAGTTTTGTTATTCTTAGGGAACATTAGTGTCTAATGAGTATTTGTGATCTACAATTGATATGATAGGTTCACTTCACCTATGTGTTGTATTAGATTATGTGGGAGCTCTTAATTTATCATGAAAACCATTATGTGCCTTCTTCCTTTATAACCCTAGTTTAAATTATCATGAATAATAAATGGATAAAAAAGGGGGTTATCAGTTAAAATTATGATAATCATCAACATTCCCTATGTTAAGTGCTTATTATATACCAATCCTTCGAAGAGGGATCAAACTCTAGGTAATTATCCCATGCTATGGTGGTGTGTGTGAAAGACTGGTGTATTTATATATGTTTTTGCAATTATGGTGTATTTATGTGATTTAATTATGATTTTTGACCTTTGAAAGTGTATGCAAACTTAGATCAAGGATACTAATGTTATATGGACTCTGTGAGGGTTGTTTGGAATCTATATGGGGTAAAAACAAGTTCCTTGGTCTTAATTTTTAGTTACATTTTCTATTGATTTTCCATGTATAATCCTCTTTTGTGTAAAATGACTTTAAATCATGGATTTATAGTGATCAATTAGGAATTAATTCTAATGGGGCTTGATAAATATGTGGGATGACTATCACATCAATTTGAATATGAGGAACTAGCCATTGTTTGGTGGGTGGAAGTGGATAATAGAATTGAACAAGACTAGGGAGTGGGATAGTCCAAATGGAGTGGCCTTGTTAGAGAAGCAAAGATAGTTCAGATGGAAGTATGGTTCAGTCAAGTGATAAGCTTGAGATATTTTAGAATTATTAATAGGGACATTTTGAGATCATTATTTTCTTGTAAGAATGGGTCATCTACATAGAAAGTCAAGGAAGGGCAGTTAAAAGATAGTGGAATGAAACATGAGCTAAGTGCATATAAAGAGTGGTCACATGTACATTGTTTCAGCATAAATGTTAGTTTATGTGCCTACGGTATGAAAAAATTATAGGAAATATAAAAAGGGAAGGTGAAGATCATAGATGAATACTAGTATGATGATAATAATTATGATGATATTTGGGATTTTGACATTATATGATATCTACAGTTGAGAAACATATTTAAAGATCCACCATTTGACTATCCATATTATCTAGATTTTGTTTAAGCCTATAAAATTCACATAATTCATATTCAAAAAATTTAAATAAAATTAAAATACCCAGAAATATAAAAAATATATAATATATGCATGATAACTACTACTAAGTATATACTTTTCATCAATGTTGTTTATCACATTATGTTATATTACATATCCTTTTCCATATGTGTGTGCATTTAATTATATATATGAGTGATTTTAAATACACAAGTTTCATATAACATGGGAATTAAAATGTGAGACATCCCCCTACCTAGAGGGATAACCTTCCTACATAAAGGCATGCTTACAATAGGGGAATCTCTTTGATACATATATTCAGGTTACACATTTCTATGACCATCCCATTGATCATATTGAGACACCTTAGATTGATCATACATGTCCTCCCCTTGATTATATTACTTACAATGATATATAGATATTATGATTTAATATGCGTGATGATTATTAAATTGATAATGGCTACTAGATTTGATTTTTGTATGCATGCTTGTTTATATTTCTTGATAAATTGTGTGTTATGTTGCATACCTTTATGCACATTTTATTATTCTCTTTTGAATGATGTGATCCTTGAGTGTGTATCACAATGTATGTGGCTCTTACCTTGCATGACATTGATTATTCATTGTATGTGACTCTTGCCTTGTGTGATATTAATTTTTCATTATTTTTGACTCTTTTCTTGATTTAAATTATGTATTTATTGAGTGTATTATGTGAAACTATTCCTTTGTATGAAATTTATTACTATTATTTGTGTTTATATTATGCATATCATGGTCATGATATTTTATGTACATATGTGTGGATAAATCTAGGATTGTATATTAAGCTTGTGGTGTCATGATCCATATCATGCATGTTTAGATATACTTATTTTCAATGCCATGGTCTATATCATCTATTTTCCCACATAGCTTATTATCCAATGCTTCTATCTATGATCACTACTATTTTATGCCTAATTGTTATATCTATATTGACATAACACTTATATGCATTAAGATACATGTTTCATATATGATTTCATGATTTAATCATGTTATGATGGCATATTATCCTAATGTTAGCATGTGTTTTTGATGCTTGCATATTTATATATTACACGATACACTTAACTCTTTTTTTTTCTAGATGAGTAATTCATAGGATACATTCATCACCTCAAAATGGAGAAATAGTGGGTGTGTTATAGAGATCAAGTCTCAATATATAAATAATTTAGAGTTTGGAATAGATTACATGGTTTAGTGGGCCTATATATATATATATATATATATATATATATATATATATATATATATATATATATATATATATATATATATATATATATATATATTATGGACATACAAAAATATATTGAGATAGATTTTGGGGCATATGTAGACATTTTATAGATACATGAGTGATAGGTTATCAAATGTATTAGATCGGAGACAAAGTGACATATAGATTCATGTAATTATATATCATATTGATACAATTTGATTTTTTTTATGCATAAAACATTATATTTTATTGTTGGTACTAAAGGACTAAAAATTCTAAAAATGTGTTTGTATTGGTTGATTCAATCTATTCATATTTACATACAAACCTAGTATGGGGTTCCACCTTTACATACTAGCCTAGTATGGGGTTTCACCTTTTCCATATTGAACCTATTATAGGTTCAAGATGATTTAAATGAGTGTGATTGAGGGTATGTGGCACTCAAATCACTTGTCCTTATTCGTGAGGGGGTAATTTATCTTTCCCACCCATGTTTTAACAATGGCACTTGCCTTTTGGCATAATTCCCTAGTCTCCAACATTTTAGAGGGCATCACGGTTCATGTTCTTACAGGTGTATTCCTTCCCTACTCTCCAGAATTTAAATGTTTCATTGATCTATTTTACTTTACTTTTCATATCATATATGGACATTGATTGCTACATTTGTCATTATAGGTTTGCATGGAGCATGATAGACACACAAAGCCTTCTTCTAAATTTAAAAAATGTGGTTACATACTAGGGTGTGGAATTTATTTATCCTTTTACTTTACCATTGTCAATAGTAGATTAAAATGGGGGCATTTTTAGACACATAAATTTTGTATTGGGCACTTGAAAATGTCATTCTTGACTTATCCTTATCATACATGACATGTGTGTAGATATATGACTCTTTTCCATGCCCTTCCTTAGACTTTTACTTTATATGGACTTAGTCTTCCCAAATTACTGTCATTTACCTACATGAACTCTCTAGTTTATGCGTAATCCACTTGTTATCCTAATCAGACTATCTCATGTTCACTAGATCATTATTTCTTATTTTTTAGACATCTTTGGTCATACTCATATGACTATGGTTTAAAGAAACTTTCCGCATATGTCAAATCAATCTATAATCAATTTAACAATAATTTTCATATATTTAAATATTTACTATGAGTTATTTTATTTGTTTCACACATTGATAGTAGAACAAGTTACAAAGAGTTAGGTATTTCTACACACTAGGTTTTATCCTATTTCCATCTAGAATAGTTTATTGATTACCTACCAAAAGGGAATTTATATGTCTGCACATTGGGATGAATATCCCTAAAGCTTCCAAATTGGGGACCCTCAAAATATCAGGCACAAGCTAAGTCTGAAGTACCCAAGACAAGTCAATTTTGCATATTTTCAAGTGTATATGTTGCATCCATATTAGAGGATAATTATTACATACACATAATTAAGAGAACTATGTGTAGTTTGGGCCTTCTTTAGAGTATCAAAGTATTGGAAATATAGGAAACACTCAGACACTCAACCTATTTTTCCCATTCCATTTTAAAATAAACCTAATGTCAAAAGTGGAAATAGTGTTTCAAAGTGAAGAAGACATAATTCTAGACTTGCACATAACAATGAGCTTCTGATATTACATAAAATAATAGTTTAGAGGAATAATAGTGATTTGTGTCGAAACAATTGGGAACATCTTAGAGGGACATTTTTGGTAGATTTCAGACTTCTTTACTTTTACAAAGGGGTCTATCTCCTACCGAATTTATCCGGATAGATCTAAAGAGTCGGTTCATAAATATGAATGATAACTGACTGTCAATTTCTATTTTTATACCTCATATACACAATACCAACATATTTCATTCTTATTGATCATTTATATAAATAATAAAATGTAATTTAACATTAAAATTTACATAAAGATCTATTTAATTTATACATATCTTATACAATCCAAATATTCATAACTTTATACTTATTTAAATACATTAATTTAAAATAAAATTTAAAAAAATGTTGGATACTAAACATAAATTTTCAATGAACAACACAGATAAATAACTTTGAATACATAATAAACATCTTAAAATCCTTTATATACCCTTAACTAACAATAAATAGGTCAAAAGACAACTTAAATGGCTCTAAAAAGCAATAACAAGTCATCTAAAATTAGAGGTTGAATAAGCTATAAATAATCTCATGTGATCAGAGAATTAGAACAATCTAAGAAAAATTGTAATGTCTACAAGTATAGATGAGTCATGCAAGGAATTTGGATATTAAAACCAAAAGAAAGAAATATAATTCAATGTATATGAGGAATATGTTACTCTACCATTGAATCCATTAGCCACATTTACCACTATTAATATCAATTCAGGATTACCAACCACTTATAGTTTAAGTAAGATTATCAAAATAAACTTTTTTTAATATATTTTAAGTATAAATTTTTACATTTTAAATTTATGCATTTTAGGAGGATTATTTTTTAGTTCTACTCATGGGTTGTGATTGGTTCAATTTTGGTTTTAAAAATAAATTGGAGTGGTGCCATAATATTGCTATGGCTTGTGGAGGTGGTTAGGGTATGAAATTGGAGTGTAGGTGAACTACAAGATTTATATAGGGTTTTTGGAGTAGTTGAATGTTAGTTTGAACATTAATTGTTGCTCTTGTAGAGGAATCTTCTATTGGATTTTGATGGTGTGGCAAAACTTTTCAATGTCATTAGAGTCTTTGGGAGTTGAACAATAATTTCTATAAATTCACATTAAAAAATGAAAATAATCATTGCAATAAATAGAACAACATGTAGGCCAACCATTCTTTATGTTTTTGAGTTTGTAAGTAAGATATAAGGGAGTGAATGAAAAGGAGAGAAGTGGATTATATATATAATATATATATATATATATATATATATATATATATATATATATATATATATATATATATATATATATATATATAATCCACTTATCTCCTAAGAAGCTATACAAATTTTGTATATTTAAGAATCTTGATGCATCAAAAAATTGAAAAGGGAATGGTCACCAATAAATTATGTGAAATTTTATTAGTAGAAATAAATTAGTGTATGGATGTTGAGACTTGACAATGGACATAATCTTTGTGGCATGTAGATTTTTGGAAAATTAAATTTCATCAAAGGTTTAATATATAAAAGGATGAAAACCTAGGTTTTATGTATATATATGGAAACCAAAAAATCACATGTATGGGGGGATGAGATATTTGGAAACTAACTCTTTAAATAAAAATAAATAAATAAATAAATATATGTAAATTAATATTAATTATATATATATATATATATATATATATATATATATATATATATATATATATATATATATATATATATATATATATATATATATATATAATAATTTATAAATATATGGGAGGTGAGCAATTTTAGGTTTATAAAGAGCAAGATTAGATTTTAGACCTTAAAGCAAAGTTTTAGATGGATCAGTTCATCTTTGTTGATGAAAAATCTATAAGCATTTAGAGTGTTCTAATCTAGGTTGACCTAAATGGAAACATTCTCTTTAAATAAATTGAGTTACTTTGTACCTTTTCCCTAATTAGAAAATTTTTAGGGAAAGGAATAGGAAGTTCTAAGGGGGGAAATTGGTGTTCAGAGAATTGGGGGATTGGACACACCTTGCAGTTTTTTTACTAAAAGGTTTCTTTGTGTTGCTTTTCAACTCAATTGATAAAAAAGAAGAAGTCTTTTTGTAACACCCCTCCTTTAGTAGGTTATTTTATTCCCCATTGATTGAATAGTTTTCCAATTGCATTGATGTTTGGTTGACTTCCTTGTGCACGTATGCGTGCACATTGGCCTAGTTAATTAAAATTTAGTGATTTAAAGTAAAGATACTATTCTCCTTAATCTTTGAATTTTGAGACTCTTCAATTTTGCCTTGTATTATGCTTAATTAGTATTATTATGTCAAACTCTCATGTATGTCAATAGCTAGGACCTCCTTCCATATTTCTCGTAAATAGGTGTTAGTATTATAGTTTTGTTATCTAACTATTTACATACTTATGCTCCATAAATTAGATTTGAACTTTCTATGTATAAAGGAATGAAAATTATTGAATGAATTCAAAGGATATATACATATATTTTTTTTATTTGATATTATATATATTATTTAAGTGTTAACTTTAGACACGTATGGAGCTCCTACAAAGGATTCTAAACATTTCTCAAATAATTTTAAGAAAAATATAATGAAGTATGCACTTATTAGTTTACATAATTATTATTAGAATTACATAATTATTATTAGATATAAATGTTTGTTAATTAAAATTTAAGATATTTGAAGAATTCTTAACAATTAATATCAATTTGACTCATATAAATCATTTTGGTTTAGACTAAGACTATAATCATTTTAAATGATTTAATCATTCTATTTCAGATGAATGAATTATAAATAATGCATAAATGAGTTAGAACTCCACACAATGTTTTTTAGTGAATAAAAAAAATTGAAGGGCTTGCCAATTAATATGAAGTAGTTGAGATATTTTTAGCCTAGTAATAAATTCTCCCCAACCATAGTGCATGGGTCCTTCACCCTCCTACACCATCTTTGGTAAGAAAATTAAGAACTAAAGTTATTGGACCTACTTTGTGCCCCAAAACCAGGATCTTGTCCCTTGTGATAAACTGATTACTTTAGCAAGAATTATATCTTGATAAAATAAAATATTATTTCCCTTCACCTACCCCTGGCTCACTCCACTCAAAAGCTATAGCCACCAAACCAATTTTAATGCACAACAGTTTGAAATTTGAATTTTTTGGATCCATTTGAATATTTTTGGGGGAATAATAGTGGTAGGTGGAATAAAAATTAGAAGTAGAAAAAAGGAAATAATACAAAATTTAAGTGTGTGTACAAAATAATTTTAACTCAATAGAAACTAAAAAAGATAAGGCAAAAAATAGAGTAGTAACTAGTGGAGAAGAAAAGGCAGATTTTATACATAGCAACAATAGTAAAAAAAAAAGGTAGTAGTCTAGAGAAGATAGAGCAACAAAAAAGGAGAACCCAACAATAGACTGTGGAGGACAAAAGAGGTATAATAGAAGAAGAATAACATTAATAAATAGAACAAGAGAATGTTTTGCTGACAACAATCAGATCATAGACAGATCAACATAATAGAAAGGAAAGAAGTCAAAAGAATAGTTTTTTGTAAGAGTTTAATATACAGATGTAGATGGTTATCAAGGGAGTTTAAATTAGTATGTAAAATATTTTTTAGAATCATTTAATATATACAAATTTCATGTTTTATGTTTATGCTTTGCTCATCCCCTTTTTAAGTCTTTTGTTTTATTACTATGTTGTTTGTTTGTTTCTCACTTGGGCCTACACATTATGTATTTTATACCAACAACTAATATTAGAGTCCATAGGTCGTAATCCCATGTATACATATTATATGATATTTTTGGTCCATGACAACAACCCCCTACATTTTATGGAAAGAACTATAATGTGTGGAGCATTAAAATGAAGACTATATTCAACTCTCAAGAGCTATGGGAGTTAGTTGAAGGTGGATATAATGACCTTTAAAAATTAGTAACCTTTAATGCATTAACCCAAGAACAAAGGAATTCATTGGAAGAATATGAGAAAGGATACCAAGGCACTCAACTACATACAAATGGCAATTGATGATTCAATCTTTCCTAGGATAACAATAGTTATCCATTCCAAACAAGCATGGGAAATTTTACAAAATACCTATCAAAAGAGTGAAAAGTGAAGCTTGTCAAGTTATAGATCTTAATAAGGGACTTTGAGACTCCAAAAATGAAGGGGAATGAGTCTATCAATGACTTCTTCACAAAGGCAATGAATATTGTCAATCAAATGAAGACATGTGGGGATACCTTTGAAGATCATAGGATCATAGAGAAGGTGTTGAGGAGCCTTCCAATCAAATTTTACCATATAGTGGTTGTTATTAAAGAGTTAAATGATTTGATGTAAATGATGGTGGATGAGCTAATGGGTTCCTTTCAAACCCATAAATAAAAGGTTGAATATGTCAACCACCTCTTGCCATGAACAAGCATTCAAGACCAATGTGAATATGAAAGGAAGGGGGAGAGGATTATAAAATAGATGAAGAGGAATAAATTATAGTAGTAAATAAGGTGGAAGGCATAGCCATCACGAGTCACATGGAAGAGGAAGAGGAAGGAGCAATAAGACTTCTAGAGGAGGATCTACACAAAGGTATGATAAGTCTAGCATCTAATGCTATTATTTCAAGAGGTATAGGTAATATGCTAGTGAGTGTATAAATAAGGAGTATGATATGAATATAAATATTTAAAAATTCTCCAAAACATAATAGGCTGAACCAAATAGGAATGAGAAAGGTAGAAATTTTTTCATAACATGCAACATTGTTGAGCAAAGTGGTAAAGAAACATGGTACTTGTATAGTGGTTGTATCAACCACATGAGTGGGAATAAAGAGATGTCCAACCACATTGATGATTCAATCAAATCAAAGGTGAAAATAGGAAATAATGAAAAGGTTCTTGCTATGGGCAAAGGAAGCATTTCTATCTGCAACAAGCAAGGTGACAAAAGGCAAATTCAAGATGTATATTATGTGCTCGAGTTGAAGCACAACCTAATAAACATAGGGTAGCTTTTTAAAAATAGATATAAGATTAGATTTGAGAATTTTGAAATCATCATATTTGATAGGATTGGCTACAATAGGCAAATTATAGCAGTCAAGATGACAAGTAATCAGATGTTTCCATTGAGAATGCAAAGTGAGCTCATAGTAGCATTTAAAATAATGGTAGTAGATGAGTCTACTCTTTGGCACCTTAAATATGGGAATTTGAGCTTTATAGGGCTGAAGCTTCTTCATAAGATGAAAATGGTGAGATTTTTCCCCCTTATATAATGTCCAAACAAAATGTGTGAAAGATGCATATTGGAGAAGCAACATAGGAGTGCATTTCCCATGGGTAAAGAATGGAGAGCCAAATCTCCTTTAGAGATAATATATTTAGACTTGTGTGGTCAATGAATAACCCTCCCTATCAAAGAATGTGTACTTCATGAAATTCATAGATGATTTCAATCATAATATATGGATGTATTTCTTGAAGAATAAATCGGATTCATTTGAGACCTTCAATAAATTCAAGCCCATGGTGGAGAAATAAAGTGGCCACTACATCAATATTTTGACGATGCATAGAGGGAGAGAGTATATCTCTAATGAGTTCATGAATTTTGACAAATATCATGGCATCAAGAGGTAATTTACAGCCAAGTCTACACCATAGCAAAATGGTGTAGCTAAGAGGAAGAATAGGACCATCAAAGAGATGGTAAGGAGTATGTTAAGGGCAAAAGGCTTGCTTAATGATTTTTGGGTTGAGGCTATAGCACAACTATATACTTTTTGAATTATTTTCCAATAAAGAGTGTTAGGGATATGATCCCTAAAGAAGCATGTAACATCTAAAAGCCAAGTTTAGAATACCTTAGAGTGTTTGGATATGTTGCATATGCACACATGCCCAAGCAAAGAAGGATAAAGTGGGATGACAAAGGTGAGAAGTATATTTTAATAGGATATACTGATCAATCAAAGGCTTACCAAATTTAAAATTCTATCACCAAAAATATCATAATCAGCTAGGATATTTAATTCATTGAATGAAGTTTGGGAAGAGAGACAAGAAGAAGAGAATGTGAAAACAAGGGCTAGTGGACCCTTTATTAAATATGAACCAGTAGGTAGTACATCTACTCATGAAAAAATTTGGACTCCTATTTCATAAAGAGTTGATTCATCTAGTGGTAGTAGCCATCAAATAGGTTAAGGAGTTATTCATGATTCAACATCCTCCTCCTCCAACTCAAGTCAATGCCTAGCAAGGATAAAGAGCTTGCAATAAGTCTATGAACATTTAAGGTATGAGAAAAATGAAGATGAAACTATGAACTATGCTCTCTTCTTATACATTGATCCTATTTACTTTGAATAAGTAGTCAAGGACAATAAATGGTGTGACGTAATAGATAAATAAATACATTCCAGAGAAAGAAATCAGACTTAGGATTTAGTTGACCTACCAAAAGGAAAATAGGTCATAAGATTCAAGTGGGTGTATAAGACAAAAACCACTCTTGAAGGAAAGATAGAGAGGTATAAGGTAAGACTAGTGGTGAAGGGATACAAGAAAAGTCTTGAACGTGATTACAATGAGATGTTTACACTCGTAACAAGGATAAAAATGGTGATGACAATCATAGCCATTACTGCTCAACACAAGTGGAAGGTGCATCAAATGGATGTCAAGTCAACCTTCTTGAATAGAGTGTTAGAAGAATAAGTTAATGTGGGAAAACCACCTAGATATGAGATTATCCATCATGAGAATAAGGTATATGGGATGAAAAAGGTGTTTTATGGGCTTAAGAAAGCCCCAAGAGCATGGTACAGTCATATAGACTCTTACTTGTTGAGAAATGGATTTATCAAAAGCGTAAGTGAGCCCACACTCTACATTAGAGTGAGAAAATATGATATTTTGATTGTAGTATTGTATATGGATGATCTAATATTCACTAGAAATGTAAATTAGTCAATATAAGAGTTTAAAATAGTCATGAAGAATGAATTTGAAATGTCTAATTTAGGCTTCTTGAAGTACCTTATTGGGATAGAAGTCAAACAAATTGATGAAGGCAAATTTATATGTCAATCTAAGTATGCAAATGAGATTTTAAAGATGTTTAATATTCTAGATAAGAATCCATTATCCACATTAGCTAAGACAAGCTTGAATTTATGCAAGGATGATTACATCAGTAATGTAGACCCCACATAGTACAAGATCTTAGTGGGAATCATAATTTATTTGATTGCAACTAGGCCAGAGATCATGTATGCAATCAGCCTGATATCTAGATTTATAGAGATGCCAAAGGAGACACATTTTCAAGCGGGCAAGAGGATATTGAGGTAAATGAATGGAACAAGATATTATGGAGTTTTGTAGGTAGTAGTAGATGAGTTTCAACTTGTGGCTTACATAGATAGTGATTGGGACAATAGCCTTGATGATTAAAATAGTACTTCAGGGTATGTATTCCATTTTGGGTTAGGATCCATATCTTAGGCTTTAAAGAAGCAACCCATAGTATCTCTTTCTACAACTGAAGTGGAGTACATAGTAGCCAATATAAAAACATGCCAAGCTATATGGTAAAAAATTATACTTTCATATTTGCATGAGGAACAACAAGGGGATTCTATAGTATTTTATGACAACATATCCTTCATATAATTATCAAATAACCCTGCATTTCATGGTAGGAAAAATCACATTAAAATTAGGTATGACTTCATTTGAGAGTTAGTTGAAAATCATGTTATAGAGCTTAGTTTTTGTAAGTCAGATCAACAACTAGCTGATATTTTTACTAAGACATTATCTAAAGACACTTTCATACACTTAAGAGGAAGGTTAGGGGTCATTAATGTAGCAACATTAGACCTATAATGTTTTTTTTTCCTATAAAGTCCCACAATATATCTATAGACTCATATAGTCTAGCTCTAGACTCCTACAAGTCAGTTCTAGAATCCTACAGTCCAACTCCAGACTCTTATAGATCAAATTCAAACTCATATAATTTAGCTATGGACTAATATAGGTCAGCTTTGATATATTATAGTTTAGCTTTAGACTCTTACAGTCAGCTCTAGACTCTTAAAACAAAGCTCTAGACTCCATTAGGTTAGATTTAGACTACTACAAAGTAGCTATGGACTCTGGCAGTCTAACTACGGACTCTCCTAGTCGAGTTTGTAGCACAACTATGGACTCTACTAGTCTATCTATGGACTCTACCAATTGATTCCTTAGCATATCTATGGAATTTTCTAGTCCAACTTTGAATTCCATTAGCAAAACTATGAAATTCAGTAATGAAGCTCTAGATATGCACATAAAAGGTGCAAAATCATTTGGGAATATGAAGAGAAGTTATAAGGATGTTTTGAATGCTAAAAAAAGTTTATTAGACGATAGTAGGAAGGTCAAGAATAAAGGTGAGTGTTAGAATAAAATATTTTTTCCCTTCACCTACCCCTGCCTTGCTCCACTCAATAGTTGTAGCTACCAAACCAAATTTAATGCACAATAGTTAGAAATATGAATTTTTTGGAGCTATTTGAATGTTTTGGAGGGAATAATGGTGGCAGGTGGAAGATAAATTAGAAGTGGACAAAAGGAAAGAAGACAAAATATAAGAGTGTGTGAAACATAATTTTAGTACAGTAGCAGTTAAAGAAGA
This sequence comes from Torreya grandis, assembly GCA_037957365.1. Taxonomy (NCBI): domain Eukaryota; kingdom Viridiplantae; phylum Streptophyta; class Pinopsida; order Cupressales; family Taxaceae; genus Torreya; species Torreya grandis. The sequence goes on from JARHVA010003199.1 coordinate 1,300,701, forward strand.
TAGGGTAAAAAATAGAGCAACAACTAGTGGAAAAGAAAATCTATATTTTTTGCACAATAGTAGTAGTTAGAAAAAAGGCAATAGCCTAGAGAACATGGAGCAATAGAGAAGGAGAACCCAACAACAAACTATGGTGGACAAAGGAGGCAAATTAGAAGAATAAGAAGAATATCAGTAAACATAATAAGAGATTTTTTTGTTGACATGATTCAGATCATAGGCAGATCAACATAATAGAAAGGAAAGAAGTCAAAATAGTATTTTTTTTAAAGAGTTTATCATAAAATTGTAGTTGGTTATTAAGGGATTTTAAATCAGTTTGTAAAATATTTTTTAGAATCATTTAATATATGTAAATTCTATGTTTTATGTTTATGCTCTGCTCATCCTCTATTTCAGTCTTTTATTTTATTACTATGTTGTTTATTTTCTGCTCACCTAAGCCTGTACATTCTATATTTTATGTCAATGAATATATAAAACATAATACTACATATTGATACAAGGATGGGTATAACTCCTTTATTTGAAAAATCACATCATTATTCTTGATGATAGTAATACCACTAGCGAAGTGTGAAGAGAATAGTCTTTGTTAAGGTAACATGTTGTGTAAACAAATACGCCATTATCATACAAGGTAGGCCACTATATTACCAACACATTCTCCTTATAGTAGGATGAGATCTTCAAATATTATGAATGTATGTGTTCATTTATACATTATATAGTGGTTTATAAGTGGCATATTATGTGGATTTTTAAGGACCTCTTTATTTTAGATAGTGAAAATTGTTATATGAAATTTTCATGATTTGGCTTCTATTAGAAGGCAAGACATTTAATATTACTCATAGACTCTCCAAAGCTTGTAACTATATGTCATTTCCAGACCATTATGTGGCTTATGCAAGGTTAACTTACACCTTGTTTTGGACTGCATGGTGCTCTTTTTCCATCTATTAGCTATCTAGAACCTATTTTGGAATTACCTTATGCCTAACATCCCACCTTGCCTAAACTCGTCTTGGTCTGATTATGGCACTAAGAGTGTGATGATTGGATAATGAGACTATAATTTTTGACTATGTGGGTGTTTAGATGTGGATTTACCTTTACAAGTTAATGTTATGATCTAGATTTTCCATCTTTCTAAGTGATCTATGAATTTATTTGTTATTTTTCTAATTTGCTAGCTACCCTCCTAAGAAGGTTACGTATGGGTTTGCCTCTGAGTTGTCTTAATTACATGGCTATTTGACTAAGAATAATTCTATAATTGTCTATTTATGGTTGTTGTGTAGTGGTTTTATTTTAGACCTATGCTTTTCCTTGAAAAAGATGCATGGTTCATACAAATTTTTAAATTTGATTAAGCCTTTTACTACACAAAACTAGGTCGTAGCTGACCGTTAGATTTGAACATTCCTTGTCACATCCCTATGAGTAAAACACTTACATTTATAAATAAATGCCTATAAGTAAAACACTTACATTTATAAATAAATCTATATGAGTAAAACACTTACATATATAAATAAATAATAGTGATAGAGATTGCCCTCTATGGAATTATAAAACATAATAGTAATATTCTAAAATATGAGAGAGGTTGAGAAATACAAACTATGTTCCTTGTGGCTAGCTTTTTTAATTAATTATTGTCCAATTTATTTAAAACTGCATTACTTTTGTATCCCAAAGTTAAAAGTTAATAATAATTAGTATGTTTATGTTTAATGGTATGCATGGATTTAATCCTTTTTGTACATCACCTTGGATGAAAAAAGGTATTATTTCTCTTAGTAGTCATTAATAATAATGGACATATAATATCAAATTAAATATAGAACTATTTTTAAGTCATTAGTTACAATCAGTTGGTACCAAGGTTAGATACTTGTTTGAAGACCTTTTTAGACCCTTTTGCCTTTAATTTTATAGGTTTGTTTCAGATTATTTTTATATAAAATTCAATCTATTATTGTAAATTATAGGTTAATTTTTAATATTATGTATTTAACTGAGTTTTAATTATTTCTTTATAAGTGGAATTTTGAGTATATTAGTTGAAAACCAAACAAGATGAAAAATGATCCCCCTATTATAAATAATGTTTTTAAAAAAATTCTTAATTTATTAGATTTTAATAAATAACTATGAATATATATTCTTTTGGTTGAAATTTAATTAAATTTAATATTTTTATATATTCATACATGAGTTAGAAATAAAAATTTAATTTAGACTTGTTATAATATGTATGTATGAATTTAAATAAATATAAGAGTGGTTAAATTAATTACTATTTGTTATTATTATTTATTCATTTATTTCTTTGAAATAAAATTAGAGTAACAAGTAACGGTCAATCAAACCTTCCTCATTTTGAAATATTCACGAGGTTAAATTATTTGAGATTTGTGAACATTTAAAATACTTTAATAAGTCAAATTATACAGTTTAGTAACAATATGTCTTATGAGAATTCTATTTCCTTATCAACTCTATGTGATATTAATTTGAAAGTGAGAATTTGGATAATCTATGTTATATAGTCATATGGAAAATATCACTAAAATTTTATTTAATTTCTATTTCTTCAACTCTATGCCACACAATCTTAGCTATTTTATTATTCTAGTACATTTTGTTAACTCTAAATTTAATTATCATTTTTACACCATGCTTTGGTCAGATGTAAAGATGGAATAGATGTTGAATCCTTATGATTTTATTTAAGGAACCTTGAGAAATAGAATTATTGTCTTGAATTCTAAAGAGAAAATTCATTTCATGGGACTTTTATTATAGTTTCCAAGTAACATTAATAATGATTTCATGAAAACATAGTGTTCTTTTATGTATGTTACTTTTTGTAAGTTCATTTCATGGGTCTTTTCTTGTAGTTGCCAAGTAACATTAATTAGGATTGTATGAAACTATAGTATTCTTTTATGTATGTTTTACTTTTTGCAAACATTCATCCTTGTATGTGCCTTTCTAGGAACAAGGACCATTGGGTTGTGGATAGAGACTTAAAAATGTTTAAAATATACTTAGAACTAGATTTTTGAAGTTAATGTCATTTAGTAAATTTTTTTACCAAGATATAAGGTCGGTATATGTCAAAGTACTATTAATACAGTAAATTATTAATGTATTGTTGTTTATGGTTATAATATGAATATGTTATTTTCCAATGGAGAATGGATATGTTACCAACCTACGTGTTTGTGAAATTTATAGATAACATGTTAACTCATAACATTTCCTAAGAAACCTTAATGGGAAACAACATACAACACATGCACAATAAAATATAAATCATAAGTGATAAGTTGTTGGTAACTTTATTTGTCTCCTTATAACTATAGAATTGGGGGACATAATTAATAATATTAATATAAGCCTAATGAAACCATTATCAAATAAAGTCACTCACAAGAATATTTTATGATGTACTTGTAGTGTTATTCATATGCGTAAAGAATTAGATAGAGTTTGACTTGGGAACTATAACGTAAAATTTATCTCATGAATTCCCATTATTAAGGAATTTTTTAATGAAAATAAGAGTTATATCCGAACAAAGACTAATTTTAATAAACAATAAGTTTTTGTGTATTAAAGAACACAAGTTCTAATGATGCGAAAGCAAAATAATAATAGAAATAACAATGGAATTTATGATTTTTTTATCTTTATGTGGTTATGTCCATCAAAATGAAAATGTGTAAAGGCATGGGAATGTTGATATATATTATATCTAGTCCTAGCTTATGCATGTTGATGTAGTCATTTTATCATAAAATTATTGAGTCTTCTTAGTGTAGTTAAAGAACATAGGTATCCTTATCTTCTTGCTTGCGATCTTGCATGTTAGTACCCTAGGGAAATTGTTCGCACCTTAAAAAGTCAAGGTGATAGAGATTATTGAGTTGGGGTAAGTCCACAAAGTTTGGGGATAAAAAGGGGCCTACCCATCAACATGTTTTCCTAAAATTTTAAAAATATCAACTTCTATAGATTATTTGAGATGGCTACACTCAAAATTTGAAGATAATATAAAAACATCAACTTTATTATTTTCAGTCTAGTTTTTAAAACACTATTTTTTTTAAATGGTTAAATATAAGTAGGTAAAACATCTAAAACTTAAAGAATTCCTATTTTTTAGGAAAAAAATAGATAGTTTTTCGTACAACATAACATTTTTATATAAAAGTTTAGTATTTTTTGAAACCCTTTTATCGAAATTTAGATAAGATTATCTAGTTTGTAACCTATATTTTATTAAAAAAATTAATGAATTTATTTTTTGTATTAATTTTACAAGTAAATAGATCCTCAAAACTGATAAAAATGGATAGATGACCGTATGACCTCCATAACTACCTCAAAAAATTAAAATTAGTTTTTTTTTTAATGTGTATATAATTAGGCCTAGTTTGTGACCATATATTTTTTTTCACATTTGGATCAATGAAAATAAAAATACTTAAGCATATATAGGCATTTATATTTTTAGCATGTGGTGGCCTAAAAAATCCGTAGTTAGAAATCAACATAGATAGAAACCTTAAAATAGTCCAAAAAAAAACATATATTTGGAAAGGGGAGATCATTCTCATCATTGTGGTAATAATTTTATGAATTGGATTATTGAAATTCATAGTGTATTTGGTGATGGAGATTGAATTTTTTTGTTTTCTTATTACAAATCTTGGACTTGACTATGTTGACAGGTCCAAACCTTTGGCTAAAGAATCCAAGACATTTTCAAGCCAAAAGGATTGGTTTTTGAATTCAAAATAAACATAGTGTGTATGCACTATAACATGTACATGATATAACACATACATGTTATGTTATCATTGCACCAAAAATAAATAAGGGTCTATTTATATGTGTTTATGTTTATGTTTATATCTATTCACATTTATAATTTTATATTTTTGTTTTAAAGTGGAGTGTATCAATGTATATATTAGCAAAAATGGACATAATTGATATAATGATGCAAATTTGGTGCATATTTTTCACCTACAAACATAATTTTGACTACATAAAATATGATTTATGGTTAAACCAAGCTTAGTTTCATTAAAAATGAATGAAAGAGTCAATTATTTCAATGGTGGAGGCAATTAGTGCCAATTTAAACCCTTAATCAATTAGGGGAAAAGATTCAGTTGTTTGAATGATAGAGTCAATTGTTTCAATGGTGGAGGTAATTAGGGCCAATTTAGACCCTTAATCAATTAGTGGGAGTCAGTTATTTAAATTAGAGATTCAATTATTTCAAAGTGATTTGGGCCTTAGTCAGCTCCAATTTCATTAGAGAATGAAGCAAATATTCATTTGGTTCAATAACAATTACAAGTTTGATATGTATAAGATGTGGTTTGAGGCTCTCTAAACTCCAATTTCATCATGTAATGAATGAAATGGTTGATTGGTTCAATTATGGAGGAAATCAGGGTCAAAACAAGTGTATACACCCTAAATTGGTCAAGCAACCACACATATCATATCTTTTCATATTCCTTTCACAGAAGACTCTGACTGGAGAATATGAGTCTTATTCACATCTAAGCCATGCATTTTTGTCTGATTTGCCTTGGTCTTGTTTCATACCTTAGACACCTTTTTGAATTTCCCAGTCATTTATAACATTCTAGACTTAACCTATACTGACCCAGGTTACTCTTTCCATGCTTATTCCATCCCCCTAGGTCCCAAACCCTCTAGACAATAGTGCCCAAGTAGGACTACAATGCTAAAACCTAGGGTGTCTAATTTTTGACACTATTATCCAAGTAAAAATTTGATTCCAATGATCAGTTTCTACTTTAAGATGAGTCTTACTGTTAGGATTAGGAGCACAAATGATTACTTTTCTATAAGCAATTAAACACAGAATTGAACCAGAATGATTAAGTAACTAGAAACTTGAAACAACAAAGAATATGAGAAACAATATTATCTGTATTAACACTCTTCTTGAATACAATAAAGAAATCTTCCTCTCCTCCTCACACCTCTTGGGTGTACAGTATTTCACTCAAGAGTTCTCTCTCTCTTTCTCAACCACAACTAACTCAACAACCTGAGTTATTATCCCCTCCTTGATAGCTTCAGTTGATCTCCTTGACCTTGCACCTTGCAGATCTCCTTTGACTTTGCTTTCTTGCTTCAATACTTTATTTGCCTTAATTACAATACATGCCTCATGGGTCTCTTAAATAGGATCCAAAGCATACAATAATTAGACTTCTAATTACAATAATTAGAAACATAGACTCAAGACTTAAATTAATCTTCAACATGTAAACACTCTCGGACCTCTTAAAATTAGATGAGTCTAATTGTGGAAACGCGTTCTGGAAACACATACAAACACATGCACACAAATAAGTGACCAACATCGATTGTTGTCGGTCTACTCCTGACTAATGTTGGCCGATCCCTAGTCCCTGTCTGACCAACGTCAGTAATACTATCGATGCCAGTTACTGGTTGAACTTAGCAACTTCCTGATTAGCATCTTGGTGAAGCTTTTAGCTCCACAACTTAACAATCTCCCACTTGGAGATAAACAACTACACCTGTACAACAACCTCCACTAACCATCTCAGGCACCTCCATCTTCAAGCTCAATTTTGAAGACCAACCACCACACATCTTGTGATGCTACACCTGTCATCCAAGTAACCTGCCACATCCGAACCTACATACCATGTAGAGAAGTGCTTGACCCTGCATAAATACCTGCTACTACTCCCTCTCAAATACTTGAGAATCCACTAAACTTCTCTCTAGTACTCCTTTCTCGAATTGGCTCCAAACTTTATGACAACTCCCACTACTTGGGAAAACTCGGGTCTAATACATACCATGTACTTGACTTCATCATGTGAATTGGGACACCATTTTGTGAACTGTCCATCCATAGGTGTGCTAACCTATTCTGCATTCTACATCTTGAACCTTGCCACTACCTTATTCACATAATCATCCTGAGACAACATCAACCTGTGATCTTCCCTATCTCTAGACATACTTATGCCAAAGAATCTTGTTACTCCCAGATTCTTCATGACACCCATCTGAACTAACTTTACCTTTAGCTCAACAACTCTCTGCATGTGTAACCATGCAACAAACATACACACTATAGCAATAGGATAATGTAGCTAATATTATCTAACTTGGTAAAATAAAACACAATGGTCACATTGACCTTGACTAAAGCGATGCTTAGTCATATCCCTGTCAAACCTCCATTGCCCTGCAGCCTGCTCAAGACCATATACCTTGGCCTTCCGTCTCACGTGTAAATCCACTCTCTTTTCTAACTTGGGAATCCATTCGTCTGTTAGTGCTTTTATCTTGACTGACAACTCTACCAAATCTCCCACTTGGTTCTCTTCTGAAGAATTCATGCCATGCTCCCATTGTTTCCTGGATTCTACCTGCATTGCCTCTTCACATCTTCCTGGTTCTTGACCATTAGTAAGCAACAAGTAATATAATGAAGGTGAACAACAAATATGAGGTCCACTTACCCTTTCAGTCCTCCATATGGGCGTTTGAGACTCCTTGACAGCTTGTTGTCTGCCCAACATCCGTTCCAGTGACTGATCTCGACCATCTCTCAGTCTGCACCTGACCGGCATCGATTCCATGCGACTGACCCACCTGCCAACATTGGTTCCCCCTAACCAATGTTGGTCTCCACCTGCCTAACACTACTGACTCTGCTGGTCTGCACATGACCGATGTTGGTACTTGCCTGATCGATGTTGGTTCCATGTGACCGACATTGGTAATTGTGTTTTCCTGTAAGTGATGACTTCTTTACCTGCGAGCTCATCTTGGATCAAAACCCTATCCATACTGCCCTGCTCAAAATTATTCAGCCCTTGTGACTAATCTCTGTCCATCATCTCTTCCATAAACACCAAGGCTTCCCTGTTCTTATCAAAAACATCAAATTTCCATTTCCTGCAATGAACTCGATCTATACCCTCTGAATCTAAACTCATACCCTTTGACTCAAGAACATTCATTCCCTTCTTATTCATGTGACCAAGCCTACTAAGCCACATCTTTGAATCTATAGCTAAAGTAGATAAACCAAAAGTAAAATCAATAATACAAGTAGATAGATAAAGAGTACCTACTTTCTTACCTCTTGCTAAAATAAGTGCATCCTTGGAAACCTTCCAAGAATCCACTGTGAGAGTTACTGTGCATCCCTCATCACCCAAATTTCCTATAGAAACCAAACTCTGCTTCAAGACTAGGACATGCATAACCTCCTTCAACACCCATGTGTTTCACGTCTGTAATTCCAATTGCACTTTCCCTTTGCCAACCATTCGACAAGGCGTACCATCCCCTAAATAAAGCTCTCCAAAGTCTCCCTAGACATATTCATGGAACAATTCTCTATTTGGGGTTGAATGAAAAGAAGCACAAGAATCTAAAACCCATGATTCTAGCTGACTATCCAAAGAAAGTATGAGAGCATCATGTGCCACAATACCTACATCTTTTGCTTCTTCATTACCTTCATGTTGATTTTCTTTATCCTTCAACCAACAATCTTTCTTTATGTGTCCTCTCTTTCCACAATTCCAGCAAGTGATACCTCCATTTTTGGAAATGGATCTCTTTCCCATCTTTGACCTTGATTTCCCTTTCTCAACCTTCTCTCTTTGCCTTCCCCTATTTTCAGCACTTAGAGCATTCCCTGATGATTCACCTGTGCTTTTTCTGTGAATTTATTCATTCAAGATTACACTAACCACATCATCAACTTTTAATATTTTAGAAGCAGATGCAATATTACTTACTGCCATTACCAAACTATCCCAACTTTTAGGTAAAGAGCATAAGATTAAGAGAGCTTTTAGGGTGTGGAGCTAAAAGCTTCAACTATTTGCACACACAAGAAAAGGATGCTGAAGAACCAGAGCCACCGGCATCGGTAGTATGACCGACGTCGGTCAAGTGCAGTGGAAAAGGAAACCAATGACGGTAGAGAGTCGATTGACGTCGACAGCACCAGACAAGCAGGGACCGGCGTCGGTCACCTGTGCGGTCTAGAACTACTGTTTACAAACAGTCAATTAGTTAAACTGAGTGTTTGCATGCTAAGGGGCTAATTTAAGTTGTGAGCTGTGTGTCTAATTTTAGTAGTTAGATTTCTATTTTTGTAACCATGGGATTCTATTTAAAGACCCATGAGGCATGTATTGTAATTATCATATTGATCAAGTAAGAGCATTGAAGCAAGCAAGGTCAAGGAGATCTACAGGTGTAAGGTCAAGGAGATCAGCTGAAGCATTCAAGGAGGGATAGCAACTCAGGTTGTAGAGTTGGGTTTGTGTTGAGCAAGAGAGAGAGGGAAGAATGTCTTGAGGTGTGGCAAGCCTTTGAGGTGGAGGGAGAAGTGGCATCTTCCTTATTGTATTTTCTTCTAGTATTATCTAATATAAGTGTGTGTATTGTCTCTCAAATTCTTTGCTATCTCATGTTTCTAGTTTCTTAATCATTTTGGTATAATTCTGTGTTCAATTGCTCATATATAAGTAATCAATTGTGCTTCTGTTGGATAAGGGGTCTCCTAACAGTTGGTATCAGAGCTATGGTTTGCAGGAAGCAGGTTATTTTTTGATTACAGGTCATTCACAGGGTTTTCTGATTGAGTGGGAGTTTAGCAATGGTAGAAGAAAGCAAGCTACGAATGGAGAAGTTTAATGGCAAGAATTATCAACACTAGAGGATGCAAATTGAGGACTATCTGTATCAGAAGGATCTGTACTTACCGTTGGGTGGGGTTGCATGCAAGCCCACAGATATGAAGGATGAAGAATGGAGTGTTCTTGATCGAAAGGCTCTTGGTTCCATAAGGTTGAGTCTTGGAGCGTCTGTGATTTCCAGCTTATCACAGTGCAGGACAACGAAAGAGTTGATAAAGTCCTTGACAAATTTATACGAAAAGCCCTCAGCTTCTAATAAGGTATACCTTATGAAGCAGCTATTTACTTTGCAAATGTAAGAAGGTGGATCGGTACATACTCATCTCAGTGATTTCCATGGTTTGGTAAACCAATTAGCTTCAATCAATATTGTTTTTGATGATGAGGTAAAGGCTCTCTTGATTTTATGTTCTTTGCCTGAAAGTTGGGACAGTTTGGTTATGGCAGTAAGTAATTCTGCATCTGCTTCTAAAATCTTAAAAGTTGATGATGTTGTGAGTGTGATCTTGAATGAGGAAATACGCAGGAGAAGCACAGGTGAATCATCATGGAATGCTCTAAGTGCAAAAAGCAGGGGAAGGCAAAGGGAGAAGATTGAGCAAGGGAAATCAAGGTCGGGAAGGAGATCCGAGTCCAAAGGTATTACCTGCTGGTTTTGTGGAAAGAAAGGACATACAAAGAAGGAGTGTTGGTTGAGAGATAAAGAGAATCAACATGCAGGTATTGAAGAAGTAAAAGATGCTAATATTGTGGTACAGGATGCTCTCATACTTTCTTTGGATAGTCAGGTAGGATCATGGATTTTAGATTCTGGTTCATCTTTTCATGCATCCCCAAACAGAGATTTGTTTCATGAGTATGAACAGGGAGACTTTGGAGTGCTCTATTTAGGGGATGGTACGCCTTGTTAGATAGTTGGCAAAGGGAAAGTGTAGCTGAGATTACAGATTGACAACACATGGGTGTTGAAGGAGGTCATGCATGTTGCAATTTTGAAGCAGAGTTTGATTTTTGTAGGAAGGTTGGGTGATGAGGGATGCACAATAACCCTCATAGCAGACTCTTGGAAGGTTACCAAGGGAACACTTGTTTTAGCAAGAGGTAAGAAAGTAGGTACTCTTTATCTATCTACTTGTACTACTGATTCTACTTTTGGTATAGATTCGAAGATGTGGTCTAATAGGCAGGGTCACATGAATAGGAAGGGAATGGAAGTTCTTGATTCAAAAGGTATGTGTTCAAATTCAGAAAGCATAGATAAAGTTCATTGCAGGAAAAGGAAATTTGAGGCTTTTGACAAGAACAGGGATGTCTTGGTGTTTTTGGAGGAGATGAAGGCTAGAGAATAGTTACAGGCAGTAAATAAATCTGAGCAGGGCAGCATGGACAAAGATCTAATCCAAGAAGAGCCCGTAGATGAAGAATTCATCACTCACGAGAACACACAGGCACCGATGTCGATTACTTGGAACTAACGTCGGTCAGTCAGACACCGACATCGGTCTTGTGCAGACCAACAGGGTCGGTAGGATGGGTAGGAGAAGTCTGACGTCGGTCATCAGGATCGACGTCGATAGTGGGGACACTGGCGTCAGCCAGCGGTAATGACGTTGGCAATCAGGGTCAGTGCAGGGAATCGACATCAGTCAGGAGCAGACTGGGAGATGGCTGAGATTGATCACTAGAACGGATGATGGGTGGACAGTTAGTTGTCAAGGAGTCTCAAACACCCATACAGAAGTTAGAAAAGGTATGTGAACCTCATATTCGTTGTTCACCTTCTTTATATTGGTTACTGATAGTCTAGAAGTAGGAAGATAGAAGAAGCAATACAGGTAGAATCCAGAAACAGTGGGAGCTTGACATGGATGAGGAGTGTGAGTCCTTGGAGTAGAGCCAAACAAGTATTTGTTGGTGGAGATGTTAGCTAGATAGAGGGATGGATTCCCATTTTAGAGAAGAGAGTGGATGGACATCTGAGACAGAAGGCTATGGTATATGGTCTTGAGTTAGTTGCATGGCAATGGAGGTTTGACCATTGTTTTTTATCTTTACCAGGTTGGATAATATTAGCTACATTATCCTATTACTGTATTGTGTTACTTTTTGCAGGGTTGCATATACAGGGAGTTTTCTGAGCTAAGGGTAGTGTTGGTTCAGAAGTATGTCATGAAGAATTTGGGAGCAGCAAAATTCTTGTGGCATAAGTGACAGGTATAGCATCACAAGTTTGCATGGTGGTTGGTCTTCAAGAGTGACTTTGAAGAGGAATACAGGGCCTAAGGAACAAAATAGATGGTGTATAGGTACAGGTACAAGTTGCAGCTGTTTATCTCCAAGTGGGAGATTGTTAGGGTGTGGAGCTAAAAGCTTCAACTATTTGCACACACAAGAAAAGGATGCTAAAGAACCAGAGCCACCGACGTCGACAGTATGACCGATGTCGGTCAAGTGCAGTGGAGAAGGAAACTGGCGATGGCAGAGAGTCAGCCGATGTCGGCAGCACCAAACAAGCAGGGACCGGCGTTGATCGCCTGTGCGGTCCAGAACTGCTGTTTACGAACAGTCAGTTAGTTAAACTGAGTGTTTGCATGCTAAGGGGCTAATTTAAGTCACGAGCTGTGTGTCTAATTTTAGTAGTTAGATTTATGTTTTTGTAACCATGGGATTCTATTTAAAGACCCATGAGGCATGTATTGTAATTATCATATTGATCAAGTAAGAGCATTGAAGCAAGCAAGGTCAAGGAGATCTACAGATGTAAGGTCAAGGAGATCAGCTGAAGCATTCAAGGAGGGATAGCAACTCAGGTTGTAGAGTTGGGTTTGTGTTGAGCAAGAGAGAGAGGGAAGAAGGTCTTGAGGTGTGGCAAGCCTTTGAGGTGGAGGGAGAAGTGGCATCTTCCTTATTGTATTTTCTTCTAGTATTATCTAATAAAAGTGTGTGTATTGTCTCTCAAATTCTTTGATGTCTCATGTTTCTAGTTTCTTAATCATTCTGGTATAATTTCGTGTTCAATTGCTCATATATAAGTAATCAATTGTGCTTCCGTTGGATAAGGGGTCTCCTAACAATTACCAAACTATCCCAACTTTTAGGTAAAGAGCATAAGATTAAGAGAGCTTTTATTTCATCATCAAAAACAATATTGACTGAAGCTAACTAGTTTACCAAACCATGGAAATCACTAAGATGACTATGTACAGATCCACCTTCTTGAATTTGCAAAGTAAATAACCGCTTCATAAGAAATACCTTATTTGAAGTTGAGGGCTTTTCATATAAATTTGCCAAAGATTCTATCAACTCTTCCATTGTCTTACGCTTTGATAAGTTGGAAATCACAGACAATACAAGGCTCAACCTTATGGATCCCAGAGCCTTCCGATCAAGAACATTCCATTCTTCATACTTCATATCTATGGGCTTGCATGCAACCCTACCCAATGGTAAGTACAAATCTTTCTGATACAGATAATCTTCTATCTGCATCCTCCAATGTTGATAATTCTTGTCATTAAACTTCTCCATTCGTAGCTTACTTTCTTCTGCCATTGCTGTACTCCCACTCAATCAGAAACCCCTAAGAATGACCTATAATCAAACAATAACCTGCTCCCTACAACCTTGCTCTGATACCACTTGTCAAGATTAGGAGCACAATTGATTACTTTTCTATAAGCAATTAAACACAGAATTGAACCAGAATGATTAAGTAACTAGAAACTTGAAACAGCAAAGAATATGAGAAATAATACTATCTATATTAACACTCTTTTTGAATACAATAAAGAAATCTTCCTCTCCTCCTCACACCTCTTGGGTGTATAGTATTTCACTCAAAAGTTCTCTCTCTTTCTCAACCACAACTAACTCAACAACCTAAGTTGTTATCCCCTCCTTGATAGCTTCAACTGATCTCCTTGACCTTGCACCTTGCAGATCTCCTTTGACCTTGCTTTCTTGCTTCAATGCTTTACTTGCCTTAATTACAATACATGCCTCATGGGTCTCTTAAATAGGATCCCATTCATACAATAATTAGAAACATAGACTCAAGACTTAAATTAGTCTTTAACATGCAAACACTCTCAGACCTCTTAAAATTAGATGAGTCTAATTCTGGAAACATGTTCTAGAAATGCATGCAAATGCATGCACACGCATAGGTGATCAACATCAGTTGCTGTCAGTCTGCTCCTGACTGACGTCGATCGATCCCTGGTCCCTGCCTGATCGACGTTGGCAATATTGTCGATGCCGGTTACTGGTTAAACTTAGCAACTTCTTGATTAGCATCCTGGTGAAGCTTTTAGCTCCACAACTTAACACTCACCCCTTTTCTTTACTTCATTCCTAAGTTTTCAATGTTGACCAAATGTGAATGAAATTCCCAAATTTGAAATAATGAGTCTCCTATATAAAAGACTACACAAGTCATTTTATATTTGGCACTTACTACTTTGGCACATTAGACATAATAAAAATCAATCAATAGTATATATTAGCATTCTGTATCACACATAGACTTACATGATTGATCAAGGAGGGGCTTAGGCAAAATTCATTCTTTCATCTATTGTGCATGTTGATTATGCACATTTCCTAAAGAAGAACTACATCAGATCTGAGGCCCTAGCTTGAGGGTTAATGTAGGTAGTAATCATAATAACATGAGTTCTCGATTGTGCAATCATTCTCCCCCTAACCTAATTTTCACCCCTTTTACTTTTGATGTATTCATTGTTTGTATGTGTGTAGATGGATATAGGTGTTGAAGACTAAAATGGACCAATAGTGAGCTCTGGTGACTTCCAAACCTTGAAATTTGGTACGTAGGATCATATTGACTAGGGGAACAAAACCCAAAAATATTAGATCTTCAAGACAAAAACTTCAAGAAGGAAGATATCACCAAAAACTAGGCTATCTTATTTTTAGTGCTCCTATCCAATCAAAAAATAGATGCCAAATTCATATTCTTAATAGTGTCTCAGTCTTGCTCTTCAATTTCCAGCCTCAGAATCCTTTGTTTCAATCTGAATCTAGATAAGTTAATTTCTATTTTTCTTGTATAATTATCAGTTAAAATCTATATTTTTCCCTATCAAACTAGATTTTTCCTATTATTCTAGACCCTTATTATTTAGGATCTAAACACAAGATTCCTAAAAATAATAAAAAATTTGGTGAACCCAACTTACTTCAAATAAATTTAAAGTCCTAGGTACCCTTAAGGTTTTTTCTTCATATTTTGTGCAAAAATTCAATTTCAAATTTATGATTATTGTATTAATTTTTGTGAAATTATCTTGTTCAAATTAATTTTATAATTTAAATTATATCCATATTTTTCAAAAATTCTAAAAACTTAGCTCAAAACCCTAGATTTCTAAACTAGGTTCTCAAACCCCAAATTTCCCTCACAAATTTTAGGAATTAATTTTGAAAATTGTCTAGTGTGCCAAAAATATTTTCAAAATTTACAAATTAGTAGTTTATTTTATCCAAAAAAAATTCAATTTCAAATTTATGATTTTTGTATTAATTTTTGTGTAATTATCTTGTTCAAATTAATTTTAAATTTTAAATTACATCCATATTTCAAAAAATTCTAAAACCCTAGCCCAAAACCCTAGATTCTTAAACTAGGTCCTCCACTTTCAAACCATTCATCCTTGCAATTTTTATAAATTAATTTCAATTTTTTTGCAAATTATTTAGATAGTCACAAGTATTTTCAAAATTTCCATTTTAGTAGTTATTATTGCATTTATTTGCTTAATAGTACTTATTCATATTCTTTGTGGTGAAATAAATAAAATGGCCACTAAGGCACTTCTTCACTCTCATCCCATAGACAAATTTCTTATTTTTTTGCATAATTATAATAATGAGTGGAAAATTTTGTAAAATTGCACATTAACTAAAAATGTGGAAATTTGATTTTATTTACAATGAAGATAATTACTATTGTTGCAATGAGGAATATTATCATGCATATAAAAGTGATAGTGAAGAAAAAGTAGATGTATATTCTCCTCTCAAACCTATCTCTTTCATCCCTTCTTCTAAATAAAATATTTTTGATAAATGGGAAAAATACTTCTCACCTCATTCTCCTATGCACAATGAACAAAATGAACAAATTAGTCATGCACTTCCAAATGAACCTCTAATAGGTGATAATTTTATTCCATGTGAACCTAATCTCTCTCTCTTTTGCTACTACTATGTTCAAAATACAACAATATAAATGAAATATAATCAAATTACCAAAGCATAGTTCAAATGATGCATCTCATGAATGTTCAAATGATAACTCTCTTACTCATACCTCTCATACTGCAAATGAAGAAAATGCATACACTCCATCAATGGATAACATAGATACACATGATATTTTGAATTCCATTGATAACTTATTGCATATTAGAAAGGAATTAAATCCTTCTCTTACACCTCTCCCTAGCAATGATGGAAGTGATAATGAGTATGATAGTGAACATTCAAATGAATATGAAAATGAAAGTGAATATGAAAATGATACTTCAAATTCTACTACTACAAATGAAAAAAAATTAGATTGTGGTAGTGCATGGAATAATGATGATTATTATGCATATAATGAAGAAGAAAATGCATATCATGCTTCTACCTCTTCTCTCACTCTTTCTCTCAAATCTAATGCATGTCAAAATATTGCTCTTACTTTTATTCATGATTCTATTTCAAATAATACACATGTTAATGTTAATAACACATCACTAAATTAGCTTGTGATTCACTAAAACACAAAGATACCAATGAATCCCCAAGCCACCCCTCACTACAGTAGAACCCAATTCTCACTCTTGACCTAAAGAGAATGGTAGCCCACATCCCTCTAGTAAGGTCTAATTTACCTTTACTCCCAAGTTTCAGGTGAGCACACCTCCTCTTTATGATCCATTTGTAAAATGTAGCATTCCCAAGGTTAAAATTAACAATCAAATTCAATGATTAAATGAACCACTTCAAGATACTAATGTACCATCCCAAGAGATCATCCCTTTGATGCATGAAATTTATGAATTACAACACCAAGTACATATCATTACCTTGGGAAACAAATCTTACAAGTCTTGGATGGATGCTAATGATCTACATGGTAACCCTCTTCTGAAGACATTCATAAAATCTTCATTGCCTAAGCATTTCTAGATACCATCATTACCTCACTTTGATGGAACTAGAGATCCATTTGTACACCTTCAAGCCTTTTGAAAGGCTTTACCATCTAATGTGAGCCCATTTATTCTACTCAAGTTATTCTAGCAAACATTAGTGCGGGAACCACATAATTGGTTTTTTCATCTAATCCTTGTGGGTTCATTACACACATATGATGACTTAGAGGAGGCATTTCTCAGATATTACATCATAAACATGGGCCCTCATGTTACATATGAGAAACTTACCACACTACATCAAAATTCTTCAGATCTAGTTAGTGAATATATCTTAATATTCAAGGCTCACATGTTAAGATTGATATACAAACCAATATATCTAGAGATTTAGCATATATTTATTAAGGGCCTTCACCAACCTCTACTCAAGCATATACTATATTAGATAGAGTCTTCTTTCTAACACTTATGTTATATAGTTTTATCTTTAGAAAATAAATTAGGATTGATTGAGGCAAATTCAGTTGATCAGATCACTCTAGATTTCATAGAAACATCTTTAGATACAACTCTTAGCACTCAGAATCCATCATGTCTTAGACAAGATAGGAGACTACAACTAGAAAAGAAACTAGTTAAGAACAAAGAGCCAATTTCTAGAGCTCAACCTATAGTCTGCACTATAGATAACAACAACAAATATCCACTACAATTTGATTTAGAGTGAGATAGACCATCCACCATATTATCAACACTACTAGATATAAGGTTAATCACATTACCTTCTACTCATCAATGAGACCCACATCTCTTATATAGACAACCCCATCAACATTTTTATAACTATCATCATATCTGTGGACATAGAGTTAATGACTTTTTTGGACTTTGAGATTGCATTACTAGGTGTGTTGATAATGGTATCATAGCATTCACATAGGGGGCACTAATATATCCTCCATTATGGAACCCTACACCTCATTCCTCCATGACTAAGTCATCCCATGACATTCCTTTATAGGAATCATCAGTCACTCATCTTGAGTGTAATGCAAGTTTTAGGATATAATCTCACAGGATATCTCATATTCCACTACCTTAGAAGGTTTAGAGACCAATATATCAAGAAGCACCTACATATAAAACCATAATATGAGGAATACATAGTGTAGTTTCATATACATATATAGTAGAGTCAAAAGCACCACAATAGAGTCCTACTCATGAGATATATTCACTACAATTAAGTTTTCAAGGTCTTATCTCATGTAGCAACCCACTATGGTTAAGATTAGATGAACCCCCATCACATGTTATAGTTCCATCTCAATCTATTGCTCAGTCATATGCATCACAACATATGCCACATGGTGTTATTTCACATATAAATCCAATATGATTGTGAATCAATGAGCCTCTTCCACAACACACAGTTTTAGTTACACATCTAGTAAGGTTACATTTTTTAGAGTCTCCATGTATAGCTATAGTTAGTGAAAAATAGGAAATATCAGATACAACATATGTTCTTACATAACATGAGCAGTATGGGAATTTGTTCAATTAGCCATCAGGGTTTAGATAGTGATATAATACACCTATGCCTCTACTTGATAGGGAAATGATGGAGCCAAAGGTATAGATAACCTTTGTATTCTTGAGCCACTCTCAGGGAAGTAATATGCACATAGTGATATATTACATCCCCCTTATTATCAATTAACATTCCTAATTACATCTAACTATCCATATCCAAAAACTTATCTATCAAAGTATATGTCTTACCAAATCAATTGATCTAAACCCTATACCAATATCAAATTAACTCAACTTATCTAAATAAGTTACCAATCTCAAAATATAGACCTTACTTATATCTTATTTATAAACCAATTCACTTTACCAAATCAATTTTACCAATTAAAAAAACCAACAAAATTATCATTTACATATAATTACAGATCAAACATCAACATCAAATCAACCATTTCAAATCAAAACATTGTAATATTAGTATATTCTATAATCCATAACATGAATACAAGTAAATCCAAACTCAAACCAATATCTATTATATATAACCAAGTTTTCAAATACATATACACTGTATCAAAAATAATAAATCATGAATGGCCATCATGCTCTCACTCTCAGTTTCACTCTCTCCTCCAGTACTAGTCCCATAATCTAGTCTCATGCTTGATGTCCCTGCACCTCCTCAAGCTCTCAAATGCCTCTTAAATTGACTATGTCACTCTAGTAACCGACCATGCTCCTCACATAAGTTTGCATATCACCACTAAAGATCCATATAATCATTCAAAATATTCATTCTTACCACACCACAATTAGGTGGAGGAATCCTATACCTATCCAACTCTACTCTCAGCTCATCTATCTCTCCTACTACCATAACATATGCAAGTATAGCTATAGTATCCCTATCAAACGAATGAGCATAAAAACTAGTTGTAACCATTACCTACTCTATCAAACCCTCCTCCACCACATCATCAGGAACATGTCACATGAGCTCTTAGAGTGTCAACTCAATGATGGTCTCCTAGAACTCATCATCTCCCCTCCCCACCCTAGTAGTTGCCTCATCTTATGCACCTCCCACTCCACTTGCATGCATAAAAATTATAATTATACATTAGATATATACTTTCAAATCAAACTAAAGCAAAAATGTAGGCATAATTTAAATACAATCATGTCTTACCTCCAATCATCTAGATCAACTCAAGATCCTCATACATAAGAACATCCACTCCATCAATAGGATACAATGAAGCCCACTGATGCCCATACCACCATTCATAATATGCCTCAATACATCCCACATCATCTACATCAGGAATATCTATATTTTCATCTCACACATCCAAAGGGAATGGTTCCAACTCAACTTCAATGGGTCTCACATGAGCTCTTGCTCTCACTGGTGCCTGTGCACTCCTCAACCATACCCATGCTATAGGAAGAACATCTTGTTAAACTCCAAAATGCCTAGTCACATGCTCATACTAAAAGTGCTCATACACTCCAACCCAGTAGTCATTTATCCAACAACTAACCCTCATATATCTTAGCTCCACTCCATCCTCTTCCCACCAAAGTTATTCTCTATAAGGCCTCCATATGATCTCATGGGACTCTAATCTATCCAAAACTCATCTATAATGATCTTTCTTAGGAGACATGATAGCCAATGAACTCATCCACCACTCCCCATATGGATATGGAGGTGCTCAGATCTCCCTCAGTAATCCAATCAGTTTCATAACTGATATGTTCTCATAAGCCCAACAATGCAATAAAGTAGATGTACCCACACCACCACTGAATTCTTCTTGCATAAATATATATATAAATCTTTGTATAAATGGGATAGAATAGTCTTACCCCATGATAACATAGTACCATACATCTCAACACTATAAACCACCCTATGCATCCTATAGGTAATAGAAACTCTGCTACCATCCACTACAACAAATAAAGCCAATAACATGGATAACCACTTTCATAGGCATGTAACACTTGACTACACAATAACAAATAGTAATACATCACTATCACTACCTCTTTGATGTGCACTTGAAGGCACACCAATAATTTATAAAGATGCATAATAAATGACATCAACACCCATTCATCCTACAATTTCACCTATCACCCACTAACTGACAAATTTAGAATTTGATACACATCCTCTACGGTCATAGTGATCTCCCCTATAGGAAGCCAAAATGTACAAGTGTCTATATTCCACCTCTCACAAAAGGAAGTGATCAAATACATGTCCCATTATATAGTACCTAGGTCACATATATGACCCAATCTTGTTCTATCTATCATAGCTCTCTCATCAGTTGACAAGGGAAACATCCTCAACACCTCCATTACCTAGCCTCTATAGAACTCTCTCATCCACACCTCACCCTAAAAATATAAAAAAATATCATATATATTAGTTAATCATGCTAGGAAAATTATTCAATCTATACAATAACATGAAACAACTCAAAAACTAAAAAACCTATCCTTAGTGGATAACAACATTGTAGAAGGACACTAGCGCTAGACAATAGCACCAAAACTTGGACAATAGTTTTGCATCCTAGACAAGATCACTGCCTCTAGGATAGGAGTTCTAGAACTAGATAAACACTTCCTAGACCACTTAAAATAGCTTAAAATTTCTTAATACAAGATTATAAATAGGGAAAAACTAGGTACTCACCAGGGTAATCTTTTTGTCAGACTGAATATGGGCTACCAACTATTCAAAATGGGTCACAAAAGGTCCTCATCTCCTATGAATTTTCTCACTCTATAGTTCCAATATTTCACACTAGTCAATGCAAAAATACACCCAAAGTCAATCAAAATTCCTATATCAGCCAACTTTTTTATTCAAAAGCAAAACACCATTTTACCCATAACTAGAACCTCATAGATCTATTTTTCAAACCATTTTGTTTAACAGAATCATGAAAATGATACCTTAGACATAAAACATGATTTGATCTAACACTATGTCACATATAGCATAGATACATCCCTATACCTCTTTTGTACCTTGACATACAAATCAGTACCTACCAATCAAAAACTCGTTCAAATAACCCAACCAAATCAATCAACTTTTCAATCCACTCAATCTACTACCACCTCATTTGCCTACCACGACATGAATGATTTTAATCTCTACTATACCCACACATAAGATTTGGTCTTAACCAATAAATAACACATTTCAATCCCAGTAATTCAATGCTCACTAATCAAACAAAAAACTTTGATCTATTCACTACATGCCAACCTAGTTACTAGTTATACGCCACTAGTAATAATTTTTGGGTCAATCTCCTCTATCATAAATCTCATCCCTCTCCCTAAAAGGGGGGAATCATTCTTAATATCTCTATAAATTACCTGGTATCCCTATCCACTCCTATAGGTAAATACACCTTGGTTCTCACACCTCCAGTAGGTAGATTATCAGACTCAATAAAGATTAGTCAAGATTATATAGTGATTTAGACTATAATGGATCACTCAGCATGGTTTTTACACCTCCAAAATCCATAATATCAGCATTACTCAACTTAGATTGGTCAAGATTATATAGTGATTCAGTTTATGTGGGTCACTAAGCATCACTTGGACATCTAGAAGGATACACCATCAATTTATAGATACATGGACTATTCAAATATAGTGGTTCAGATTATATGGACTCATAGTGACTTTGATATAACAATAGACTCAGATACCAAATTTGGGGGCATATACATTACTACACATCTCATATATACATCTTCATATAGCATGACATAGTTACATGACCAAATAGTAGATTATAGGCATAGGGCAAAGCACATTATTTTGATCTCTAGTTTTACACATGGGACATGGCATGATAGATCATGACACATGTGGTTATACAAATTTCTAGTCTATCTAGATGCATCACTCGCATACCATATTTAGGGGCATGACCTAGATGATCATGTTCTTTAGCATCCAAGATTATAAAGATTGGATTGGCAAGATAGGATTTTTTTTTTCTTACACATTTTAATAGAGCTTTCAGATTACACCCAACATACCCAGGTTGTCACTAGGTTAGACCATATGATCATCTAAAATGGTTGGTCCATAACATTACTCAAACCTAAGATTTTGTGTGGGATAGAGAGCATACATTGATTTTGGACCTTTGATAACTTCTTATTTCTAGTTCATATTATTTAGAGTGGGGGCATAACAGATCTTACTCTTCACAATATATAAATTATATACACACATTAAAAATTAGATGAGTTTATGTGGGACAGAGGGTAGACACTAATTTTGGGCCTCTAAGTATTTCTCATTTAGATTCATTATAAGGGGCATCTATTACATAGATTCCTTCTTTCTCTAAGCACTATTTAGATTTAGTATAGAGGCATCTATTACAAGGATTCCTTCTTTCTCCATGAACTATTTAGATTCAGTACAAGGAAATCTATTATAAGGATTCTTTCTTTCTCTAAGCACTATTCAATTCTCCATCCACTTCCCTGGCTAAGAAGTTGGACCCTTTTTCAGTACACTTATCTCCATACAAGCAAGTTTAGGTATGCATCTTCTTCTTTTATTTTACTCTAGTACTACATTTCATTGCATTACTCGATCAAAATGGGGTCAAATGTATACACCCTAAATTGGTCAAGAAACCACACATATTAGGTCTCTTCATGATCCTTTCATAGGAGATTCCAACTGGAGAATTTGAGTATTATTCACATCTAAGTCATGTCTTTTTATCTGATTTTCCTTGGTCTTGATTCATATCCTAGACACCTTTTGACTTTTCTTAGTCCTTCATAACCTTCTATACTTAACCTTTATTGACCTAATTTACTCTTTCCATGCTTATTTTATCCCCCCAAGTCCCATACCATCTAGACAACAACACCTAAATATGATTATAGTGCTGAAACCCAAGATGTATAGTTTATAACACTATTATCCAAGTGAAATTTGATTCCAATAGTCAGTTTCTCCCACAAGATGAGTCTTACCCATTTTCTTTGCTTCATTCCTAAGTTTCCAATGTCTTCCAAATCCAAATTAAAATCCTAAATTTGAAATAATGAGTCTCCAATATAAAATACTACAAAAGGCATATATCTAACACTTACTACTTTGAAACATTAGACATAATAAAAATTAGTCAATAGTATAGCTCAACATTCTACATCACACATATACTTGCATGCTTGATCAAGGAGGGGTTTTGGTGAAATTAATTCTTGCATCTATTATGTGTGTTGATTATGCACGTTCCTTAAGGGAGAACTACATCAGATCAGAGACCCTAACTTGAGGGTTAATGTTGGTAGTAATTAGAATAGTAGGGGTTCTCGATTATGCAATCATTCTTCCCCTAACCTAGTTTTTCCCTTTTTTATTTTGATGTATTCATTTTTTGTATGTGTGTAGATGGATACATGTATTAAAGACTAAAATGGACCTACAATGAGATTTAAAGACTTTCAACCCTCAAAATTTGGTACACAGGCTTATATTGACTAGGGGAATAAAACCCAAAAAGCTTAGATCCTCAGGACAATAGTGCTAGGAAGGAATATAGCACCAAACACAAGGGTGTCCTATTTCCAATGCTCCTATCCAATAAAAAATAGATGCCAAATTCAAATTCTTGATAGTGTCTTAGTCTTGCTCTTCAATTTATAGCCTTAGAATCCTCTATTTCAGTCTAAATCTAGATAAGTTAATTTCTATTTCACTTGTATAATATCAGTTAAAGTGATTTGGACCTTAGTCAGCTCCAATTTCATTAGAGAATGAAGCAAATAGTCATTTGGTCCAATAACAATTTTAAGTTTGATATGTATAAGAAATGGTTTGAGGATATATAAACTACAATATCATCATGTAATGAATGAAATGGTTGATTGGTTCAATTGTGGAGAAAATTAGGGTCAACACAAGACCCTTGAACCTAATTTCAACTATACAATGTGATTTGAGGCTAAATTGGCTTTGATTTCATTATAGATTGAGCCAATTAGTGAAATGGTGCAATCAGTGACACAATTCTATAAAAATTAAGCCACATTGAAACATAGTTTGAATTGTATATAATGTGATTTTGAGTTAAATTGACTCTAATGTCATCATATACTGAATAAAATAGTTGAATAATTTAATCACAAAGGTAATTAAGGCCATTTTGAGCCCTTTCAACCTAATTACAAGAGTAGGATGTGATTTGTGGTTGAATTAGCTTTGATTCTATCATAAATTGATCCAATTCAACAATTGGTGTAATTACAAAAATGGTTTGGGTCAAATTGAGACTTTTGGACCTAAATTATGGGTTATGGTTTAGGGTGTAGGGTTACAATTAGTTGATGTAGGTTGGACAAAATTGAACCCCATAAACCTAATTTTGATTATCTATGAAGTAATTTGGAGGTCAATTGATCCCAATATCATAAAAAAATAAATTAAATAGTCCATCAATTAAATCATGAATGAAATTTGGGTTAATTTGAGCCTAGGTTCAACCTAACTACAAGAGGACATGATTTGGGGCTAAATTAGTCATGAATTGATCCAATTAGTCAATTAGTGTAATCACATATGTGTTTTAGGATAAATTGAGCCCTATGAACCTAAATTATGGCTTAATCCATTATATAAGATGCAACATATGATTTTAATCAACCCTTTAATTATATCACAAATGTAAATACAGAGGTAATTGGGGTCATTATGAACTTGTTAAACCTAAATGCAAGTATGGGATGTGATTTAGGGATAACTCATAATTACTCAAGAATATTTATGCAATTAGTCGATTGTTACAATCAGTCATGCAAGTTGGATGAAATTCAACATCATGAACCTTATTTTCGGTGGATGCACAGAATTGGGGAAAAAAACATGATACAATGAAATTTACAAAACTTTTTATATAAAGGGTGTACGCCCTTTTCAAAAGGGTGTATGACCTTTTAAAAAAAATTAATGCAAATCCCATGAGGGTCAGTGCCAACCCTAAATAGCATATACCCTTTATAGTCTAAAGGGCATACACCCTTTCATATATTTTTTTGGTTTGTGTTTTTTTGTTTTGTTTCATTGTGTTTTTATATTGTTTTCTATTTTTTTATTTGACCTATTGTGACCAGTTTATTTTTTACAAGTATAAGTTTAAATTTAATTTTATATTCTTATACTTTAAATTTATTTTACTAAATATAATAAATTTAGGCTACTTTGCATATTTTGAAATTGATTACAAAGTTATAGGAGTTATCATTTAGAAGTTAGTTTTTCAAATTCCATTCTGGTCAATAATTAGTTTTTAGAATTTTAGGATCAAAATATATAATGAGAAGTGAGGTTTCAAATCATGTTACATATGTAACATATCTATACCATTGATTATTACATGCCTAATTTACCTACTTAAGTATTCCCTACCTACTTTATCTACTTGAGTATGCCCTACTTAATTAAATAATCAAGTAAAATATTGATCTCAAGGAGTATCCCCTACCTAAATACACAAGTCATATCTTGATCTTTACTACTCCCTACTGGTGTCAAAGT
Source organism: Torreya grandis (assembly GCA_037957365.1). NCBI lineage: Eukaryota > Viridiplantae > Streptophyta > Pinopsida > Cupressales > Taxaceae > Torreya > Torreya grandis. The sequence goes on from JARHVA010003199.1 coordinate 1,326,790, forward strand.
AATTTTTCCACTTACTCAACCTACTCTACTTCAATATCTTATAGAATTTTATTTGCAATTAGGTTTCTTCCTAACCATAAACTATTTCTTGGTTTATCACAAAAGATCTTCTAAGTATTGGTATTGAAAGACTAATGACCTTATTCTTTAGTATTATCTCTTGACTTTCTAGCCTCTATATTTAGATCAAAAGACACTTTCAATGACTTAAAATAGGGTACTCAGTCCCAAGATAGTAATATACCTTCAAGCAAAACCCTTATTTGACTCCTAAAGCACTCAATTATATATCCTCACTTATTTGAACAAGACTATGAGAGTGTCACCAATTATTTGACTTAAGCTTCTTAGTGTATGAATAAATTCAACTCAAAACTCAGATGATAACAAATCTACACTTTATAGGAATATTAGGCAAAATTTGACCTCTTAAGGACTTGATACAAAGAGGTCTATAAATACTTTATTTTTTGGACTTATTAACTTAAAAAACTCAATTAAAATATCAATATAATGATACAAGAATCATATATGTCTTTACACAAGATCAAAATACCAATTCAATCACCAAAGTGCCCAAAAAGTTGACTAAGTCCTAAGAACTATCACAATACTGTGTATAGGCATGTTTGGTATTGAAAAGGTGTTATTAATATAATATCATCAAAGGATTCTCATAAATATTTATTAAGATGTTTGAAGACTATATTTGAGGATGAGAAACCAATTTTTATTACTTTCTTAAGAATTGGACTTTAATGGCAACTCTGCTCTTTAGGTCTGGATGACCTAATCTACCTACTTGGAAGGATATTGATTTAGCTTAACTACCAAATTAATTGAATCACTTTAAGTAAGTATTATATAGTGTTTACACAATAACATTTGACCTTCATAAGAGGTTTATACTTGATCAACAAAGTAAAACACTTGAAGTTTTTCTTGACTTAACTTTCCTATGACTATCTACATGCAAATCAAAAAATAGTCCTTTGTATTTGTAAGAACAAGGTGAGTTTGAGCATGCTACCTATCCTTATAAAACCTCTCTAATAATTTCCTTATGAGTTTGAGGATATTCGACTAGTTTAGATGTAAGTTATGGTTTTGTTTGTATCTAAAACCCTATTCTAAGGTTTGACTCTACACATAGAGCCTAATAGCTTCAAATTGTTTATTTTATACAGCTTAAAAACTATTTTTAATAAATATTAGTTGGAACAGAGTCTTGAATACCTCCCTCACCATATCTAATATTCTAAACAAACTCATACAATTTTTTCTACATGATACAAGAGACTGCAAGTGATTATAGATACACATAAAATAGGCTCTAAAAGGATGACATTAACCTTGGATCAAGTATAAATTATCTTCAAATGAAGTTTGATTTCATTCACACATGCAATAACTTTGTGAATAAAATAATTTAAGTAACAACATACCTTTTATTCACAATAAAATTATTATTTTGACTACACAGACCCCTAGTCTATCTTGGCAGACTATCAACTTTGATTGAAATCATGAAGTTCTTCACTTTTTAAGCTTGTTTTGACCTTAAATTCCTTATTTTTTTATAGTTTTAAATTTTATCAAGTTATTTTAGATGTACTATACTTGGATTTTTTTAATCTTTTCCATAGATCTTCTTAACAACCTTGTTCTCAACTTATAAAATGAACTTTAATTAATAGGTTTATCAATGTGCATAAATAAATAGCATATAACATGCAACCTATATCACATATATAGTAATGATAAATCCATCCATACATTACATATACCACATACATAGTACTATGTGTAGTTATGCAGTCACTCATACATGACATCTTCTTGTGGTCATGATATGGTCACTCATATTGGACACAAATGCAGTTAATCACCTTAGTACACTCCATTTCCACCTAAACCATTAACCCCAAACTCTAAGCCATAAACACTAAACCTTAAACCCTAAACCTCAAATGCCAAACCCTAAACTATAAACCTTGAATTATGAAAACTAAATAATATACCTAAACCCTAGACCCTAAGCCTTAAACCTTAAACCCTTAAACCTACTGCATTAGCCCTAAATTCAAAACAATAATTCATAAAACCTTGAATTTTAGACCCTAAACATATAAAATTAAAACATTAAACCCTATACTTTATACCCTAGACCTTAAAACCTAAAACCTAAAATCTAAATGTAAGGCCCTAACCCTAGACCCAAAACCCTAAACCTAAAATCCTAAATACAAAACCATAAACCCTTAACCTTATACCCTTAATTTTAAACATGAAACCCTAAAAAAATTTAGAATCAAGAACATTTAACCCTAAACACTGAATCCCAAACCCTAAACCCAAAAACTTGACCCCTAAACTCTAATCCTAAAACCCTAAGCATTAAACCCTAAAACTAAAAATTTGAACCCTAAACCACAAAACCATAGCCATAAAACTTCAAACTCAAAACCACAAACCCTTAATTATAAAACCATAAACTCTAATCCTTAAAACCTAAATTTTGGAACCCAAATAACCAACCCTAAACACTAAAATATAAACCTTGAACCCTAAATCCTAAACCCTAAAAATTGAGCCCTAAACCATGAGCACTAAACGTAAACATTAAACCCTAAACCTTGAATCCTAAACCTTAAAACCTAAATCTTAAATCCTAAACTCTAAGCCCCAATCCACTAAACCCTAAACCCTAAACACTAAAAATTGACACTAATCCCAAAACCCTAAATCATAAAATGTAAACCCAAACCCTAAATTAAAATCCTAATCCCTATACCCTAAACCCTAATATATAGACCCTAAATCATAAACCCCTAACCTTAAATGCCAAAACACAAGCCCTAAACTCTAAATCATAAATCCTAAACTCTAAACCTAAACCCTAAACCCTTACAATTAATTCGTAAAATCTTAACCCTAAGCTTAAAACCATAAAACATAAGCCATAAACCCTAAACATTAAATCCTAAAATAAAAATTCAAAACCCAAAACCTTAAACATAAACCTAAATCCCTAAACCCTTAACCATAAAGCCTAAACCTAAAACTCCAAACCATAAAATCTAAACTATAAACACTAAACCCAAAATCTGAAACCCTAATCCCTAATCCCCAAACACTAAATCCCAAACCCTAAATACTAAACACTAAGTTAAAAAACCCAAACCCTCAACCAAACTCCCAAGACTAAAACCCTAAACCTTACACCCTAAACCTTAAGTGTGGAACCATAAATCGTAAACCCTAACCCCAAACACCAAACCCTAAACCTTATAACTTAAACCCTAAACCTTAAGTGTGAAATCATAAACCTAGAACCTTAACCCCCAAAAAAAAACCCCAAACCCTAAAAGCTAAACCCTTGGTCCCTTGAGCCACAAACCATAAATCCCAAACCTTTAAGCATAGAATATAAATTATAATCCCTAAATCCTAATCCTTAAGCCATAATACTAAAACTTGAATCCTAAATGCTAATCCTTATACCCTAAACCCTAAACTATAAATATTGAACCATTAACCATAAACCTTGAACCCTAAATTTATAAACCCTAAACCTATAACCATAAACCATAATCTTGAGTTATCACATAAATAGATAAATGAGAGGGGGCATTAGCTAATCCATATATTGAAAGGATAGGGGTCATTCTCACCTATATCGTTAAATGAGTGACTAGGGACACTCATGTAAAAGGCTTTAAGGTGGATTCAAGATGAATTCCTAAATAATTTATGGGGTTTTTAATCAATGGGTCTATTAATATGCATAAATGGCTATCATGTAGTATTACACCTACAACATACTTATAGTAATGATACAGTCATTCATACATTACATCTACCCCATACCTAGTACTACATGTAGGTATGTTGTCACTCATACATGGCCTATTTATATAGTCATGATATAGTAACTCATACCAGATAAAAATGTAGATAATCACCCTAGTACACTCCATTTACACCTAAACCATTAAACCTAAACCCTAAGCCCCCAACCCTAAACACCATAAACTTTGAACGTTAAACCCTAAACCTAAACCCTAAATGCCATAAACCTTAAATGCTTAACCCTAATACATTATCCATAAACCTAAAACAATAATACCTAAACCCTAAAACCTAGACCCTAAACTTAAAACCTTATAATGTTGAACCCTAGATGCTAAGCCGTAAAACCTAAATTTTTAGCCCTTAACCCTAAAGCCCAAATCATAAGAAATAAATCCTAAATCCTAAACACTAAAAAAAAACCTTAACCCTATACCCTTAATATTAAACACTAAACCCTAAACACAAAATTCAAAATTATGAACCTTAAACCCTAAACATTGAACCCCAAACCCTAAACCTTGACCCTTAAACTCTTAACACTAGACCCTAATCTTGAAACCTTAAATAGTAAACCCTAAGCCTTAAAAGTTTAACCCAAAACCATAAACCCTAAATCATAAAATTGGATAAACTCTAAGCCTTAAAACCTAAATTCCAAAACCCAAACAATCAACCCCAAACACTGAACTATAAACCTTGAACCCAAAACCCTAAACCCTAAAAATGAAACCTAAATGAAAAACACTAAACATAAATGAAAAACACTTAACATACATTATGGATACCACACCACAAATGAATTATATAAGCATTCATAGTTCTACTCAACCCCCTCTCCACTTTCCTATCATAATCCCTATACAAGCACAAAGATTTCAATGCAAGGAAAAACCATGCCATAGAAAGTTCAAGGGCAAAAATGCTAATAATTTATACCTATATCCCACATCATTCTTTGAGAATAATTCACAAACATGAGAAGATCCAAAATGATCTAGCCCTTTCTCTTAACATTTATAACCCAAATTGAAAACAAATAACTATGAATAGAAGAAGGATTTCACTTCCTCCTTATCAAAATTTGAATACCAATGAGGACCTTACATAAGCACTACACTCATCAACATCTATAGAGTAGAGGTGACAAGGGGGGTGAGATCCAATAGTTCTAGAGGTCAAATCTATGAAACCATCAGGAAATGCCAAAACACATGTCATCAAGTCTATTACTAGGTGGGTGATTTGGGAACAAGGTATCAACATATCTTATAGTGGCCCAAAGATAAATCTCAGACTAACTTGAAATACCCAAACATCCACTTGCCACTCTTCATAGAGTGATAAGATATCCAAGCTAGAACAAACTACTATATGTAAAATTGAGGTGAGATATTAACTCTTTTTTAAAGCCACATGTACATCCCCACATCCACAAAGCATACCAACATCATTTTTTACACTAAAGAGGAAACATAATTTCATTTTTGTATAACTCATTTTCCAAATTGGAGTATATGAAGCAAGTACAAAGATGTAATTTTTGATCTATCATCATTTATCATCATCCCTCATAATTCAAGATGAATTTCTATTTTTTAATGTCAAATAAAATATTATCTTATTTACAACATGCAAATCATCCAATAATTTCCCTTTAAGATGAATTTCTATCTTTCAATTTCAAATAGAATATTATCTTATTTACACCATGAAAATCATCCAATAATTTCCCTAGAGTAATCCAGTATGACCCTACTCAATCTAATAGACATGAATGAGAATAATCACCCTAGTACACTCCAATAAGAACATAAGGAATCAAAAAAACATTCAAGATTCATATAAACATATTTTTTTTTGTTTGAAACAAATTTCTAATGACTAATAGATTGGAACACACTCTACTCAATAAATGGGTGACTAGGGATGATAAAAGAGTGATTAGGTATGATGAGTGCCAATGAGGGAATGGTTATGTATAATGAGGGATGAGGAAAAATGAGTATAGGGTGATTAGGAATGATTAAGGACAATGAGGGTTGATGAGGGAGTAATTAGAGATGATGAGGGACAATGATAGATGATAAAGAATTCACTAGGGATAATAAGAAATGATGATGGTTAATGAGGGATTTATTAGGGATGATGAGAGTGTGGCTAGGGATGATGAGGGATGATGAGGGAATATTTAGGGATGATCAATGATAATGAGGGATGATAAGGATGATGAGGGAGTGACTAGGTATGATGAGGGTTGATGAGGGAGTGATTAGCTACAATGAAGTATGATGATATCCAATGAGGGAGTGATTAGAGATAATGAGGGATAATGAGAAATGGTAAGGGAGTGAATAAGGATGACAAGTGAATATGAGGGTTAATAAGGGAGTGATTAGGAATGGTGAGGGTCAATTAAGGAGTGTCTTATGTGAATTAGAGTGATAGAATATGACTTTATTCTATGTGACTTTGTAATAATGTATGAGATTAGAATTTAAGAATGCATGGATTGACCATTTATCTGGAATTTTTTTAGAGTGAATGGTATATTTTTAGAATGAATTTTGAATGGTGTTATAGTTTATTCTATTCCAAGTGGAGTCTATTAGGGTGAATAGCTATATTCATGTCTGGTATAGGTTATCGTATTGACTACAGGTAGATGTCATGTATGAGTGAATACATACATACATGTTGTAATAGGTACGCAATAGATTCCATGTATGAGTGACTGCATCATGACTATAGGTATGTTATAAGTTACATGCTACAAGGCAGCCATTTATGCATATTGATAGATCCATTGATTGAAAATCCCATAAATTATTTAGGAATCCACCTTTAAGCTCAGGTATTCAATAAGATAGGGCATACTCAAGTAGGTAAAGTAGGTAGGGAATATTCAATTAGGTAAAATATGGAGAATAATCAATGGTATAGATCTATTACATAGATATCATGGTTTGAAACCTTGTTTCTCATTATATCTTGAAAAACTAAGTATTGACCAGATTGGATTTTGAAAAACTAACTTCTAAATGGTAACTCCTACAACTCTAAAATCGATTTCACAAGATATATAGTGGTATTAATTTATTATATTTAGTAATTTTAGGGTTATTGGACCCATTTTCATAACACCCTAAACCAAATATAGTTGACCTATTCACTCACAAAGGAAATTGGGGCCAATTTAAGCCCCTTCGACCTAACTACAAAAGTAAGATGTGAGTTGGGTCTAAATTATAAATTTGATTACATCAAGATTTAATAAAATTAGTTAAATGGTGTAATTAGAGACATGATTTAGGCCATATTGAGCCATGTGAACCTAAATTATGGCTTAGGGTTTATGATTTACGGTTTAGGGTTATAATTAGTTGATGTAATTAAACCTTGTGAACCTGATCTTAACAATATCTAGGATGTAATTTTGGGTTCAATCAACATTGATATCATAATAAAATAAATTAAATAGTCCACTAATTCAATATTGAAGGAAATTAGGGTCAATTTGAGCCCCTTAAACCTAACTATACAAGAGTAGGACATGATTTAGGGTTAAGTTAGTCATGAATTGATCCAATTAGTCAATTGGTGTAATTAGAGATGTGACTTATAGCTAAATTAGTCATGAATTGAATCAATCAGTAAATTGGTGAAATTAGAGATGGCATTTGAGTCAGATTGAGCCCATGAACCTAAATTATTGCTCAATCCATTCTATAAGATGAAACATATAGTTGAATCGACCCTAGAATTATATCATGTAAATGTAAATATCGATGTAATTATATAATATTGCATAGTTTGGATTATATCCTATAATCCTATAACATAATAATATAACATGGGATTGCATCACATAATATAATCATATATCATAACAATACGATATATGGATATATAGATGCAAAAAAATAACACATCCACATTATTGTTATAATAGATAAAAAAATCATTATCCAACATTTATTTGTAGGGCATTTAAAGATTCTTGACCCCACTTACATTATTTTCACATTATGTGCTTTGAATGGCAAAGACAAAATGAAACGAATTATTCTTTAGGACCCCACCATAAAAAGGAATCGAATTGTTTTTTTGTCTAGTCATGGGTGACTTTTCTCATTCAAGGAAGAGGAAGTAGTTAAATCAAAAAACACCAAAGCAATTATAAGATTTGAGAGAAAAAGAAAAGGTTTGAGTTCTTGTGTTTCATGCATATGTGCATGGTTACTTAGTCATTGTTTGATCTACATTCTTAAATGAATATTCATGAATGCTTAAGTGGAATTGTAGTAAAGGTTTTAAATATTAATTCACCCACTCCCTCTTATTCATTATGATACCAACATTATCCAATTTCATAATAGGATAAACAATATCATATTAGATTAAATAAATATTTTCAACACATTTTGTGGGATTTCACTCAACCCTATAAATTATCTATTGTCACTTTGTTTCAATAATAATAAGTTGTTATATGCTTGATCCACAACATCTCCATGTTATTGACCTCTCTTTTTTAATCCTATTTTTTATTTTAAAAAAACATGTTTATGTTAATATATAGGTGTAAAGTAGAGAATGCTACATTATTGAAGATCTACAATAATCAAACATTTTGATTTTGATAAATTACTAAATATGTAAAATTACTATTTTCATAAAATGTAAAAAATAATTATGCTTAACTCACACAAAGATTTATGTTGAATATTCTAGAAGTTTTAAAGCATAAATAAATATGAGAGGTGGTTGTGCATGCTCAAAATTAGGCACAAAATCAAAAATTTGATTTATATAGCTTTGTTGTGAGTGAATTGCAACATAGGCCATTATTTGTGTATTGAATTTAGGCTCATCCTAATTGAATTTGATGACTGACTTATAGGAAAATATAGAAAGAAGTGGAATTCAAGAAATGGTATAATTATAGAATATTCTTGGACAAAACCACTATAATTGGGAAATAATATAAGATGCTAAAGTTTGTTGACCATGGACTTGTCCCTATTGACTATGATATAAAAATGATTCGTGTTCCTTCCCCACCTGTATTTTGAGCAATATGAGATATAGAAATTTTGATTATGTTATGATTTTTTTTCTATTTGTATTCTCTTGTCCTTGAAACCATAATGGCAATTTGATAGCTTTATATCATGAAAAATAAGAGGGGATTGTAATGGGTTGAGTTAAATTATATCACCCCCTTGATGATTTATCACTACATACGTATCCAATAATTTAATTAGGGGAATCAAGCCCATGTATTTCTCCCACCTAGAGTGATTAAATAATTTTTCTTCTTAGTTTTGGGTATGTAATGATAAATATGGATTTGGTACTTGAAAATGATTGATATATCTTGACTTATTTTTGGAATGTTCTTGACTTTGATTATTAATCCTCCTTGTGAGTGATCTTGAATTTTGAAATAATAGGAAGTATTTACTTAATGTAAAATAGTGTGTAATATTGAGAGAAGTGAATATCAAGTGATAAAAATGAGTGGCCTTTTATGTCTATTTATAGGTGAAATTTTAGATAATTTACTTTAACTAATCATGTGAAGAATATTGTAAGATTCAAAATAATTATTTTAATTTTAGAAACTAGTCATTATTTATTATGGGACACGACTAGCCTAAATGGATATGAGTGTAGAAGTGTTCCCATCCACCTAGGGTGGAGTTGTCTTGAAAGATGAAGAAAATATTTGTTGAACTAGAAATAGTATGAGGGTGATTTATGGTAGCTTGAAAACTAGCCTAAGTGCACAAGAGTGTGGAAACACTCTTATCCACCTACTCTGGACTTGTCTCAAAAGATTAAGGACATCTGTCTTGAACTAAAGACAATATGAGGGTGATTTTAAGTAGATTGAGAATTTAAATTTAAAATTTCAATGCATTAGGTGGAAAACAAAGGTTATATCCCACATATGGATAAATAACATAGAGGAATGATGAATAAGAGTGATATAATTAGGTATGTGAACTAAGAATTAGCATACTAAAGTAATTACGATAAGATTTATGTGTCTACATTACACCACCCCCCCCCCCCTCATTCTAGTAATGAAATTACTAAAGTAAAAGAGAAAATATTTAATCTTTGTGTATAACTCACTTTGACTTCACATAGATACTTAAATTATGTAGGGCATTCAAATTTAGCAAACCATGCAACAACTCATGAAGAAGTCATTCTTTTGTGCTTTGAATTTTTAAATAAGATTTCTAGGCTAAATCTATTATTTTGGGGAGAGATAGTGAGGTTACATGGGATAGTCTATTTATTATATAGTTTTAATTCCATACTCATATGAGTTACCTCACGTAAGAAATTTATAAATGTTTTTTCATTGCATAGTTGTTGTAAATAAGTTGGGAAGAGGTCATCATGGAGTATTTATATGAGATTCCTTATTCTTTAGTATCATAATATTACACTTCCTTTACTCACTTTGGATATCCCAAAAAAGGGATAAGTGTGACTTCCTTAATTTTAATAAGTTTTTTTTAATTTTAAAGGCCTTTTTAAAGGTGACACATTATGAATACAAACCAACTAGATACATGTTAATCTACTCCCACATTATCAATCATGTAGTCTATGAGATGGGGAGAATAACATCATTGAAGGGTGAAGTATGTTTCACGAATGATTGTAGACCCCCATCTACTACGAAGTCTTCCTCATTTGAAAGTATCACCTTTGTGATTCCTCAGCAATTGAATTAAAAACATAAGTGGTTTATAAAAAACCTAACCAATAATATAATCATACAAAAGGGAACCATCACTACATTCTATATATTTTAAAGCACACGTATCATTAGGAATGAAATTAGGATTCCAATTCCCATTAGCATAAGAAAGAGATCATATTACAATAATCGGTTATGTCATCGTTATCATCATCCTCATTATTTATTTTTCCTCACATAATAACTTATGATATTTTAATAAACTATTATCTTGAAAATTGCATCATTTTTAGGTGTTTATTTTCATATAGTAATAAGAGGTTTTGATAAGCATACCCTTACATGTGCATTTTTACATTCTTGAGCTCTATAATAAATTTATCTATATCTAATCATTAATTATTTATTTGATATTTATTCAGATAATACCTCATCTTGAATGTGGAGTGGAGAATAAGGGATATATTTGTGAATTGGGGTATCTTTATCCTCATTAAAAAACTTTAATTATTGATGCAACATGGATGCAAATAGATATTAATTTTTATTGGGATATTTACTCATGTATATTTTAGTCATTTTATCCAATAACCTCCATAAGTAGTCATTTACCAAAATCACATTTTTTACTCATGTATTTTATGTGATAATCACAAGGAAAAGGGACCAACTTTAGCACATATCCATTATAAGAATGTTTTATAGGGGGGAGTAATGGTGAGTGTAATTCACCATTTTGAGATTCTCACCCTCTAAACTCTTTCTCCATTGGCAAAGCTTTTGGTGGGTGTAGTGCCTAATAAATATTCCTTGTCTCATAATTATTATAAATTTGAGATTAACCCAATTACAACCCAATCATCTATTTTTAACTTGGATGGAATTTATCTCAATTGGTTTATCCATGTTCTTTTAATAAAATGCCACATGATCTATTATATGGCACCAAATGAAACCAAACAATGATGGCCTTAGGACCCACTATGATAGGTAGAAAAATACAACCAAGAATTTTCATTGTAAGTTCATCATATCCCATAATAATATTTGTGGTGCTTCCTAAATCTATTTTATAGAGTCTAATAAAATTAATAGATTTCTTCATGAATCATTAATATCTGATCGATTGCCAATCATTATTATTTTTGTTTCTAGTGGATGCTCATCTATGTAATATTTAATATAATGTGTTTCATTATAAGAGATATGATATCAAATTTCATTTCCATAGGATAAAATTTGAGGAGGATCCCTACTAAGTGTAACAAACTCACCACACAATTAGAAATAACTAGTGGAGAGGAATCAGAAACTTACGATGGGTCTCTTTGATCTATTATAAGAACATTACCTTGATATTTTGGTTTAGAACTACAAATTAGAAGATAATTTGAAAATATTTACAAATGTTTATTTGGTGGAGCCACTGATTCATTAAAATTACTACTTAATCCTTCCACTTAGATTTTATTACTATTGATGATAATTTATATCTTATGTTTCAATGTAATGTTTTTGTTTGAATATTATCCTATGATTCAATGAAAATGATAGAATGCACTAAAATCGTACATTTTAGATAATGTCCTTGATGTATCCAATTTGATAATAAGATAAAAACATAATATTGCATTAAATAAATATTTACAACACATTTTGTGGGATTTTACTCAACCCTATAAATTATCTATTTTCACTTTGTTTCAATAATAATAGGTTGCTATATGTTTGCTCCACAACATCACCATGTTATTGACCTCAATTTTTTATCCTATTTTTAATTTTTAAAAAAAACTATTTATTTTAATATATAGGTGTAAAACTATATAATGTTATAAGGTTGAAATTGTACAATAATCAAACATTTTGATTTTAACAAATTGCTAAATATGGAAAATTGCTATTTTTGGAAAATTTAAAAAATAAATATACTTAGCTCACATAAAGATTTATGTCAATTGTTCTCAAAGATTGAAATTGTAAATAAATATGAGAGGTGATTATGCATGCTCAAAATTAGGCACAAAATCAAAAATTGAATCTATATAGCTTTGTTGTAAGTGGATTGCAACATAGGTCACTATCTGTTTATTGAATTTAGACTCATCCCAGTTGAATTTGATAACTAACTGATAGGAAAATATAGAAAGAATTGGAATTTAATAAATGGTAGAATTAGAGAATATTCTTGTACAAGACCATTGTAATTGGATAATAATGCAATATGCTACAGTGTGTTGAACACAGACTTGTCCCTATTGACTATGTTATAAAAATGATCAATTTTACTTCCCCAACTACCTTTTGAGCAATCTGAGGTATAGCAATTTGGATTATGTCACAATTTTTTTTCTATTTGTATTCTCTTGTATTTGAAACTCTAGTGGAAATTTGATAGTTTGAAATCATGAAAAATAAGAGGGGACTCTAATGGGCTAAGTTAACTTATGTCACCTCCTTGATGATTTACCACTACCTACGCATCCAATACTCTAAGTAGGGGAATCAAGCCCTTGCAGTTATCCCACCTAGAGTGATTATATAATTTTGCTACTTGGTTTTGGGTATGTAATGATAAATATAGATTTGGTACTTGACAATGATATATCTTGACTTGTTTTTGAAATGTTCTTGACTTGGATTATTAAACTTCCTTATGAGTGATCTTGGATTTTGAAAGAATAGGAAGTATTTACTTAATGCTAAATAGTATGTAAGCTTGAGATAAGTCAATACCAAGTGATAAAAGTGAGTGGCCTTTGATGTTTATTTATAGATGAACCTTTAGTTATTTTCATTTATCCAACCATGTGAAAAATGTTAGAATATCCAAAATAATTATTTTAATTTCAGAAACTAGTCATTATTTACTATGGGACATGACTAGCCTAAATGGATAGGAGTGTGGAAGTGCTCCTATCCACCTTGGGTGGATTTTTATTAAAATATCAAGAACATATTTTTTAAACTAGAAATAGTCAGAGGGTGATTTCAATTATATTGAGCACTAGCCTAAGTTCACAAGAGTGTGGCAATGCTCCTATCCACCTAGGGTGGACTTGTCCTAAAAGATCAAGACCATCCATCCTAAACTAGAGATAATGTGAGGGTGATGTTAAATAGCTTGAGCATTTAAATTTAAATTTTTTGTGTAGTAGGTAGAAAACAAGGGTTAGATCCCCCATATGGATAAATAACTTAAAGGAATGATGAATAAGAGTGATATAATTAGGCGTAAGTCATGTGGTTTAGTATGTGTTAAGAATTAACATATTAAAGTAATTATAAAAAGACTTATGTGTCTACATTCCACCCCCCATTATAGTAATGAAATTACTAGTGTAAAGGAGGAAAAAATGAATCTATGTGTATAGCTCACTTTGTCTTCAAGTAGATACTTAAATTGTGTAGGGCACTAAAATTTAGCAAACCATGCAACAACTCATGAAGAAGTAATTTTTTCGATGCTTTGAATTTTTAAATAAGTTTTTTTATTAAGAGATCAAATGAGTACACATGTATGTAAGTGAAACCAAATTGTTATTTTACCTATAATTTATGATGGAGAACTATTCTCTCTTGTTGAAAAAATTAGAGAATTTGAAACATTAATGAAATAAGAGTGATTTAGTCTAAATTTTAATAACTAATAAATATATTTAGTTATAAATATTCATTATTCCAAACCTCATGAATATGGGTTAGTACACAATGTACTAATCCAAAAATTATAACCATGATGGGTTTGTTAGAAGTGATGCCAAGGCCATTGAATATCACTAGACAGAAACATACATCACCCATAACAAAATATGGAACCCCAAAATGGACTATCTATAATTAGTTCCAAGGTCATTAAATATATTTGAACTCCAATGTACATTCCCTACATAGATCAAATCATACTACTAAAAATGTGTCCATATTCTATTTTACATGATCAAAATGTAATGAAGAATATTCATGCCCACATAATGACTGCATTGCTCATATATTTTAATTTAAATTAATATTTTATCTTTAAAACTATAAATTTGAACTTTTAAATGTGCATGAACAATCATCATGTCTTTTCAAACTTTGAAACTTTAAACTTTTTGCTTTGAACTTTGCATTTGTAGTTTTCAAAATTGAATAAGCATGAGCATGAATGTCTATAATCTTATCTATTTTTTCCCCAAATGATATAAAATTTTATGCACATGTATGCTCAATTTTAATAGTATTTTTAGCATTTAATTTTTAGCTTATAAATCTTTTGAATACCCAGAATCTGTAACAACATACCAATATTTTTCATGTGTTTGTTTGCTAAATTAATTTGAATCTTTGAAAATGTGTACTTCATTATAAAATATTATTATGAATTATTTCAATTCTTTAAAACTTTTATTTTTATGCCAAATATGATTTTTTACTCTATGGAAACTTGAATCTCTACAACAAGCCCACCATGATGCCCCTCTTTTGAGATAATGGATGAATTATTAAAGTCACTCATCTCAAAATAAGTGTTAACTATATAATATGATAAATTTAGAAGCATTTTGTAATTATGTAATCATTTTGGAGAGTGTTTCATCATAGTTATGTAATTGTGATTAAATCATGCAAGTAAAATGTTGAATCAAAGGCATACAAGTGTCATGTCTATATAGATTTGTCAATGAAACACACAATAAAGTAACCATGTATGAAGTAAATTATGCATTAAAATTTCATGATATGTATCATGGAACCAATAATCAAGATCAAAAATCTAAAAAATCACAACACACAATGTCACATAGTGTCATATATTAAGGCCAAGGACTGCATAAAAGGGACATGTTAAAATTCTGCATAATCAAATATTAAACACATAGGGCCAAGGGACACCCCCTAGACATGTTCAAATATCACACAAACCAAGAAAAAATATCATATATATGTTCAATAAAATATTTCACACAAGGGCCAAGGGCGAACACAATAATAAAGTAATGTCTAGTGTTTCATACAAGAAAAACAAAACTTGAATGAACATAGAACAAGTGAAAACTAGTCTATTACATTCATATGTATTAATTTCATAAATTATCAAAGTAACATGTCTATTTAGAAAAATATAAAATAAGAGTGATTAACAAGAAAATTTTAAGATATGTAGCTCAATATTTCACTCGAGGTCATAAAAAGATATAATCTATTGTAATGTAGCTTGTAGAAGAAGATGTCCCCATTATAGGCATGGCCACTAGGTAGAAGGGAATCTAACATCGAGGAATGCATATATAATGTATGCCCTACATCATACTCATATATATTTTTAAATTATTATGTGTATATAAAATAAAATGATATCTACCAAATATGTGATAAATAACATATGCAAAGAATTAAACTAGAAACTTTTGTCATGCTTAAGTCCTTTTTTTTTAAAGTATTTTGAATGTTTTCATATTTTTTATTTTTTTACTTTGTTATTTATATATATATATATATATATATATATATATATATATATATATATATATATATATAATTTAAAATAATTACATATAAAAGTAGCAAGGATTCAAAAATAGATGAATGAGAAGAATATATAGACAAATGAATTGAATCATTAAGTGCCTAACAAAGTTTATTCTTGACATCCCTACCCTGCTTGGTCTATTATCTATTTTGATAAATCACAATATATAATATATTATTCATTGTATTTTAAACACAAACAAGTAGTGTAAAAACATCCCTAATTCAACCCCAGTAATTCTTATTTAGCCCACAGGTCCCTATCAAGCCTTTTCTAGTAGTGTTTATCTTTTTGGGACTGGACCATGCTAGGTCAGATAGAGCCACACTAAAACCTTGTCCCTTGCACTCCAATGGTATTTTTTTTCAAATTGAAAATTTTAAAAATGGATTTCCCATGAATTTTTAAAATTATTTAAGTGAGAATATTCTAAATATTCCCCTATAAAATCATCAAGGCATTCACTTTACTACACACTAAGGAAAAGAGAATTATTTCTTCCAATTTCAATTCTATTACTTTCTAATAGTCATATGCCAAGTCTAAATATTATTTATTGAAATTAAATGGAATCTATTATTAATAATTACAATAAATATTCTAGCTATAGTCATATAGTTGCACAATCACATATCACATAATCACCCTAGAAGAAATAACTATATTTGCATGTAGTCTATTTAGGATATGTAGGCAACACTTAGATTATGTGGGGTTTTTTAAGGATAGCTCAGATATTCCCCTTATATGTTTCCCCTATTTGCATTTTATCTTTTTTTTGTATGGGATCTAGAGTTTTATCTTTTACAGGTCTTTTGCCTGTTTATTTAGCTCTCACATAGAGTCAGGAAACCCTCATTTATACACACATATCTCTATCAAAAATTAAATCCCATAATAAACTAGGACATGATCATGGTAAATATACCCATTTTCCTCACCCTACAACCTTGTTTATACATATTTTTAATTAGTTTCTAGTCATAATCAAATTGCATAATAAAAACTAAATTTGTGTTAGAGTGGTTTGTATATTCTTAGGATCATTTACAATTTTTAGAAAATTACAAACTCTATAAAATCATGTAGCATATTATAATTTAATATCATAGTTTTATATACCATAATTATAATTTCAATATTCTAATATATATTAATTTTATTAATTTCCATTCAAAATAGATTAAATAGGATCCAAACAATCCATAACATGTGTCAAGGCTATGCATCAAAATTAAAAGCAAGAAATTTGCCCCCATTATATATAAATTGGAAAAATGTGGCTTGATATGGTATGCAGAGATAAAAATGAACATACCCCAAATAGTCAAGATTCAATGCATGATCATGTATTGTGCATAATTAGGTGTATCTAATCATGTAAGATAAAAGTATGTTTGACTAGTATATATTCAAAGATGTTCAAGTAGCCTGCTCCAAAAGATGTAGCCTACTCTAATATATGTGTACTATGGTATTAGTTTTATGTATGTTTAGATCATAATAAATCATAAAAAAATGCAAAGACAAATCCAAGGGATATAAGAATATAAGGATAAAAGGGATGAGTTTATATGAGGAAGTTATGTATAGTGATGAGTATGGTTTCTTAACTAGTAACTTGGTCCATAGGGTGTTCCCATGGAGTTATTACATAACATATGTAATCACCTTTTGAATTTTATGTTAAACCACTAATGGGAATGGGATACCATTGTGGAGGTATTGTGTTGTCAAGTGTGTCGTAAAAACATTATATGAAATCATAATCATTTTATTGGTCCTATAATTGTAGACTGTTGATCTAATAATTATTTGTATATGTAGATGTAAATCACATTACACCATAATGTGTTACTAATTTTTATGAAGTCATTTTCTTGTCTAAATGTTTTGTATCATGTGCTTTTATTGTGTTTTATTTGGTCTGATATATATTGGTATTCATACCATCTTGATATTATAATCATTTAAACTTCATGCTTAAATATGAAAGAGTCACGAACCTTGTCCAAAACTTTCCCCATTGTTCTCATCCATGATTTTCCGTATTTAGCATTACATTGATCCAAGATAATGTCAATGTGAAATGTAATTGAACATGTTTTTGGGCCAAGTGTTACTAATATATCAATGGATAAAATGCA
Source organism: Torreya grandis (assembly GCA_037957365.1). NCBI lineage: Eukaryota > Viridiplantae > Streptophyta > Pinopsida > Cupressales > Taxaceae > Torreya > Torreya grandis. The sequence continues at coordinate 1,345,028 of JARHVA010003199.1, forward strand.
TAATGTAGGCTCAATAACATTACCTAAATGTTGTTTTTCATACCCCAAATATTGAACAAGTGTCATGTTACATATATTGGCCTTATGAAAAGAGGCAATTGTAACCTTTATATATTTATACCATCAATTTTGACACTAAGAATCAAAGGATATATATATATATATATATATATATATATATATATATATATATATATATATATATATATATATATATATTATGAACACTTTTTAACTATCTCATTTGGAACCACATTCACCTTATTTGGTGTGTCTTACTTATGACTATTATTTGGAAGAATTTTTTTATGATGCTATCTTGATTAATTTGAGTTTTGTTGACACCTTGTTTTTGTGTGCTTGATTTTGTAATGATTATTTTTTCCATTTGTTCCCTTTTTTATTTATATTTATGTAAAAATTCATGTTTATCATGTTCTATTTTTAGTTTTTTGTGTTCCTCTGATTCTTCTTGAACCTGCTCCTTTTGTTCATTTAGTAACCTATCATGTTGACATTTTTCCATTTTTAACTAGTGTTGTTCTAATTATTGTTGTTCATGAAAAGATGTGACATTAAATATAACAATATAAATCTTGAGATTATTTGAAATCATGTCTTCAAGTGATGTAACCCTGAGACATAGAGCTTGAATTTGTTCTTATTGATGTTAATTAATAGTGTAAAAAGTATTGGCACTCTGATTATGTTGATTATCTCAAACTACAAATTTTCCTTTATCCTTAGAATAGTGTGTCTCCATAATATTGTTTGATTTATCAATTTTTATTAAATATTCTTGATATGTTTCAACTATCAAAGGTATAGATAGAAAACATGATAAGTATTCTTCAGGATCAATAGGGTTGAAATTGAGCTTATGAAATTTTTCATATGTTATATCTTTTGTGTGTGTGTGCACACGCACGCATGCATGTGTATGTTATTAGGAATTCTAAATTAACCAAAAGAAGGAGATAGGCTATTCTTTTCTCTTATGTATAGTAACTAGTAATGAATTTTGTATATCATTATGAATACTTGTTATTGGTGTTTTATCATGTTCTATTATTGACTCACATACGTCATATGTATGCATACAATCAAGTGTGATTGGTTTTACAAGTGGTATAATATAATTATATTTGAGTTGATATGGAGCCATTTTATAGTATATGAAAGGTGTATCATTTTATATACAAAAATCATTGCTAGTTATTATACATAAGAGGCAACAATACCCTATCTCCCTCTTTTGGCTAATTTATAAGTCCTACTTATGTGCACATGCATGTGCATGCATGCACACGTGCACACACACACACACACACATTTATGTGTGTGTGCGTGCATGCATTCAATTAGGATTTATAAATTGGCCAAAAGAGGGAGATAGGGTATTGTCACCTCTTATGTATAGTAACTAGTAATGATTTCTGTATATCATTATGAATACTTGTTATTTGTGATTTATAATGTTCTATTATTGACTCACATACCTCATATGTATGCATACAATCAAGTGTGATCGATTTTATAAGTGGTATAATATAATTATCTTTGAATTAAGATGGAGCCATTTTATAGTATATGAAAGGTATATTATTGGATAGAAGAGAATATTCATATTTTTCATCTATAAATTATATAAATATATTAATGTAGAAATTAAAACTACATGGCATGAATCCAAGGTCTCCCCAAAATTACATTGTAGTGAAGTTGGTCTTTCATAACTTAAAAGGTAATAAAAACTATTTTGGGTCCTACTAGTAAGTCCAATGTGATAGATCTAATTGTCTGAAAAGGAGAAATATCAAATCCTCGAATGCTTTGTTATGATTTTTGAATTTTTTACATATTGATACCTAATTTTTTTAAGATAGTAGAGATATAAATATTTTCTCCAGAACCATTATCAACTAATACATGGTAGTGGAATATCTTGTTCTATGATGTGTTAAGGAGGAACATTTTTATTTTTGAAGTTCACAACATTGTTGACATGATTGATTGTATTAATGATATAAGTGAATTGCATTATTTATTTGTCAATAGGGAGAGTTGTATCATTCAAAGCATTATATAATATATATTTGTAAAATTTTGATTTTATTAATAGCTCTAAAATAAATAAAAATTGTTTGGGGTATTCCTGAGTTGATCAATGGTTTCATAACCCTTTGGTTAACTTTATTTAATTGAGGGAGGTGACGGGTATTGTGGGGGAATGTGTTGACTTCCTTCATTCTAAATAAATGAGTGAGGTAAACATCTTTTTCTAGTTTTGATAACATGGACATTGAAATTTAATATGAGCCTTGGGTGAATAATAAGAACATGAAAATGGTTAAGATGACCTTGAGGTCTAGGATTGGGAGGAAATAACTAAGTCATGCATTCCATTTTATTCCTATTAATTACATGTAATAACTCAAATTGGATATTGAAAAAATGTGTATTGAGCAAGGCTTGAGATTGTACATTATTTATTTTTGGATTTTTATGATGTTTGGATTTGATTAATCTATATATAATGAATAACATATTGAAAACTAATATAACATGTAATAATAAACTTTAAAAGATGTAAACAAATTACTTTTGTTATTACTATAAATTAAATATGAATATTTGAAATTTATAACAAGGATGAAGATACAACTAGCCAAGGTGTGTTCACTTTATAAGTTATCAGATATAGTGATCCCAATCATAAATAATGAACATAATATAAAGGATTATACATTTTTTATAGCCACTTTATACTATCTCTAGGGTATGTTGAGAGTCCTAGGTGTTTACGATATACCATGAGGTACATGCAAAATAAAATCCATTAATAGTGATGTCTAATGTCTTGAGTATTGGGGAAGGATCCCTCACACCATAATTTAGGTAAATATGAATACCAATTTTTATATAACGACAAATCCTATGAGGTTTAATCAAAACATAGTTTCTAGGAAAACAAGAAAACCAATTTTAAATGAAATTGAAAACCAAGTTAAAAAAACAAGGGATCAAAAATAAAATTTTGGGTTCACCAATATATTTTACCACATTTTTGGAAAAATATATAATTTTTATGAAATTTATAGGTGTAAAAATAGATAATATTAGAATACTAAATATATACAATAATCAACATTTATAAATTTGATAAATTGTCAAATATGAAAAATTGTTATTTGTGGAAAACACTAAAAATGTATATACTTAGCTCATACTATATTTTTTTAAACCATTATAAATGTATAAAATTGGAAATAAATAATAAATTTTATTACACATCCTTTAAATTAGGAACATAATAAAAAAATAAATTTAGACATGTCCACTATAAGGGGAACATAGTGCAGGGTACTTTTATCCATTGACTGTAGGCTCATCCCACTTGATTGCAATGATTAAATGACAAGAAAATAAATAAATAATTAAAATTATATACATCACATATTATAGGTATAATCCAATAATATTCCAATATAGGATATAGTGGAGATACTGATGTAAATCATTCAAAGATATATTTTATCCATAAAAATAGAGAAAAAACTTACAAATGAGAATAAGTCAAAGAATAAATTACATGTATAAAAGTTAACATTAAAAAAGGATCAATGGGCACATCAAATATTTAAAGAAATATTTATAACAAAAGATTTAAAAAATAAAGAGACAATTGAAAAATCTAATGTTATAAACATAGATATAAAGGAGGCAACTACAAGCAATAATTGAAACCAGGGAAAATTCACTGCTCAGCCAGATGGTAAATAATTTTTAGATGGATAGTCCAATAATATATGTTTTGATCTATTCCATAACTTACCAAATAATCCATTTATATCTATATAACCTATCGAGTGAATCCATAACCAATAGATATGAAACTAAATATAGATAAAAGCAAACCCAGGATACTTTGGATACAATACTTTTTATGTTACTTAAACATAGGATGGTATCTTTTCCTCCTAATAGACATAGATTGGGAAACAAACTTCTTCCTAAAGAGGTATTTTCATATTTTAACTATCATTGGATCATTGTCTATAATACAATTCTATGTGAGGCATTGCAAAACCGAATTTAGAAATATAAGAGTGAAAGACACATACAAATTATGCCCAAGAAATGAAAAAGGAACAATACTTCCAAAATTTCAAAAGAAAACCATCTTGAAAAGTGACAAAGACAATAAGATATAACTATTACTACTAATATTTATTGTTTCTATTGTCAACATCTCAAGTTTGCTATGAACAATTGGGATACAATTTATAACACCACATTTATTCAATAATTAGGACATAATACAAATGAAGTAACATGCTCTCTATTGATGCCATAATATCATAAGTACATCCAAATATCCCATCACATGTGGACCACATGCGGTCCCCATGGTCATATGGATATTATATTGGGAGCCACATTTGACATTAAAATTTGGGCAACATTGGTTTGTTGATTGGAGTGTATCATTAAATACTACAAATATGTGTATCACCTTTACTATTAGGGATAGGGATATTTGCATACAACATGATGGATTTCATCATCCTCCCCTACCATGGATTATGGTAAATAATTACATAGAAACATTGAGGAGGTGACAATTCATCACTATAAACAAACGTTGAAAAAATTCTCAAGTGATCCTACACCTTTTGATGATGAGGATTCTTGGATTAGTCCTTCAAAAGAAAACAAATATTCTAAAAATACTAAAAAAATAAAATATATATAAAATCTAAAAATATTTAGCATTTCCATATCTTATTAGTTCCTTGGTATCTATGTTTTTGTTTTCATGTTGGTGAATAATATATCATTTATTTATATATACACACATATGTTTCATGCATCTTTTGAGTGTGTATAAGCATACCTAGGCATATGATATATACACATATGAATGTTGGGCCTTATCTCTACTCACATCATCAGTATGTTGGGGGAATCCTATTTTTTTATCATAATACACCCAAGTTATAATATTATATGATCATTTTATATTATCATGTTTGAGCTTATGTACTTACATATGTCCATGATTATATCTTTTATAGTGTGCTTGATATGTTATGTACTTAACATTTTTTACGAACACATATATCCAGGGACTAGTATGATATGTTTATGTTGGTTTTTTATGATTACATACTTTCCTTTTTGCACTTCCTTGATTATCTTTCCTTGCTTGCTCTTGTCTTTTTTGTTTGAGAATTAATTGAATATGTTCTATTTCTTATGGCCCTCGTGCCTTTGTTTACCTATTATGACATTTAAAAATGTCATGGTTTGGTATATGTGGAAATTTGAATATGTCATTATATGATTTGTGGACAATTGATTAAGTCATCTCCCTTCGATTATACAATAGTTTAATATGCCATTCGTATGAGGTCTCCTTGGACCATTGCCTATTATTTTGCTATTGAGTGATTATGGGTGTGTGTTTGATTGTTTGTTGAGTGTTTTAACCTTTTAGGACTTTAAAAAGTATAAATCCTATGTTTTTTAAAGAGTTGAGTAGACTAAATTGGGGAAATAATATGCAATCAATATAACCATTGATTTGTTATAGAATTGACAAGCTTTAAATGGTTTTCTAAATAGTAATAAATAGTGTAAGTAAGACCGTAACTAGAAAACAACTGAGATAGATGATCTGGGTGCTAGAAACTAAGGTGGAATCTAGTCTGAGGGTCACAAATTAGATCTCAATTTTAGAACCCCTCCTAGATAGTATAACCATAATTTGATAGTAGCACCATTATTAGAAATGTGGTAGTAGTGTCATGATATCGGTGGTAGTGTCATCTATGTAGGAGTATCCAAAGCTTCTAGGTGAACCTATGTTTGGATATCTAAGGTTTATTTTTACATGCACTTTTTTTAAAACCCTGTATTTTACCTCTAATAAATGATTTAATGAGTAAACACTAATCTTTTATATAGCTAGGGCATCTAGTTGATATGACCTAAAAAGCATGTTTTTTAGTAAGGTAGATTGGACATCCTCAACACCCCAATATGATGAGAGTTTCCTACATACCAATACTCTAAAGAGGGATCAATCATGATGTAGTTATCCCCACCTAAGTATTTTAAATATAAGTGAAGTTAGTATGATAATGGCCTTGAGTGCCTTGAATATGATTGAGATTTACAATCTAGGTAATATGAGCTTAGGACTATTGTAGATGCTATTATGCAGAAGTAGGATAGAATAGGGATTGATAACCTTAATTGTGCATAATTTGTTCTAAGTTTGAATGCCTATTTTGCATCTTATTTCCATCTAGTGATTAGAGGGATACAATTCTTGTATTTATATTGTTTTGATGTTTGTGAAATTGTTAAAAGAGGTCTAGGCTGACCCTAAGAGGTTCTAGATTTGAAAAGATATTTGTTTGGGGAAAAGAGAGGCAAAATATATTAATGTCATTTTTGAGACACTAGCACCATGTGGTGTTAGTGTCCTTATTATAGAACTAGTGCCCAACTAGAAAAACACTAGACATGAAGGGCCAGGATCGGGAAATGAGGTTCTAGAACTACTTTAGGGGTGACTAGGGATGCATGTGGCCCACATGAATGCTAGATAAGTGTGATAATAAGCTCTAGGATAGGTCTAGTGCTAAGTTATGGATAGGTAGTCTCAAGTAGAAAGATTAGCACTCAAATACCACTTTTAGGTGATTACATCCCCCCCCTTTATTCTAGAAATGCAATAAAGTAAAATGACTACGATAAAGGAAAAAGAAGCGTATGTGGACTTACCGAAGAGGTGAAGCTCATGAAGTTAGGTCTGAGTATGTGAATTTGGGTCTAAGTATGTGAATCATGCTCTAATGTATGTCTTAAAAATGAAACATGTATAAATTAGTCCCTACTTAAGAGATATCAAAAGTAAAAGATTAAATTGAGTAAAACTAGTTAAAGAGATAAGAGAGAGGAAAGGAAAAAATACACCTCACTGGCTACGTGAACTAATGCATAAACCTAGTGACCAACTCTGTGTGTGTGTGTTTGTGTGTGTGTGTGTGTGTGTGTGTGTGTGTGTGTGTGTGTGTGTGTGTGTGTGTGTGTGTGTGTGTGTGTGTGTAGTGATCAATGACATGTGAATAGCTTGGACTGGACTAATGGGGTGTCTAACCCTCTTGTGTAGGTGGATCAATAATTTAATTAGGCTATGAATCTGTTGTTTCCCACCCATGTATATTAGATGCATCTAAAATTGAAACTATGGGAAGTAACTATAAATGTCTAACTAGGTATATATAACTGTGTATGTTAACTTTGTGACCACTTGAGTACATTAGGCAACTCTAGGCCACTGAAGAATGCCAACCATGCCAAATAGAGTAAGGCATAAAATAGAATATTATTTTAGGTGTATACATCATAGATAATGACATGGAATTTTTCATTCCATCTAATTAATCATTGTGTAAGTGAGCATATGGAAATAATGTGTTGTGCACATGACCTAAAATATGATATCCAAGCATATAGATTATGGACTGAGTTGTAATAATCCACATCTAGGTATCTAAAATAAATATGGGAATGGTCATGTCGTGCATGATTCCCTTAATCTAATAAAATTGGTATAAATTTGATCTAAACTAGTATGAATCTAAATAAAATTGATAAATCTATAACTAAACATATTCAAATCTATATTTGTACCTATTATAATTTTTTGGCCAATATAGGTTTTTATGAAACTAAGGCTACTAAATAGTAGAACCATGTTTTAGATAGTAGTACCATGTGGTGCGAGTGTCCTAATTTGGGTGCTAGTGTCGTTCTGGTTTGATTTCTATGCAACTATATTACTCTTTATGTCACTATTTTTCCATTGTGTTTACTTGAGTCTGATCTTCTATAATTTGATCCTATGTGTTGAAAATGTATTATGAATACACTATAAGAGCCTAATATTTGTGACAAACCCCTATGATTTCCCCCTCTTTTGAGGGAATTTGTTGAACCTGTGAAATGACTATCCTCAAAATAAAAATATCTTTAAGATGTATGTTAGATAGAGTATATATGATAACTACATAATAATATAATATAATGTGCATACATAACATCAGAATGTAATATAATCTAAGCATAAGCATGTAATTTAATATGTATATCATGTCTAGTATTCACAAAGGTGTCAAGATAGATATAATAATGTATGTAACATCAAATCTGAGTAATAACTAGGTATCTACCTAGGGGGATGGGGCATTATGTCCATCACAACACCTAGGTATGAAGGGTAGATGCGTGAGGTTCCTCATGGAATCTAAAATTGGTGTATGTAATAATCAAATACAAGTGTCATGGCAATGATGCATACAATAAAACATACATACAAAACACATGAGGCATGCAAATTAGTCCAAGGGGCCATAATATAAGGGACATGGGCACATGTCACTAAATATGAGAAAAATAAGACATAGAAGGACATGTTCAAATGTCCACATACATAAGAAACAAGTACATTAGATTAGATCCACATAGAAGGACGTGTTCAAATGTCTGCATACATAATTATAAAGGCACACAGAAGGACATGGGCACATGTCCAAATCATAGATATTGTGAAAATAAGTGGCATAGAGCCAAAGGGTTATGCCATATTTAAATGCCTTCGAATAGAAGCATAAAGATAAAACCAAGTCTAAACTAGGAAAGCTATAAATGAAAGTATGGATGAATTTGTAATACAAATTTGTGTAAGAGCTAGGATGTACATATGTTGAGTCTAAAGTGGTAATAGCCCATAAAAAATCTAGGTAAATGTATCATGATCAAAATCAATATATAATAATGCTAAAACTAGAATGTAGAGTATAGAAAGATAGAACCTATGAATTAAATATGTGTATAGGGTGCCCCTGAGTGGGTGAATGTGTCAAGTGAAGACCCATGTATCTATGTAGATGCCCCCAGTGAGTAGATAATAGCAAATCTAGATCGATGTAGTGGACCTGAGTCATGTATTAATCTGTAAGCACTCAACAAGAAAAAATGAAGCATGTATGTATGAAAAAACCAACTATAATAACATAGCTAGCATATGTAATGTCTGGAAAATATAAGAAATGTAAACATAGCAATGCATATAATCTATAAAGTTTGTGTTTTTTGAGTATAAAATTTGAATGTTTTTTGACATATTATATTGTTTTTGTATTTTCTAGATATAAGCTATGTACAAGCAACATGAATATAGACTATTTAAAAAGAGAAAGAGAGAAGGAAAGTATGTACAAGAAGGGAGGAACAATACTAACCAATGAGTCTCATGGGATATTCACTATCAATGTGGCTTGTGTCAAATAAAGGAGTTATGATCATGTGTGTTGTGTGAAAAGGAAATTATGGTCCCATAATCTATTTTACTAAGTGATCTATATCTTTCCCTACTTGTGGCATGGTGCTATGAATCTATGACACTAACAGTGGAATCCTATGAATTGTAGGGGTATTAGGGACCCATCTAGTAGAAGAAGTTATAGGTGGTATAGGTGCCCTATGCTAAGAACCCCAAAAACTCAATAATATTGATCTCAAAAGAAAGTGAGGAGAGGAAGGCCCTTTATAATATGCAACATGTCTCTAATGCATGGGTCTCTCCAATAATGTTCTCTATGGGAGAGTATGCATATGTGTCTACACTGTAGGAGTAGACCTTGCCTGCATTGGTGGCTCTATTGAACTCTATGGTATAATAATAGGAAATCTTCTCAGATTTGTAAATGATAACTATGTTTTAATTGGTAACTATGTTTTAACTGGTAACTATGAAGTTACTGGTAACTATGATGTAACTTCTTATGTAATAGGTAGAGGATACTCATATGTAATAACCTCAACTATGACCACCTAATTTACATGTATATATTTTAGGCATCTATTCAATATATATGGGATGGATCATAGATACTATATACATGGCTGATCCAGTAACATATCAAACATGTCTACACTAGGTACTACTAAGAATATAGTGGCACATGTGTTGGTCCCACCTATAGTGAAAGTACAATCTCCCTAATGGATCTTTGAACATGACCATTAAAACCATTGATAATTGTGTCTGTAGAGGATATATCATACTTTGAATACCCCAAATGCTATATAAGTGATATATTACACATGTTAATGTTTGACCCTTTGTTAAACATAACACTTTGGATAGGATGATGATCTATGTAAGATCATATAAAGAGTGCATATAAATAAGTATCATCATTTACAATCTCTTATTATGAGAAAGTGATGAGTGGTCTAACTAAAATTGTAGTTTGGTACACACTAATGATATTATGTAATGGGTGTGCATTTTTTGTAGTAGTGTGATATGATGTTGGTGGTGGATGTGTTTGATATGTGTAATGAACACCTGAAGTGCTTCCTACATCATTTATTGTGTGCTTTGGAAATTAATCTAAGAATATTTTCAATGTCATAGCTTCCATTTTTTGTACTTTGGATGCTTTTGTGGGTGTTCCCACATTAATAATGTTAGCCTTAATCAAATCATGTATCTTATATTTCAAGCTAATGCATTTGTTTTTTGTATGGCTTGGTTCCCTGTGATACTCATAGAATGCATTAGAATCATAATTTCTTGAAAGAGGTTGTGTTGTATCAACCCATTTGATAGGAGGGAGAGATATGACCTTACATTCCAAGATTTTTAGAACACATGCTGGTGATTCTAGAAAGTTGGTGAAAACTCTATGTGGATGAGCTAATAAAATGATGTGAGGAGATGGATCTGATGTTGCATTAAATGTGGCCTTTGGATCACTCTTTTTAATAGTGGCCCTTACCTTGTATATAGGCTTACTATAACTCTTAATATTTGATTATGATCTAATTGTATATTTTAGTTTTCCTATTGAGAGAAGCTTGACTTCTATTTCTTTCAATGTGTGGCACAAATCTATGAAGGTTGGAAACTTCTTAAAGAATATAACTTCATGTAAAGTTGGTAGAAGACTCTATTTTAAGATGTCCTGAAGCTCTTTATCTACCATGGGGCTAGTTAATTTTGCCAATATAGTCTTATATCATAAGATGTATTTTACAATAAGCTCATTTGATTTTTTTTTCAATTGTTCAACTTGAGCATATGAGATCTTGTCACTAAAGTTTATTGAGAAGTGTGCTAAAAACATGCCTACCAAAGAATTAAATGCAATGATAGACTGATTTGATAGATCATAAAACCAATTAAAGGCATGATCCTTTAAACTATATGGGAATAACTTAGTGAGGTCCAATCATTAGACACATAGCTAAAACACGATGTGTGAAAATCTTAGACATGGTGCTCTGGGTCACCCTTACCATCATACAATGTAATCTTAGGTGCCATGAATGTGGATGGTAAAGGAGTTTCCATTATGTGATATTCCAAAGGTATATGTAAGATAACATTAGAATCTAAGGCATGTGAAAACCTAGTGGCTCCCTAATCAAGATGTAACACCTTAGCCTATAGATTATGAACCTTGTGCATAAGGGATTGTACATCTAGAGTGTATTAACTAGGCATAGGAGGTGTAGTTGTCATTGAAGGTTTTTGAGTTACAATTAGTTACTATGCTAGCTAAGTTAGACCCAATGTAGGTGTAACAATGTTATTAGCTGGGGGAGTTTAAGATTGACCATTATATGATTTATTCTTCATTTCCATGATGTCTTGTAAAATCTATGCATGATCAAGGGGATGTTCCTAAAGTCTCTCTAAAGCTCTATGGATATCATCCTTATAGATAATTAGGTTTTCATTGTTAAGTGGAGGGAATATGTTCCAATTTATAACTTATGTATCATCTTGATATTTATTATATTATTCATCTTCGGATGCATTATCATTGAAATCCACATAATTAGGGTGTGAAGGATAAACAATGGGAGTTATAATAGGTCCCTTATTCATGGTATAAGCTCAAATAATAGGAATATAAATATGCTCAATAGGATTACTACCTAGCCTAGCACTTCTTAATAGAAGAGATAGATATTTTAGATGGAAAATTGAAATAGGGATGCTAAAAAAGAATATGTGAAATCTAAAAAACTTAAAGCAGCCAACAAAACTAGGAAAAAGAAGGATACAAACCCTTGGAACATCTAGGGTTAGGGTTTGAGGAATGTTTGAAGTAAGTCACGTTCTCCAAATGTTTTAACCTTTTAGAAATTAACAAAGCGTAAATCATATGTTTGTTAAAGATTTGAGTAGAATAAATCATAAAAATAATATGAAATAAATACCTCTATTTTTTATAGAATTAAATATCTTAGACTTTTCTAAAAATAATAATAAATAGTGTAAGTAAGAACTTAGCTAGAAATAACGAAGATGAATGATTTAGATATTATAAACTGAGGTGGAAGCTGGTCTGAGTGTCAATAACTAGATCCTAATGTGATAACCCCTCTTAGACAATATTTCCATAATTGGATAGTAGTGCCATTATTAAAAATGTGGTGGTAGTGTCCTGATATTAGCGATAATGTCCTCTATGTAGGACTCTCTCAAGCTTCTGGGTGTATCTATGTCTAAATATCTAAAGTCAATTCCTACATGCATGAGTTATAAAACCCTGTATTTTACTTGTAATTATTATTTTAGTGAGAAAACCCTAATATTCTATGTAAATAGGGCATCTTTTTTATATGAGTTGAAAATTATGTTTGTTAATAGGGTAGGTTGGACATCCTTAACACCTTGTTGTGATGAGAGTTTCCTACATACTAATAATCCAAGGAGGAATCAAGTTTGATGTAGTTATCCTTACCTAAGTGTTGTTACAAGTATAAGTGAAGTTAGTATGATAGTGGCCTTGAGTGCCTTGAATGTGCTTAAGACTATAAATCTGGGTAATCTGAGCTTAAGACTATTGTAGATGGTAGTATATAGAAGTAGAGTAGAATAGGGATTGATAACCTTAATTATCCACAACTTTTTATAACTTTGAATGTTTATTTTGCATTTTATTTTCATCTAGTGTTAGAGTACTAAAATTCATGTATTTATATAGTTTTGATACTTGTGCGAGTGCTAAAAGAGATCTAGGTCAACCCTAGGAGGTTCTAGTTTTGAAAATATAACCGTTTGGGTAAAAGAGAGGCAAAAGACATTAACACCATTTTTGGGACACTAGTGCCATGTGGTGCTAGTGTCCATATTATGATTCTAGTCTTCAACTAAAAAAATACTAGGCACAAAGGGCCAAGATCAGGAAATAAGGATCTAGGACTGCTTTAGGGATGACTAGGGATGTCTATGACCTGAATGAAGGTTGGATAAGTGTGCTAATAAGCTCTAGGATAGGTTTAGGGCTAATATAGGGATAGGTAGTCTCAAGTATCAATCTTAACACTCAAATACCATTTTTAGGTGATTACATTAAATTTGTACTATTACTCTCTATGTGTTTCCATAATCTATATCATCCATCTTAGGACTTGATGCGATCACATTTTATATGCTTCAATGATATATCTACCTAGAGATGTTCTTCTGATATGTTAAGTGGGGGCATGTTATGGAAACATGTTCTCCACACTTTACTATTTTTAAGATTCTCTAGATTTAGTAGCAGCATGTCATAGGAACATGTCCTCCACACTTGATTTTTTAATTTTGCTCAAATTTCATAATTATATGATTTAGATATACATTTGTGGCAGCATTCTATAGATTGGTACCATTGTTATACCAAGGTTCCATATTGAGACATATATGAGGTGCATATGTCATGTAAAAGGCATTTAAATTTATAAAATCAAATTAGTTTCTAGATTTAAAATACTACTATGGACTATTATCATACCCAGGATGGACTTTTATAGATTTTTATTAAACAAATCTATTATAGTATTTGATTCACCTTTTGGAAGGTTGAGGTGATTAAATAACTCACTCTTACCAAACTTATAAGTTAGGATTGATTAAATCATCTAACTTCACCAAATTTATAGGATGGAGTGATTAAATCATTCACCCTCACCAGATATATAGTTTGATTTGATTGGATCGCTCAAACTTTCTAGGTTGTAAGTATAATTGGGTTGCATGATTGAGAAAAGCTCAATGGTCTTGTGGAAACTCACCTTTCACCAAGGCTAGGGGCATGTTTTCCTCCAATATCTATATATATGTATGCACTTTTAGGCTTAAAATTTGTCTTAATCTCAGCTCCAATACTTCATAATGAAGCATCCCTTCAAATCAATTTACCAAAAGGCAAGACGTTTGCATTCACACATAGGTGTGTTCTTAATCTTGTTCTCTTTACTTTCAATTTTATATTTCATACACTAATTATATACGATAACATACCCTTGGTTTTAGGGTAGTCACTAAGAAATCACTCAAGTTGGGATCACACAAAGTGGTAAGTGCACAAAGTTGGGGGATAATTTCAAGGACATTTTACATAACATGATCAAGTTATTAAATAAGGTGATTGCTTTATTAAATAATGTGATCATGTTATTTAATTAACATGATCACATTATTTAATTAATGTGATCTCATTATTTAATTAACATGATCACATTATTTAATTAATATGATCACATTATTTAATTAATTTGATTACATTATTTAATTAATGTGATTGTATTATTTAAATTATGGATCGATAATTATCAAGCCATAATGCAATCGCATTATTAAATAATGTGATCATGTTATTTAAAATAATAATGACATCACATTATTATTTCAAATAACTTGATCATGTTATCATTATCTTAAATAATATAATTGCATTAAGAATGTGATCGCATTCCCTGTGTAACCAAAATAAATAAAAACTGAACCTGAATACAAAATTCCTCATTTTGCATTTGATCTTTCTTTCTTTCCTATGTAAACACATTCTACGATTGTGTTTTAGGTCAGTGAGGCTAAACCTTGTTATCATTCATCCCAAGAAGCTGTTAATCGATGATGCCACCATGTGGAAGAAGTAAGTGCTAAAAACCTACACTTTTTAACCCTAAATTTTAATATTTTTTTGTTATTTTCATTATTTAATTACTAATTTATTTGTTTTAAACAAGCCATCCTACTAACCCTCTTGTTCTTCTACTTAACCCTCCATAGAACCCTCTTGTTCCTCCTCTTAACCCTAAAAATAACCATCTTGTTCCTCCTCCTAACCTTCTACCTAACCCTCTTATTCCTCTACATAACCCTACTCCTAACCCTCTTACAGTTCCACAAAATCCCCCAGGCAATTAGGAGAGTCTAGTTGACCACATTATGGAAAATAAAATTGAAATTGAAGAATTAATTAGGAGAATGAGGGATCCCACTTCCACTAACACCCACCGAACCTATCTATCCAATTCCTTAGATACATTATTAGGTCAAATTTACTCTATAACGAGTCAAATTGATAGATGGGGAACCTTTTTAGATAATTTTGACTTATTAATAGTCCAACTACAAAATAAATATTAATAATATGTCTACATTATTCAAAATTTTATAATTTTAAATTCTATCCAACATAATAAATGGCGAATAGATCCAAATTATTACCATACTCCTACTCCAATTTATTTAAAACATAAGAGAACTATTCTTTTTCCAAAATTATCTCTAGTCTAATTTGGCAACATAAGTCTAGATTATCTAAAATAGTTCTTGATGGAATTCATATTGGGATAGTTGTAGGGATTATTATACTAAAAAATTGTCATCACTTGAGGTCAATAAAAAATACAAATGAAATCCTCCATTTGTGCCTTATTCATTTACCTAGCCACCAATGCACCATTTCTAGTAACTAGTAAACATTTTCCAATCCATCGCTCCCAGCATAATTTAATCACAGCCAATTTTTGGGACTGATTGTGGATGGTGTTTGATTTTACACCATGTAACAACCATGAGGTCCCATTGTATTTTTTTAGGAAAATATATTGTGAGTTTGTCCTCAATGAGATTTCAAACTATTTCGATTATAGTGAGTCTTAGGGCTAAGGGAAATGCTCTGCACAAGATCAACCAGATGCACATTATGGGCTTAATCAGCCAGTAACAATCCATATCCAAAATCTACTTGAACTCGATATCCCCTTATTAGTTTAGTAGGTCATATATATAAACACTCTGAATGCACTTAGTTCACTCATTGATACACTCATTTAGCATATGAGTAGGCTCTCACATACTGATGCTAGAGATATGCCACCTAGTGTACATACCTAACCCCACCCTTGTAATTATTATGTATATATATGCACTAAACCTTTTGATGATGATGGCATTGGTGGTTCAGAGGAACTAGATAATATACTTATGAGTGATGAGTTTTTGGCATGCACATTTGGTGTGCAGACATCAGCCACTACACAGATGCAGGTATATTTTATATAAATGTCATGTTAAATTTAAATTATATTTGAAAATATAATTTAGCTAAAAATTAATTTACATATAAATTGAATAATATAAATTTCAATTTTTATGTCCCAAGAGGCAACAATGACTTCATCATCATAGTCAACATTTGTAGCATTTGATTTGATGCAACCATTGTTTACATTTTTGGATCTAGGTGCTGGCTCATCCACTATTGTATTTGTCTTTTTTAGGATGACACCTTTTACTTATATAGAGGTAAAATTTTGAGTAAATCTTATGCTCTATGTATATTTAATTTATGTGTATTTTCCTTTTAAGTTTAAGTTAAATTTATCTATCAAGGATCTCAAAATCCATGTATAGTACTATTAAATACACTCTTGGTTTAATAAAGGAGAAAAACTTGCCATATATATCTTTGATACTATTCAAAAAAGTGAGACCTTGTTTACATTCATTTGATGGCTCAAATAGACACTCTTCCATCACTACGAGCTAAGACGACATAGGCATTATTATTTTAATGTCATCTGCATAGGCACTGATAGAGGTATTTATTAACTTGTAATATTGAATTGTAAAAATAGACTTATTTTAATAATTTTACTACATACTAGAGGTAAATATAACATATGTGAATGTATTGTGTATGCAGGGTTGTCCTATGACATCTAATAGTCCAAATCAGATGATTAGTAGCCCAACTTCTCATGTTTCTTCCCTATTTTAGACACCTATTCGAATAGTTGAGTCTGCCACTGACTTGTTTGAGTGTCAAAACTAGATTGAGCAGGACCATGAGATTGCAGTAAGTGCATGTTTAAATGATTTTTTATTGTAGTTTAAAATTAATTTCTTAACAATTGGTTGAATGTGTTTAATGTTAATTTTGTAATAATACTTGTATTCAAACAAGTTCAGCTACACGTGAGATATGAGAGTAGGACCCATAGTCAGATGTTGGATCAATCTAGGACATTATAGGGATCTCCATATACCAGAAGGGTATCCCAGAGAGATTCTTATTCAAGGAAAGCAAAGAGAGGGATTTTATTTTATGATTAGGATGTCTTACTTTAGATGTGTTTTTTTGTATGCCTATATGGTAATTTACACATTTTTGGCATTGTATATGCATATATGACATTCACCCAACATTTGATACTATGTTGGTAGATGTAATTTTTTGTATGCCTATCATGGCAATCTATGTATTATTGACTTTTTACATGTGCCTATATGATTTTTTTAGATTTTTCATATGAATTATGTTAATCTAGCTAATTTATATTTAGTTTTAATTTAAAATGTTATTATATAGTGTTGTTTTGATCTTCCAAACTATTATCTATCGGATCTCATATTTAATGTTATACACAGATGATGATTAAAAAAAAATTATTTTCCATGCTAGAAATCTCAAATCTCCCATATTTTTTCAAATTAAAGTTTTTATTTAATTATGTGTAGTGGAAATGACTAATGACACTATTATCTATTTTACATTTGTCATCACCCATTTACAACTTTACAATTGATCATTAACATAATTTGATTTCACTTAAATCCCATACCCAATCATGTTAAAACTTGTATAATGCAAAGACATAAAATCATTCATAAATCCATACAAATTTATCACTCGAATATCTATACCTACAAGTTAGCTGATCTATTACTTTCACCTAGCTCTAAATGCCTTTTTGACTAACTTTTCTTAAAACTAGGCCTAATACTTGTATGCATTCTATGATTCTTTTTCCTTTATATTTTCTCTCACCTCTCGAGTAATCTATATCAATACCTCTTATGCACTCAACTCCTTTTGATGACCATGTAGATGATCTACTTTTTCATCTTTGTAGCTTTATCTTTTCTAAACTTGGAAGATGAAATTTTGTTTGACCTTGACTATAATGTCTTTAGTCTAATAAAAGGTAACCTTGCTGAATTGAAATATAATATTCACTCATGAGACAATGATCCATCTTTGGACAAAACCCTTTATCATCCCCTAATACCACCTAATGCACAATTTGCTCTTCTATGTTTAAAAACGCTATGAAATTCCTATTCATATGCTCTAGGATAATGAATAATTCCAACCTCACTTATCCACTCTTGTTCTCAACTTGATTCAAAATCCACTCTCAAATAATCTTCTTTTAACCTATTCAATTACTCATTGGGTCTGCTCTTAACTAGTAACTAGTCTCTCAAATCTACTCTCCTTATTTTCAACAATCTTCTTTAAGACACTTTGGATAGGTCTTAAGAAAACTCAAGGATTTATGTAGGAAATTTACAATAAATCGACCAACTATAGGTATCTAAGAGATTGAACTCTCATTCTCAAATTCTATCTTTTTAAGTTTCTAAGTCTCTAGACCTAGTTGCTTCAATAGGTCAATTTTTCAAAATAGAGTTTTTAGCTCTTAAAACTTATATTTATAGTAGTCTTTTGGCAATTTTAAAATGTTCTAACCATTACCCAAGTTTATATAACTCAAATCAACAAAAAACACATCTTACCTTATGCACAACTTTCTCAAAAATGGTCTTCTACAAGTGTACATAAAAATAGTCCTTTGTACCTACAATTTCAAACCTCTTTTCAACCCAATGATACTTGGACTAAGTTATAAGATCCATTCCCCAGGTACTCAAAAATTTTTAGACCTTATTGTTTAATTGTTTGAGTTTTAGAGGTGTTCTACTCATGAAACCCTTACTTCAGATTTACTCAATATTTATGCAGGTCAAGAACTTTGCAAATACTATTGTCAACATGTATTTTACAATTATTTGGTTTTTGATATTGGTTTCTGCCCCTTCAACACCTCACTCATTTAGCACCTTCAACACCTCACTCTTGACATTCTATTGTTTTTTAGACCTATCCCTTAAGGGTGTTAGGCATCCTACAATGGATCTTTGACAACTAGTATTTGAAAATATCACAAACCTATTATATCCTCCAAATCACCTTGAACACTTAAAATACACTTTCATACAAAAGTGGGTGAGAAAATTGAGAGAGGAGTGTAGAAACACTCACAATAGATGTTGTCAAAGTTTAAGTTATGGTTGTAGAACTATGGTTACAATGCTTTCTAACCAAAAATTGACACTTCCAACATGTCTAGGGGGTGGATAACATCTAGGACCAGGTTTTTAGCCTCCCATCAGGCCTGATCGACAAACCCACCACCTATTCTGGCCTCAAGAACGCCCTTTCCAATACAAAATAAATGTAATTTTTTAGCCTAAGTTCAAACATGCATAAAACAAAACCTGTAAGTCATTTTCATGAACCATAAAATCCCTCCCCTACTTCTTTAATCCCTCTAATTATACCCTAGAACACTCAGGCATAACCTTTGAGAGAAATCTATTGTACAAGTTGTAGTTATGGGTCCAAAAATGTAACTTTTTAGCATTGAACAAACAACTTCTTGAGTTCCAACTACCATTTATGCCTTTGGGAACTCCACCTGAGAATATATCACATATAGATATGCAAATTACATGTTATCACACTGCCATGATGTTCAAATCCACCCAAAAGTGCATTTTCACTACCATTCAGGAGCATAGAAACACTGATAAGAAATGTTGTCAAATTTTAAGTTTTGGTTGTAGAACTATGATTCTGATGCTTCTTGACTAAAAAATGGCACTACCAACACATCCATGGGGGTGGATAACGTCTAGGACCAGGTTCTTGGCCTCCTATTAGTCCTAATCAACAAACCCACCACCTATTTTGGCCTCAAGAACGCCCTTCTCAATATAAGAAAAATACAAATTTTTAGACTAAGTTCAAAGAAAGGTAAAATAAAACTTGTAATTAATTTCCATGAAACATAAAATCCATCACCTTCCTATTTAATCCCTATATTCATACCCCATATCACTCATATGCAAACCTTATAGATCAATCTATTGGACAAGTTGCAGTGATGGGTCCAAAATGTAACTTTTTGGCACTGAACAAGCAACTTCTTGAGCTCCAACTGCCATTTCTACCTCTGTGACCTCACCTTCCTATTTCCACTTGAGAATATATCACTTTGATCACATCTAGATATGAAAATTACATATTATCAAACTAACATGATGTTCAAATCCACCTGAAAGTGTATTTTCACTATCGTTCAAGAGTGTAAACACACTGACAACAAGTGTTGTCGAAGTCTAAGTTGTGGTTGTAGAACTATGGTTTTGATGCTTCTTGACCAATAAATAACACTAAAAACATGTCTAGGGGGTGGATAATGTCTAGGACCAAGTTTTTGGCCTCCCATTAGGCTCAATTGACAAACCCACCACCCATTCTGGCCTCAAGAACACCCTTCCCAATACAAGAAAAATGTAATTTTTTAGCCTAAGTTCAAACACGCATAAAACAAAACCTGTAAGTAATTTTTTTGAATCTTCAATCCCTCTCCTACCTCTTTAAGCCCCATAATCACACCCTAGACCACTCAGGTGGAACCTTCTAGAGAAATCTACTGGACAAGTTGTAATGATGGGTTTAAAAATGCAAATTTTTGGCATTGAACAAGCAACTTATTGAGCTCCAACTGCCATTTCTACCTCAAGGACCTCCACCTAAGAATCTATCAATTTGATCATGTCTAGATATGAAAATTACACATTATCACACTAACACGACATTTTAATCCACATAGAAGTGCATTTTCAAGGATAATTGATAACTTTTCAAAGGTGGGATCAAAAGTACACAAGTCTTGTAGGTCTCGTAGAGAATGTTTGTGGGGACATAATTCTCAATTTGGGTTAAAAATAGATGTTTAAAATTTATAGTAGTCTATAATAATAACATGAAAGGATTATCCAATAATGATATTGTGTTATTCTTAATACTATGCTCCACTTGAATATAAACATTGAGAAGTAAGGTTTGTCTATATTAAGAATAATGCAAGTGTGTTATTAAATAACATGATCACATTATTAAATAATGTGATTTCGGTATTTTTAATACTAGGTTCTACTTGAACATAGACATTAAAAAGTGATTTTTATCTATATTAATAATAATGTGATCGCATTATTTAATAATACAATTGCCTTTTTTTAATACTCGGTTGGGGTTAAACATAGACATTTACAAGTGAGTTTTATCTATATTAAGAATAATGAGATCACATTATTTAATAATGTGATTGTGTTATACTTAATATAGATTAGGTATTATGGGTTAGGGATTAAGGCATTAGTGCATAGGGTTTAGGGATTAGGTATTAGGCATTAGGGTATAGGCCTTATAATTTATGTTTTAGGGTTTAGGGATTAGGGTATGTAGGGTTTAGGTTTAAGGGTGTATATAAGGTCTAATCACTCTATTCCATGTGAATCTAATTCTTACTACAAAGGATGTTAATTGGGGCTAAATCGATTGGTAAATAGGGAAAGTTTATGGTTTACATTTAGGGTATAATGTTTAGGGTTTATAGCTTAGGGCTTAGGTTTTAATGTATATATGGTTTAGGGTACACAGGGTCTATTTCAAAGAGAATTCTTAATTTAAATGATGTTATTTTGGGGTAAAATGATTGGTTCAAGGTTTAAAGAGTTTATATTTATGGCTTAGGTTTTAGGGATTAGGGCTTAGGGTATAGGTTTTAGGGTATATAAGGTACAATCATGAAGGCAATTTGGGTAAATTTGAGCTCTTTAAACCTAGATATGTGAGTAAATAATGTGATTTTGGGCTCAATTAGACTCCACATCATCATATATTGAGATAATTAAGTCCATTATGGTTTAATGAGTGATGTGATTTTGACCAAGTTCATCCATGTGAACCTAATTCTTACTATATATAAAAAATGTTAATTGGGGCTAAATTTATTGGTTTCAGGTTTAGTGTAAGGTAATTACTTATATGTTCACACAAAATTATTATATATCACACATACTAGACAAAGATAAGAGATCACACTGCAATAATTGACAATAGAGCATAATACTGGATAATATAACAAAGCTACTTCAAGGGGGAAACCTCCACAATAATGAAATAAGATTAGAATACTTAATATGATAATCAAAGACTAACCACTACCTCATATATATAGTGATAGGACCTAAGTTCCCCAAAGCTCTGACACAACTTGTCAGAATTAAGAGCACACATGATTACCATTGTATAAACAACTTAAGATTGTGTAAATAACCAGAAGAACAAATAACTATCAATGAGAAAACACACAGAATATGAGAGGCAACACACAATTGTATTCAACTCATTACAAAGGAAATTACAATAAAGAGATCACACTCTTCTTCCACCTCTATGAGGCTTCCTCCTCAAGGGCTCCAAGTAATCTTCCCACCTGAGTAATCTTTTCTCATAGGTCACAACAATCAGCTAACACAAGCTGTTGTTCACCTCATTGTACTCCATGTATAATCGAGTACAAACCGGTACTCCAAGTAGATCTCACCATGATCCTGCTCCTGATGTATTATTGTCACCTTGATCCTGCTCCCCCACCGATCCTGTTCTGACCCTCACATACACACATCCCTGCAGACCAACCTGATCTTACTTATCACATGTAGATCTCCACCATGATCCTGCAACACCCTGCATATCAAACCTGATCTTACATACATGGGGAATCCTACTTGATTCCACCATGGGAAGAACTCTCCAAGTTCCACACTTGGGTTCTACAAGTTATACACTTAACAATACAGCCCATGAGTCTATTATATAGATCTCATGCATACAATAATTAGACAAGTGGCTCAAAGACTCAAACTGGTCTTCATCATGCAAACTACACATTCACTTAACTGACTATTCGTCAATAGCAGTTCTGACTGCCACAGGCGACCGACGTCAGTCCCTATCTTCCTAGAGGTGACTGACGCCGGCCAATCTCCTCGCAATGCTAGTTTCCTTCTGCGCTTCCCCTGACCGACATCGATTGTGGCCTGTCGATGCCAGCGACTGCATATGCTTAGAAACCTCCATGTTTGCCTTAAGGTGAAGCTTTTAGCTCCACACCCTAACAATCTCCCACTTGGAGATAAATAGTTGCACCTGCACCCATACCAGTACTCTGTCTAATCTGCATCCTGGCTTGTATTCCTCTTCAAGCTCCCACTTGAAGACTACCCACCACACTCCTTGTGGTGTTAATCATGTGCCTAAATTTCTTCATCCTCAGCTTACCTTCTTCTGCCATTGCTATACTCAGACTCAATCAGAAACCCTTGTGAGTAACCTGTAATCAACAAACCACTAACTAGATCTGGCCATCTATTAGTCAAACTCGATCTGAGAACATCCAACCTCGCTCTGATACCATTTGATAGGACCTAAGTTCCCAAAAGCTCTGACACAACTTGTCAGAATTAAGAGCACACATGATTACATTTGTATAAGCGACTTTAACATGCAGAAATAACCAGAAGAACAAATAACTATCAATGAGAAAACACACAGAATATGAGAGGCAACACACA
Source organism: Torreya grandis (assembly GCA_037957365.1). Classification (NCBI taxonomy): domain Eukaryota; kingdom Viridiplantae; phylum Streptophyta; class Pinopsida; order Cupressales; family Taxaceae; genus Torreya; species Torreya grandis. The sequence goes on from JARHVA010003199.1 coordinate 1,368,960, forward strand.
ATTGTATTCAACTCATTACAAAGGAAATTACAATAAAGAGATCACACTCTTCTTCCACCTTTGTGAGGCTTCCTCCTCAAGGGCTCCAAGTAATCTTCCCACCTGAGTAATCTTCTCTCATAGGTCACAACAATCAGCTAACACAAGCTATTATTCACCTCATTGTACTCCCTATACAATCGAGTACGAACCGGTACTCCAAGTAGATCTCACCATGATACTGCTCCAAATGTATTGTTGTCACCTTGATCTTGCTCCCCCACCGATCCTCTTCTAACCCTCACATACACACATCCCTGCAAACCAACCTGATCTTACTTATCACATGTAGATCTCCACCATGATCCTGCAACACCCTGCATATCAAACCTAATCTTACATACATGGGGACTCCTACTTGATTCCACCATGGAAAGAACTCTCCAAGTTCCACACTTGGGTTCTACAAGTTCTACACTTAAAAATACAGCCCATGAGTCTATTATATAGATCTCATGCATACAATAATTAGACAAGCGGCTCAAAGACTCAAACTGGTCTTCATCATGCAAACTATGCATTCACTTAACTGACTGTTCATCAATAGCAGTTCTGACCACCACAGGTGATCGACATCAGTCCCTATCTTCTTGGAGGTGACCGATACCAGTTTCCTTCTGCGCTTCCCCTGACCAACGTTGGTTGTGGCCTGCTGACGCTGGCGACTGCATACGCTCAGAAACTTTCATGTTTGCCTTAAGGTGAAGCTTTTAGCTCCACACCCTAACATATAGTATACTTAGCCATGGTTATTCTATAGGCTGACCTAACTAAAAACATAGAGAAATGTAATAAGAATATAAAATAGGTATGTAAGTCACAAGTCGGCCACACATATCCATAGACATGCCAAAGGTTAAGGGTATAGCATGCCCCTCCCCTTTGAAAACAAATTATCCTTAATGTTGAATCAACTCTAGATTCTGTTTCACAAAAGATTCACCCTCCCATGTAGCATCTTCACATGGTAGATTATTCTATATGATCAGGTACTCCTTAATCATTCTAGACCTCAGCTACTTAATACAGATTTGAAGGATCACCTTAGGATTAAGAACTCTCCCTTCCTCATCTAATTCTGGTAACTTAATTTGAGTCAAAACTTGGTTTCCAATGAGTTTCTTCGAGCATGATACATGAAATATTGGATGTATGTAAGTGGATGAAGAAAAATCTAACTTGAAGTCCACACTACTATTTTTTTGTAAGATCTGATAAGGCCCATAATAGTTAGGGGACAACTTGTTATATTTTTTCTATTGCTTCAAGGACATCTGCTTATATGGCTAGAATCGAACAAAGACCCAATCACCAATGTCAAAATTCCTCTCACTCTTGTGTTGATTTGCTTGTTGCTTCATGAAATTATGGACCATGGCTAAATTTTCATGCAAACTTGCAAGAACCTCCTGTTGATGGTGAATATTTTCCTTAACTGCACGAACCTTAGGATGGACCTTCAAGATTGAAGTGATGAATGGAGGGTGGTATCCATATAAGGCCACAAAGGGGAACATTTTGGAAGAACTATGAACAGAAGTATTATACCACTATTCAACAAGTGGTAACCAATGAACCCATTTATCTTGTTTATCAAAAACAAAACAATGGAGATATACTTCCAGACATTTTTTGACTACCTCAGTTTATCCATCTGATTGAGGATGATAAAATGAACTATGAGCCAACTTGGTGCCAAAACATGCAAATAATTCAATCCAAAAATTACTTGTGAAAATGGGATCTCTATCACTGATAATGATCTTAGGAGTACCATACAGTTTCTAAACTATATTGAGAAAAGTAGAATCTACTGTGCTAGTAATAAATGGTTGTGATAAAGAATAAAAATGATCATACTTACTGAGATGATGCACAACAACCATGATAACATTTTGACCATCATATCTAGGTAACCATGTAATGAAATTCATATACACCTCTTCCCAATGTTAGCTAGGGATGGATAAAGGATGAAAAATACCTAGGTTTTTGTTGGTTTCACTTTTATTTTTTTGACCAATCATACATTTAGCCACATATTTTTAGACATGCCCCTTTAGTCCTTCCTAAAAAAATCCTACTTGATTCTATTATAGGTTTTTGAAAATCCTAAACGACCCCCAAGTGGAGTTGCATTAAGTTCTTGAAGGATTTTTTATTTGAGAAGAGAATTATTACATAGGTATAATCTATCTTTATACCATAATGCATTACACTTCCATGTGAATTTTTCAAATCCACCCAAATCTTGCTGAAGATTCCAAATCAAATTGTGGGTAGAACTATCATTTTCTCATTATGACCTTGATTTCTCTATCCAATCTACCTGCCAAATAGTCATGACCCATAGTAATGCCTCAATCAATTCATCCCTACTGGATAGTGCATCTTCCACCACATTTTCCTTGCCTTTCTTGTAGACTAATTCAAAATCATAGCCTAACATCTTAGTTATCCATTTCTATTTTTCTTTTGATGACAACCATTATTCCAAAAAATATTTGAGACTATCATGATCAATCTTTACCTAAGATTGATGACCCATCACATAAGGTCTCCATTATTTGACTGCATGATGACTGGCCATCATTTCCTTTTCATATATGGGCTTGAGTTGATTTTTACCCTTCAGTTGGCAACTTTTAAATTCAATTAATCTACCTTATTGCATGAGCACAACACCCATACCATATCCACATGCATCACATTCAACCACAAAAGTCTTAGAAAAATTAGGAGGGACCAACACTAGAGTGGTGCACATAGCCAGTTTCAATTGTTCAAATGCCCTAGTATATGTATCAATCCACTAGAAGGAGTCTTTATTCAACAAGGAGGTGAGTGGGGCTGTAATGCTACCATAATTTTTGATAAACCTATGATAGTAACCAATTATCCCCAGAAATACCTTGATTTTCTTGAGTGTCTTAAGAACCATCTAGTCCACCATTGCTTGAATTTTTTTAGGATCCACTTTCACTCCATGTGAAACCATATGACCCAAATACTCAACCTCACGAGCTCAAAAAGTACATTTGGAAGGTTTGGCATAAAATTGATGTTGTTCCATAATTGATAGTACCTATTTCACATATTATAGATGGTCTTCCCAATTTTTAATTTAAATGAGGATATCATAAAAAAAAACCAGAATAAATTTCCTCAAAAATAGCATAAAAATAATATTCATCAAACTCTAAAAGGTGGATGGTGAATTTGTTAGACCAAAAGGCATAACCATAAACTCACAATGGTCCTAATGAGTTATGAAAGCTATTTTAGGTATATCTTCATTGTTAGGTTGTGGAGTTAAAAGCTTCACTGATGCAGACATGGAGGAGGTTGCAGAAGAGTTGCAGAGTGTCACAGACACCGGCATCGGTCAGGCCAACCTACGACGGCAGGAAGGAGACAGAAGGCAACCGACGTCGGTCACCTGTGGTTCGAGCTGCGAGTATATTACGGGCAGTTGGTTGATGAACCAAGTGTTTGCATGTTTAGAGTTATTTTTAGACTGAGAGCTACGGATTTAATTACTGTATTAGATGTCTAATTATTGTTTGGATGAGATCTATTTAAGAGACTCATGATTGTATTGTAAAAGTGTGCTAGAAAGCCATAGAGCTTTTAGAGAGAGCTAGTGTAGCTCCTCCTAGTTTCAAAGGGGTGCTGAGTGTGTATGATCAGGGAGAGTTGCAAGGTCTGCAAGGTCAAGGAGCTGATCCACTAGGGTACTGGTTAAAGAATCATAAGGACTTGGTGAGGCAAGGACAAGGGTTCTTCAGGGGTGTAGAGATATCTACATGGTGAGTAAGGTCTAGTGATTTGCAGGTAGCAGCAGAGAGCAGGGGATCTACTTGGAGTACGGTTGTGTACTTGGTGAACTGGCAGCATGTTATCGACTGGTTGGAGAGGTGAACATCAATTCTATATTGGAGTTGATTGTTGGGACCGAGAGAGAGAGGGAAGAAGGTCTTGAGGCGTGGCGAACCTTTGAGGTGGAGGAAGAAGTGGCATCTTCCTTATTGTATATTCTTCTGAGTGATTATTAATACAATTGTGTATTGTCTCTCAATTCCTGTGTTGTTTCATATTTCTAGTTACTTATTGATTCTGGTATAATTCCGTGTTTAGTTGCTAATACAAGAAGTAATCATATGTGTTCTAATTGGTAGAGCAAGATCCTGACTAAGTAGGCATCGGAGCATGTTTATTGTTCTAGGTCCCTGACACATGGTATTAGAGCTTTAGGTTGGGTTACTAACAGGTGGTTTCAGATTTGGTAGTGTTTGTTGATTACAGGTTACTCACAGGGGTTTTTAATTGAGTGGGAGTATAGTAATGGCAGAAGAAAGTAAGCTATGAATGAAGAAATTGAATAGCATGAATGGTCTAATTGATGGAAAGAAAGAGCAAGAAAAAAGATATTGTTGGTTGGTAGCAGATCAGCATGAAGGAACTGATGATGCAGATGTTGCAGGTGTTGTTGCACAGGATGCTTTGGGAGGTTTCTTGGATAAAGTTGAGTCTTGGATAACAGCTTATGTTGCCTCTTTCCATGCAGCCCCAGGGAGAGGAGCTGGTGAGCCTTGCCAAAGAATTGGCAAAGGGGAAGTGAAGCTGAAATTGTAGATGGACGACACTCAGTGGTTGAAGGAATTCATGCAGGTACCAGTCTTGGAGATGAGTCTAATTTCTTCAAGAAATTTGGGCGATGAGAGATGCACTGTAACTCTCACAGTGGATACACTTGAATTAGATGGTGGTAAGAAAGTAGGTATCCTTTATCTATCTACTTATATTACTGATTCACCTTCTGTTACAGAGATGTGGCTTTGTAGGCTTGGTTACATATGTAGGAGGAGAATGCAGGTTTTGAAGCAGAAGACAGATGTTTTTGGCAAGCTAAAGAACTGGAAATCCTTGGTGTTCATGGAGGAGATGATGAACAGAGATTAGGTGAGGGAACTGATTTATTCCGAGTAGAGCAGGGTTGATTTGATTAGGATTTTGATCCATGGAGAGCTCATGCATAAAAAGTTATCACTCACAGACGAACACAGGTACCAGTGTCAGTCAGATAGTAACCGACATCGGCAATAGGAAGACTGATGTAGGTCATGAAGGAATCGATGTCGGCAGAAAGGATACTGGCGTCAGCCAGGGAGACGATGTCGGCAGTCAGGGTCAGTGCAGGGAACCGACATCAGTCGGGAGCAGACTGGGAGATGGCTGAGATCGGTCACTGGAACAGATATTGGGCAGACAGCTAGCTGTCATCAAGTTTCAAATGCTCATGTTGAGGTCAGAAAGGGTAAGTGAACCTTATATTCATTGTTCACCTTCTTTATATTGCTTACTGATGGTCGAGAACTAGGAAGATGTGAAGAGGCAATGCAGGTAGAGTCCAGATATAGTGGGAGCTTGGCATGGATGAGGAGTGTGAGTCCTTGGAGAAGAACCAAACAGGTATTTGTTGGTAGAGTTGTCAGCTAGAAGAAAGCACTAAGAGACGAATGGATTCCCATAGTTAAAGAAGAGAGTGGATGGATACATGAGATGGAAGGCCAAGGCATATGGTCTTGAAGAAGCTGCAGGACAGTGGTACAGGTTTCGATAGGTGGATGACTAAGCATGGCTTCAGTCAATGTCAGTGTAACTATTGTGATTTTTTTCTTACCAGGTGGATGATGAGTCACGACATTATCTAGTTACTGTATGTGGATGGTTTGCTAGCAGGTTTTGTACATACAGGGATTTGCTGAGCTAAAAGGTAAGGTTAGTTCAGAGGTGTGTCATGAGTAATTTGGAGTAGAAAAATTATTTGGCATAAGAGACATGGAGATTTTATCTCCAATGGGAGTTGATGTGAAGACGGAGTTGGTGAGGTTCATTACGCAGGATGTAGAATCGGTAAGCACACTAGTGGCTGGACAGTTCAAGCTTAGCTTGAAACAGGGTTTGAAATCACATGAGGTCTAGTGTAGACCTGAGTTTTCCCAATCAGTGGGGGTTGTCAGAAAGTATGGAGTCAATTCGAGGAAGGAGTATTGGAGGGCAGTTCAGTGGGACTAGCAGCAGGGATTCTTGTTATGCAGGGTTAAGTTCTTCACTACATGGATGTGAAGGTTCGGATATGGCAGGTTACTTGAATGACATGTATAGCATTACAAGTTGTGTGGTGGTTGGTCTTCAGGATTGATCTTGAAGAGGGATACAAGCCAAGAAACAGATTAGATGAGCTACAGATACAGGTACAGGTGCAGCTGTCTATCTCCAAGTGGGAGATTGTTAGGTTGTGGAGTTAAAAGCTTCACTGATGCAAACATGGAGGAGGTTGCAGAAGAGTTGCGGAGTGTCACAGACACCAGCATCGGTTAGGCCAACCAACGATGGCAGGAAGGAGACAGAAGGCAACCGACATCGGTCTTAGATCGGCCGGCGTCGGCACCCCCAAGTAGATAGGGACTGATGTTGGTCATATGTGGTTCGAGCTGTGAGTATATTACGGGCAGTTGATTGACGAACCAAGTGTTTGCATGTTTAGAGTTATTTTTAGACTGAGAGCTATGGATTTAATTATTGTATTAGATGTCTAATTATTGTTTGGATGAGATCTATTTAAGAGACTCATGATTGTATTGTAAAAGTGTGCTAGAAAGCCATAGAGCTTTTAGAGAGAGCTAGTGTAGCTCCTCCTAGTTCCAAAGGGGTGCTGAGTGTGTATGATCAGGGAGAGTTGCAAGGTCTGCAAGGTCAAGGAGCTGATCCACTGGGGTACTGGTTGAAGAATAATAAGGACTTGGTGAGGCAAGGACAAGGGTTATTCAGGGGTGTAGAGATATCTACATGGTGAGTAAGGTCTAGTGATTTGCAGGTAGCAGCAGAGAGCAGGGGATCTACTTGGAGTACGGTTGTGTACTTGGTGAACTGGCAGCGTGTTACGGATTGGTTGGAGAGGTGAACATCAATTCTATATTGGAGTTGATTGTTGGGACTGAGAGAGAGAGGGAAGAAGGTCTTGAGGCGTGGTGAACCTTTGAGGTGGAGGAAGAAGTGGCATCTTCCTTATTGTATATTCTTCTGAGTGATTATTAATACAATTGTGTATTGTCTCTCAATTCCTGTGTTGTTTCATATTTCTAGTTACTTATTGATTCTAGTATAATTTTGTGTTTAGTTGCTAATACAAGAAGTAATCATATGTGTTCTAATTGGTAGAGCAAGATCCTGACTAAGTAGGCATCGGAGCATGTTTATTGTTTTAGGTCCCTGACATTCATCATGGATCTAGATTTGATGATACCCAAAACACATATCTAACCTGGTAAAATAAAGAGCACCATTCAATTCATCTAGTAAATCATCAATGATAGGAATAGAAAACTTATCTTTGATAGTGTACTTATTGAGCTCTATATAGTCAAGGCACATCCTCCAAGTGTCATCTTTGTTTTTCACCATGATAACTGGTGAAGAATATCCACTTTGGCTATGGTGAATGATTCCTACTTCCATCATCTCTTGTACCATTTTTTCAATTTCACTTTTTTGGGCATAGGGATATTTATATGGCCTAATATTGGGTGGTGTACTACCAAGAATAAGTTTGATGGCATGATCATGCATGCGGCTAGGTATAAGTCCTTTTTACTTGTCACTAAAAATAACATAATGGGAATTAATCACTTGTTGCATATCAAGAGGTGTAGATGGCTGAGTTGGCTAGACTTCAATGGAAAACAAGTGAGTTATAAATCCTTCAACACCCTTTCAAATAATCTTGGTCATTTTATGAGAGATAACAAGTTGTGTATATTTAGCCCTTAATTCCCTTATCTCAAATGTCCTTCCCTGAAAATGAAAGTACATAAATAATTTCTATAAATTCATCTCAATAGTGCCCAAAGTGGTGAGCCACTATATTCCCAGAACAATGTCAGCTCCACCCATAGAAATAACAAACATGGAAGAATCCAACATGTAGTCTCCCATGGCCAGCTTAATACTATGGAATTTTCTTGAACAATTGATAGTACCACCATCTACAATCATGGCCTAAAATTTTAGAGCATGATGAATGAAAAAATTCAAATGAGCAGTCAACTTACTATTGATGAAGTTGTGTGTGCTCCCAAAATTAATCAATATAGTAACCTTATGTTTCTTAAGGAAACTATCCACCTTATGTTTTTGGGGAGTACTAATACCTAAAAGGGCATGACAAGAAATAGATTCTTCCTCAGGTCCTTTTGCTGCATCCTCACCAATTGCCTCCTCATCATCTTCATCCTCATTGGCACCTTTGATGTAAAATAGATTCTTTTCAACACAGCGATGTCCTTTGTGCCATTTTCTATCATAACCATAACACAACCCTTTGGTTATCTTCTCCTCAATTTACTGAGGTGTCAATCTGGTGGGTTGAGGAAATGATGGTGTTGGAAAGGTGTGATCATGACCAGTAGTGAAAGTTTTTTGTTTGACCATATCTTTTTATTTTTCCATGTGTGCCCTTGGTATATCTTCTGATACAGATGATGGGTTAAACATCTAAACCTCTAATTAAATGTTGTCTTTGAGTCCACAAAAAAAAATATCAATCAAATTTTTCTCAGTGATGTCTTCCACCCGTAAAGATAGATTTTAAAATTGATGAATATAGTCCTTCACAGCTCCTGTTTGACATAGTATAGATAACTGGTTGAATTAGTTCTCAGAGACATTATTCTCATAATGAGCCAACAACTCATTAGCGAAAATAAACCATGTAACAAGAGTACCATTCTTTTTTTTTAGCACACAACCAACGATACCAAATAAATTGGTTAGGTTCCAAATACAGAGATGGCACTATCACCTTTTAAGAACTAAGATTTTGGTGTAGATCAAATAAATTATCAATTTAGGTAATCCAAGTGAGAGGATATTTACCATCAAACTTACACATGTCCACTTTTGGCAATATCGATTTCACACTAGGATTGGAAATGTTAGTGTTGAGAGGAAGAAGGCTTGAATGATGAAGAGGAGGGTTGTGTAGGGGTAACTGAGATGAAATGGTAGCCAATTACATAGTGAGATGATACAATTGAGTGTACACCCCATTAATCTCATCATGCATCCTTAAAACATCAGTTTGAACTATAACAAATTCATCATGCTATATTGAGCTCTTTATGTCATCCTGAAGTTGAGAAATCAATGGATCTGAATTTCTAGATTCCATGTCATCACTAGAAGGAGTCTTAAGAGTTTATTTCCCCCCTTTTCTCCCCAAGTAGCAGGACCTAGCATGCACAAAACCTAGGAGGGTTTTTACCCCAAAAATTTGTATCATAAGATAGTACTATTATGATAACCTTACCAAGACGAATCCAATGACTGCTTTTGCACAATAGGGTGAAAATTTTTGACACCAAAAAAGTGTACCGATAGAATATACCATTGTGATCATCTCACCAAGATGAATCCAATGACTAGAAATGTGCAAAGGGAAAAAAAATCTAGAATTTTTTTTTAAATTAGTTTTTTTCAAAAAAGCATTTCGAACAATACTGTGATGACAAAAAAAATTAATTCTTCTTAGATTGAAAGTTATGTTATTTCACTCCCTCCACTCGCATAAGTCGCACCTTGCCAGATATAAAAAAAATATTGCAAGAAACTTGCCCAAATCGAAGCTCTAATACCACTTGTAAGTAAATTACTTAGATGTTCACACATAATTATTATATGTCACATAAAATAAACAAATATAAGAGATCACATAGCAATAATTGATAGCATAAGATAATACTGGATAATATAGTAGAGTCACTTTAAGGGGGCAACCTCCAAAACAATGTAATAAGAATAGAATACTTAATATGATGATCAAATACTAACTACTACCTCCTATATAGAGTGTACTTAGCCATGGTTATTCTATAGGTCAACCTAACTAATAACATAGATAAATGTACAAGAATATAAAAGAGGTATGTAAGACACAATATCACCACACATATCCCTAGACACAACAAAGGTTAAGGGCGTAGCATTTAGGGTCTATAATTTAAAGGGTTTGGGGTTTAGGGCTTATGGCTTGGGGTTTAAGTTAAATGGTATAAGGTTTAGGGTTTAAGTTAAATGGTTTAGGGTTTAAGATATCAGATATAGGGTCCAATCATTAAGGTAATTGAAAAACATTTGAGCTATTTGTTCACCTATTTGTGACAACTAACTTCATGTTTATATTTTTGATAAAATTAGGGTTAGTTAATCCATACATGTTGCATACATTATACGATTGATTGAGTCATAAATTTGGTTTAAGGGCTCAATTTTTCCCAAATCATGCCCCTAATTGCACAAATTGACTAATTGGATTAATTCATGATAGAATCAAATTTTTAATTTTGCCCCATATCATATCTTACTCTTAAAGGGGTTCAAATTGGCTTCATGTGGCTCATTTTGACCCTAATTACCTCCATAATTTTACTAATCAACATTTGCTTTCATTAGCCAATAACTTCAAGTTTATTGAGCTCAAAACCACATTCACTTAGTGAAAGGCAAAAATATATATGTGTGTTGTGTTTGGGTTTCTTTACCATTCATGTTTTCATATTATCTTTGTAATGTTTTTCTTGTGGCCCCAAAACTATTGATTTTATATCCACACAAATATTTACAATGAATCCTTAATATTTGTCTAAATGTCAATTTTTAAAATTTGTGTGGCCTTTTCAGCTCATCTATACATGAGACCTTTCACGATGGTCACATGTAGGGTGGGTTTTTTTCCATTTTTTTATATTTAAACTTTTGGAAATAGGGGTTTTGTGTTCTTCTTACCCTTAGATATTTCAATGAAAATTTTTAATCTTTACGACCAAGTGCTTATTTTGTTTTCAATATTTTAAGATTTCTAAATATATGCATGAGTTTCATTTTTAATATCAATCCATGCAAGATTCTATGCAATGCATTTGGTTTCAACTATTTCAATGCAATAACTTTCTTGAACTTGTCAATGAGAATTGGTCTCATTAACTTCAATTATTGTTAGATATGCACAAAATTAACTTCAATTATTATTATATATGTACAACATATGATTCTTCAAAATCATTGTATATTTATAATAAAAAATAATTTGGTAGGTGTAAAATTAGACTCGTCAACCTATGTTAATATCTTTCCAAATTATGCTGAAGTTTGAACTATGACAAAAGGTATGTAATAGGTTGTAAAACTAAATCATATTCAAGTTTTAAGTTCCTTTTATTTATACATGGTAATCAAATATTATATTTATACATGGTAATCAAATCACATATATTTAAATGATAATTATTAGGTGTTTCATATTTTATTTACATGTAGCCATGTAAGATTAGTAGAAAATTACTTTATTAACTGGAGGTTTATATAGTGGGGCAAAGCCCCTAGATTCATCTCATAAGAGATAAAAAGAAAGAATATTCCATTTTCCCCATTCCAACATTGATATGTGGTTTTTCAAACTGTTGGTTGCTGGTAGGTCAGTTTATTGTTTCATGTCAAGTGCAAAGCATAAGGGGACTTAACAACTTTAAAACAAGCTTGTTGAGGGGGTTTAACATCTTGAAGAGGGGCTTATTTGTAGGGTTACTACAATGGGTGACATCTTGGATGTTTCCCCTATGGACACCTTAGAATCACCTTGTTCTCCCTATTCCATGTCGCCCTCTGAGTCTCCCAAGTGTAATGGCTTAATATACGAGCCTTCAAAAAAGTAAATAAAATATTTATTTAACTTTATGTTGTCTTTATATTTTAACAGTAAATGACATTTATTTGGCTGTATTTTCATCAATTAATCCTACCAATGAAATATGATGGAAATAAAAGAGGATGAAGCATAGTCAATTCCATATATCTATATATCTAAATGTTTAACTATGGGAATTTAATATAGTGAAATTTTTAGGGCTTAAGGCATGGTCATATGATGGCCAAGGGGGGCTACTAGATATGTCCAGCTTTTTTGCCTAAGGAACTACTAAAGGTCAAATTTATCAATCAAACAAAGCAATTATATGTATCAATTCACAAAACTCAAACAAATAAAAAATCAATATCAATGAACATAAAACATAACCCATAACCCATAACAAAAACAAATTACCAGAAATCTTTGAAAATTTGGAAAATTGAAAATTATTTTGAATTATAACTTTCTCTGGATATTCTTTGAATGTCATTGTCATATAACAAAGGAGGTTTTCTAAGAATAAATTTCATGGGTAATGTCTCAACAGATCTGTCTAGCTTTTCTGCCTAAAGAACTATTAAAGACCGACTTTTGCATTCAAACAAAGTAATTATATGTATCAATTTGCAAAACTTAAACAAATAAAAAATCAATATCAATGAATAGAAAACATAACTCAGGACAAAAACAAATTACCAAAAATCTTTGAAAACTTGGAAACTTGAGATTTATTTTGAATCAAAACTTTCCCTGGATATTCATGGAATGTCATTGTCGTATAACAGAGGGAGAGTTTCTAAGAATAAATTTCATGGCTAATGTCTCGACTAGATTTTTAAAGTTGATTTAGAACCTATCAAAACATTACCACCTATTAGTGTTTGTTGCCACAGTTGATTGGTAACCTGCTAAGTGTCATCTAGGGTTAATTGAGGGCCAAGTCATGGGTAATTTGTTGTCATTCCTCCCCCCAATTTTTTTTTTAGAATTATTATTGCCTTTTGACTTTCTCATTATTTTTTTATTACTTTATTTTTCACTTTTTTATTTTGTCTTTAATCTTTTCAATTTTTTAAAATTTGATTCATTTTTATTAAACTATTTTTAATGTTAATATTAATTTAATTTAAGATTGATTATTTAAATTAAATTTTAAAAAATAATATTAAATTAATTTAACATTAATAAATTTAATTTAATGAAAAATATATTTATTATACAATATATCTCATAATATATTGTAACATATAAGATAAGATACAATATAATATATAAAACATATTAATGTATATAATATATATAAAAAGATACAATATGAAAATATTTTAACATACATTTTACAATAAAATATTATATAGTATAAAAAATTATTTACTTACAATATAGTATAATATATTAAAATCTATATTAATATAATATATTAACAATATATTATACATTCAAAAATAAAATATAACAGAGTATTGAATACATTAAATTATATATTACAACATAATATCTTATAATATAAAAATATATTTACTTATATAAATAATAAATTACAATATTATAATTACTAATATATTATATAATATATTTGTAATATAATATTTAAAAATTCCAAATATACCTCAAATTTTGACTTAAATTATATTATATATTGTTAAATAGAACCTCTTCAAAAAAATGGTTAGAATAATGTTTTAATGATATGAAGAGAAGACATTGAGATTCCCAAATTTATATTGACAAGGTATTTCATGTGAAATCATATACTAGAGGGCACATACTTTGTGTTGGTTGAATATTTTGTCGATCAGCGTACTGATAAACAAAATAGGTCTGATCAGCCAAAGTAGGAAGATTAGTCGTCCAAATGTGTAGGTTTACCACATCAGAAGGGGACTGATCTCTCCTCTCATCAAAAGGAGGTTCCCTATATATATATATATACTCAAGGGTAGGACAAACCATCCATCTCTCTTTCTTCAGAGATGATGTGTGCAAATCAAAGGAAAAACTCAAGGGAAATGATAGATAGCACTCCTCTTCTTTCAGAAGTACTATTCAGCAAACCACAAGAATACTCCTGGTAGTAACAGCAAAATGTAGCAAAGGATGTAATAGCTAGCAAATCGAGATGCAGCACAAAGTCTCCACCTGGATTGCTCAAGAGTAAGATACGAAGGACAATGAGGGCACAAAGTCATACCGAGATCCTTTACACATAAATGAAAAGAAAACACACTAAAGGCAATTATGGGGGCACAAAGTCTCTCCACACTTGACTCTTCAGGGCACCTTCCTCACTGTTGTCACTAATTCTACATGTTGAATTAAAGGAATAGAAGATATATTAAGGGAAAAGACATAAGAACATTTTCCCCAACAACAAAGATATCACAGAACAAAGTCTGAAAAATCACTTGATTTCTTATTCCAATAATAAAATATGATCAACAAACTGAGCTCAAAGTCTCAGAAGTGCCTTTCAATTTGGGCAGAGTTTCGTTCTGATTGTCAAAAAGAGATCCATTTACAATAGAAGAGAGTCCCTTATATAGCCTCTTCAAGGACTCGGGAATAGTAACACATCATGTTGCATTGAAATCTATTAAGAAGACAGGCTAAAACTTAGGGGCATTTACCCATTTGATTTTATCAATGTAGAGAAACAAGTCACGCTATTGAAAGTTGGCAACTTTCAATGTCCACCTGGAGATCTAATCCTACCTTCATCATTCCTCCTTTTTTGGTTAATTGAATTGGGTCCTAGATTCAATTTGTTGTTCTGTTCCTTCCTCGCTTTCTGTTGGTCTTGGCTTTAAAGCCTATAAATGCATTCAGGTCTGTAGATTCAAAGGATCAACAGCTATTTTATGAGCTTTAAAATTGACATTCGTGTACCCGTCACTATGTTTTCAACAACTAGTTCATTGTCTTAAATTTGACGTCTTCGGGCGCGTCACCCCTTTGTCCTTCTTTGGATTTTCTATTTGGCACTTTCTTGGAAAGAACCTACCCTTTCAAGCCTTAAGAAATGATCTGCCTTGGGTCGAGAAGAGCCCCCCGCAAGGTATCTGTCCTTCGAGCGGTCTTTGAATGGCCTTCGGGCTTCTTGTTTTACATCTTCTCGAAGGGAAAGTGACCCTTCAGCTTTGGGGAAGTGTCCTTCTATTTGGCAGTCGAGAGTCCCCTGCAAGGGCAGCTGCCCCTTGGGGTCCTTCGGTGGCCTTTCGCGACTTTCTTGCAGACTGTTTCCATGGGCATTTTCCCCAGACAAATTCCTACAGACAAAAGTTCGTGGACAATTTCCCGTAGACAATGGTTCCATCCATTTGCCTTGGTTATTTCCTCACGCTTTCTGCTCGTAATTTCTTTGAATTCTTTCAGACTTTTTGTCTGAAGGAATTCTGCCTTAGACTTTTTTAGCTAACTTAAACAGAAATCTGAAAGAATTTACCTTTTGAGGCTTCTTTGAAAATGACCCTTCCAAAGGGTACTTTTGTCATCCAAGTGCCCTCTGCAAGGGCACGTTGTCCTTCAGGAGGCTCTTTGAAATTTTGTATTTGAATTGCTCCTTTAACCTGTCTGAGTGAACCGCTTGGTTGAACCAAGCTATTGAACCGTTTGATTGAACCAAACGTTGAACCGCTCCATTGAACCAAGTCAATGAACCACTCCATTGAACCAAGTCGATGAACCAAGGTAATGAATCGCTTGGTTGAACCAAACATTAAACTAAGTTGATGAACCAAGCTTTGAACCAAAATGGTTCAAGCTGATGGTTCAAGCCGATGAACCAATTAAATGAACCAAGCCTTTAAACCATTTATTTGAACCAAGTTTTGGTTCAAAATGGTTCAAGCCGATGAAGGAATTGAATGAACCATTTGATTGAACCAAAGGATGAACCAAAGCATTGAAACAAAGCAGATGAACCACCCGAGTGAAACAAAGCATTGAACTGCTTGGTTGAACCAAGCGTTGAACCTTTTGAACTTTGAACTCGTTGAACCTTTAGACTTTCCTTCATCAGAGATGGAGGATCCTTCTTCATCTGTATTGCAACCTACTAGTTCTTCTGTTGTTCCAGTTGAACTGATTTTTGAGTTGATCTTTTCAAGAATTATATCAGATGTTTCATGTACTTCATCTATAAATAGAAAATAGTTACCCATACTTGCGGATTCAAAAAGAATTTGAGCTTCAGGGGCTGATGTCTAGGTGACCACATATTTTGTTTCCTTTTCAGGGAGTAACCTCTTCATTATGCCTTCTCTAGGAATCCTTGCTTCAGATAGATCCATGATTAGTTCTCCTCCCATGTCCTTGTAGAAATTTTGTCCAAGCAAAATGCCATAGGATGCTGGGATGTTAGCCACCAAGATAGTCATCTTGATTCTCTTGTTTGGAAAGGTTGCAAATGCAAATTGGGCATCTTTGATTTACCCCAGCAATGATACTTACTTGTTCTCCATGGATAAACATCTCCCAAATGTCTTGGTCAATGTGAGACCAAGAGACTTAGCTACTTTAGCAGGCATGACATTATCAGATGCGCCTGAGTCTATTATACAGTTACTCAACTTGTGGCCATTAATTAACAGGGAAACATAGAAAGGTTCTATTTTTCCAAGAGCAGCTAGGGGAGTAATGACAAGATTATTTGGAATAGGTGTCTTCTTTAGAGAGTCAGGAGTTACCTTTTTAGCTTTTTGTCCTACAGGGACGGTTTGGTTCTTGACATATTGGACCAACTTATTCAATTGATCAGGATTGGACTGCAAATATTTAAACTCAGACATTTGTATTTTTGTCTTTTTGACATGATCAATTATGTCAAATGGCTGAATTGAACTAGGTACAGAGAAAGGTACATCAACTTTTTGAGTTTTAGGAGGGATGGGAGGTGGGCTAGTTTGCAAATTTGAAGTAGAAGGGGAAGGAGAAATTGATGTATTTGCCTTTTGGGTGATTACCAGATCTTTTGACTGAAAAGGCAGAATGGTTCCACGCTTAGCAATCGTGATTGCTGGCTGCAATTGCTCTTTTGTCTTCCCTTTATCAGCTTGCTAGACTGATTGGTTCTTGGATCTGGTAAACACTACATATGATCCATCAAAAGCTTCTCCTTTACTTCTGGGTTCATCCTGGTAGTTTAGGAAACCATTGTGGGAGTCACCAATTGATTCTTCTTTATTGTCTTCAAGGAGATCAGCATCATTTTCTTGATTCAATTTAGGCTGGAAAGAGAATTCTGATTCTGCTTCAAGATATCCCATTGTTGAATTGGTTGGAGGAGCTTTTAGGGCAAGTTTCCCTTGTGTGGAAGGAAGGTGATTATGTTTCCCTTGATTCCTGGCAGCATTGCCCTGATATAACTGATTTAGAAATGTCCTTCTGTATGAAGGAGTAGAAGACATTCCTTGAGCCATTTGCTTTTTGAGAGTAACTCATTTGCCAATTTCTACACCATTGGATCTGTGGTGTTTGTAGATGAATATTTAGAAGATGATGAAGCTCTATTTCTATTTGGATCTCTTCTTATCTTCCTTGCTAAGATGAGATCATCTTCTACTTCAGTGCCCAAATGTTGAGCTACATCAAGATCTATTTGACCAGCACGTCTCAAGAGAAAACTTACTTCAGGTAACTGAGAATTAATGAAAAAGCATTTGAGATTCTCAACTATAAGTTGAGCTAATACAGAAATTCTATTCCTTAGTTTGTCAAATTTGGCTATGAAGTCTCTCATAGGCTCATAAGGCTCTTTCTTCATCTGTGTAAGCTGAGCCAGAAGTGCATGTGCATCTTCTACAAGTTTGAATCTGGCTTCAAACTTATCTTTGAGATTATTACAATTAGTCACTGATCGATCCTGTAGATGATAAAACCAATCTGCAACAGCACCTTGTAATGTTTCTACAAAAATCCTGACTGCTACATCTTCAAATTCTACTCTAATTACTCCATAAGCTATGCTGAAGGCTGCAATGTGTTCATCAGGATGAACTTTCCCATCACCCTATAATTTGGAGAAATTCTTCCTTAAACTGTATGGAAGCTCATGTAAAGGTGGAGTAAGATTGAGAGGACCAAAAGCATTACCCCAGGGGCCTTGAACTACCATTATAAGATTATGAAAAGAAGGGATAACAAATCTTAGAGGGGTAATTATTGGCAAAGCTCTATCAACAATAGAATTAGATACTTCATCTGGCAATGGAGATCTGACTTTAGTAGGAGGAAAACTCTTGGTTCGTTAGAGACGAGATGGTGAAGGAAATAGATAAAAATCACTTTATTTTACCAACTCAAATACAGGGTCAAGGATACCTTTAGCCCTTATGCTTCGTGTATACCTTGAATCTACCAGATTCTGAAACAAAAATGGAAAAGAATTGACCTTACTTCAGTTAAAGCTTGAGGCTTTAAACTGTGCATTCTTTCCCAGTTAGTGTGGAGGTGAATGGATAGATTATAAATGGATAATGGATTTTATATCCCCATCAGAGTTACCAAGAACTGTTGGTTGAATATTTTGTCGATCAGTGTATTGATAAACAAAATAGGTCTGATCAACCAAAGTAGGAAGATTAGTCATCCAAATGTGTAGGTTTACCACATCAGAAGGGGATTGATCTCTCATCTCATCAAGGGGAGGTTCCCTATATATATATATATAGAAAATAATACTCAAGGGTAAGACAAACCATCCATCTCTCTTTCTTCAGAGATGATGTGTGCAAATCAAAGGAAAAACTCAAGGGAAATGATAGATAGCACTCCTCTTCTTTTAGAAGTACTATTCAACAAACCACAAGAATACTCCTGGTAGTAACAAAAAAATGTAGCAAAGGATGTAATAACCAACAAAACGAGATGCAGCACAAAGTCTCCACCTGGATTGCTCAAGAGTAAGATACGAAGGACAATGAGGGCACAAAGTAATCCCAAGGTCCTTTACACAAAAATGAAAAGAAAACACAGTAAAGGCAATTATGGGGGCACAAAGTCTCTCCACACTCGACTCTTCAGGACACCTTCCTAACTGTTGTCACTAATTCTATTTGTTGAATTAAAGGAACAGAAGATATATTAAGGAAAAAGACATAAGAACAGTTTCTCCAACAACAAAGATATCACAGCACAAAGTCTAACAAATCACTTGCTTTCTTATTCCAATAACAAAATATGATCAACAAACTGAGCTCAAAGTCTCAGAAGTTCCTTTCAATTTGGGTAGAGTTTCGTTTTGATTGTCAAAAAGAGATCTATTTACAATAGAAGAGAGTCCCTTATATAGCCTCTTCAAGAAGGACTCGAGAATAGTAACACATCATGTTGCATTGAAATCTATTAAGAAGACAAGCTGGAACTTAGGGGCATTTACCCATTTAACTTTATCAATGTAGAGAAATAAGTCATGCTATTGAAAGTTGGCAACTTTAAATGTCCACCTGGCAATCTGATCCCACCTTCATTGTTTCTCCTTTTCTGGTTAATTGAATTGGGTTCTAGATTCAATTTACTATTTTGTTATTTCCTTACTTTCTGTTGGTCTTGGCTTTAAAGCCTATAAATGCATTCAGGTCTATAGATTCAAAGGATCAACAGCTATTTTATGAGCTTTAAAATTGAAATTCGCATGCCCGTCACTACATTGTCAACAGCTAGTTTGTTGTCTTGAATTTGACGTCTTTAGGCACGTCACCCCTTTGTCCTTATTCAGATTTTCTATTTGGCACTTTCCTGGAAAGAACCTACCCTTTCAAGCCTTAAGAAATGATCTGCCTTGGGTCGAGAAGATCCCCTCGCAAGGTATCTGCCCTTCGAGCGGTCTTTGAATGGCCTTCGGGCTTCTTGTTTTACATCTTCCTAAAGGGAAGGTGACCCTTCAGCTTCAAGGAAGTGTCCTTCTATTTGGCAATTGAAGTCCCTTGCGAGGGCACCTGCCCTTCAGGGTCCTTCAGTGGCCTTTCACGGCTTTCCTACAAACTATTTTTGTGGGCATTTTCCCTGGACAAATTCTTACAGACAAAAGTCTGCAGACTATTTCATGTAGACAAAAAGTCCGCAGACAATTGTTCCGTCTGTTTGCCTTGGTTATTTCTTCAGGCTTTATTCCCGCAGCTTCTCTGAATTCTTTCAAACTTTTTTTTGAAGGAATTCCTTCAGATAAAAGTCTGAAGGTATTATGCCTTAGACTTTTTTGGCTGACTTAAATAGAAATCCGAAAGAATTTACCTTTTGAGGCTTCTTTGAAAATGACCCTTCTGAAGGATACTTTTGTCATCCAAGTGCCCTCTACAAGGGCACTTTATCCTTCAAGAGGCTCTTTGAAATTTGCATTTGAACTGCTCCTTTGAACCGTCTGAGTGAATCGCTTGGTTGAACCAAGTTGTTGAACCGTTTGATTGAACCAAACATTGAATCGCTCCATTGAACCAAGTCGATGAACCAAGGCAATAAACCGCTTGGTTGAACCAAACGTTGAACCAAGCTGATGAACCAAGCTTTGAACCAAAATGGTTCAAGTCGATGGTTCAAGCTGATGAACCAATTGAATGAACCAAGCCTTTGAACCATTTGTTTGAACCAACCGTTGAACCAAGTTTTGGTTCAAAATGGTTCAAGTCAATGAACCAATTGAATGAACCATTTGATTGAACCAAAGGATGAACCAAAGCAGATGAACCATCCGAGTGAAACAAAGCGTTGAACCACTTGGTTGAACCAAGCAGTCAACCTTTTAAACTTTGAACTCATTGAACCTTTGAACCAAAGTGGTTCAACGGTTCAAGCCTTCTTTGCTTAGATGTTTGCCGATGGAGATTTTTTATTGAACCAAGGCACTGAAATAATCTTGAAAGTGACCAAGTGTTAGAAACTGATTCTTTTGGTTGAACCCACTTGTAGAAGTATTTGAACCTGTAAAAATGAACCTACCTGCAGAGTCTGTAGAAACCAAGTCCGTAGTTTTCTCTAACCTTGAAAGAGTCCGTAGATTTCAACCTGTGAATCCTGTTGAACTTGGCCTATAGAGTCTGTAGATTTTCTTTTCCTGTAGAGTCCGTAGATTCAAGCCTGCAGAGTCCGTAGATTTTTTGAGAAGCTTGAAAAATGAGGAATTTGAATGCCCAGGACAAATTTTGAAAAGGGAAGAGACAATTTTGGTCTGTAGGACCAAAATAGTTCAAATGTTGTCCCAAAAATGAGTGATATTTTTAGGGGACAACAGCTTGCTCCAGTTGGGGAACTTCTATTAATTGCAAAAAAGAATTGAAGGGAGTAGAATCTAGAATCTCTAGTGTCTTCATGTGTACCATTGGGCTATGAAGTCATGCTTACACAGAAATGAAAGGAATCAAAAAGAAAATAAATAAAACAAAATAGAATTAAAAACTATACAAATATACATATATACAGATGCAATGATCTGATACTTCAAGAGTTAAAGTGTTTCAAATGCTGCCCATTGTGAGGCATAGAGAAGAGTGTGCCATCTTGATATTTCAACAAAAAGCTATTTTCACCAATGTGTTGATGAATTATAAATGGGCCTCTTCAAAGAGAGTCAAACTTTCCATGCACCCCTTTGGTTCTCTCCTTTTGTCCCATAGCAGGACTTGATCCCCAATCTGGAAATCATGATTTTTGGCCTTCTGGTCAAAGAGATTCTTTACCAGACTTTGATGAGCAGCAATTATGTCCACCACCATGGTTCTCTATTCCTCCAGCTCGGTCAGGCACATGATTATTTTATCAAGAGAGCTTTCATATGTCTGATCTTCAATTGCCTTTGCCAATTTCAAGGCTAGCAATTCTAAGGTGATTGGTATCTCAGCATTGATACCATAAAGAAGTTGAAAAAGAGACATACCAATTGCCCTCTTTGGTGTGATTCCTTCTACCCATAGAGCATCAACCAATGCTTTATGCCATGTACTTTGATTTTCATCTGCTAGCTTCTTGATGATAGTTACTAGGTTCTTATTGTTGGATTCAGCTTGTCCATTCCCTTGTAGAAAATAATCAAAAGAATGAGAGAGTATAATTCCATAATGGAAACAAAATTGTGTAATCTCTTGAGAGGTGAAACATGTTGCATTATCAGTAACAATTTTGATCAGAACTCCAAACCTGGAAATGATATTCTCTTTGAGGAAGTTGCATACAACTTCTGAAGTAGCATGCTTATTTGGGATTGCTTCTACCCACTTGGTGAAATAGTCAGTTGCTGTAAGGACATAATCATGTCTAGCACTTGAAGATGGGTTTATAGTCCCAATAAAATCAATCCCCCATTGTTGGAAAGGTTCTTCTATGATCACTGGCTTGAGAGGCATAGCAGCTAACTTGGGTCTTCCAACAAATTGCTGATAGAGTTCACATTTTCTCAGCCACTTATGTGCATCTTGGAAAAGAGTTGGCCAGTAATACCTGGCTCACAGAATCTTGTGAGGAGTTACAGGAGTAGAAAAATGTCCTCCATAGGCTAGATTGTGGAAAGATTTCAAAAGCTAACTTTGTTGCTCTTTGTCTACACAGCGAAGGAATACTCCATCTATGCTTCTCTTGTACAAGCTATTATCTCAAAGGACAAAATTGGCAGCTTTCAACTTGATAGTCCTCCTTTTTTTGTAAGACAAATGAGCAGGACATTTACCATAAGTAAGGAAATGAGCGATACCTGAATACGACTCATTGGTAGTGGAGACAAAAAGGATTGTTGGTGTCTCTTCCACTTCAGTTTCTTCACGATGTGTGTCTTCTGGCTTATTGTCAGCAATTAATTGGCATAGGCCTTTACCCCTGACCAGCTTTGTCAGCTTAATGTCTAGATCAAACTCTTGGATCTTTGCAATCTAATTACCTCTTTTCATGCCAAACTCCTACTAAGTTAATATAGACTTGACTGTAGTGTCAGGAACTAAGGCAATAGTGTGTGAATTCAGAATATAGAAGCAAAAATGTTTGACTACTTTCACCAATGCATAAGCATGCCTTTCTACATTTGAATACTTCATCTCATGAGTTTTGAGAGGGCAACTCATGAAAGAGATAGGAGATTTCATACCTTCCTTGTCCTGTTAAACAAGAATTGTTAAAAAAGTGTGTTTAGACGCATAGCTGTATATGATGAAATCTTTGTTGTAATCTAGACAAACCAAGGTAGGGGCGTGAGCAATGGCGGTCTTAATATCCTAAAATGTTGACTTGCCTTCTTTAGTCTAGCTGAAAATGGTCTTCCCTTTCATCATGTTCACAATGTGTCTAGTCTTCTCAATAAATTCAAGAATGAATCTCCGTAAGAAATTCACCTTTCTGAAGAAAGAATGAATAGCATTTTTGCTTATAGGCAAATTAAGCTCTTGAATAGACTTGACTCTGTCTGAGTCAATCTTTATGTCTTCTTTTGACACAATGTGTCCAAGGAGTTTCCCTTCTATTACTCTAAAAATAGACCTCTTAGGGTTCAAGAAAATACCATTCTAGCGGTAGCACTCCAGCACTTGTTGTAAGTGGTGTACATGATCAGATCAACGCTTTGAAAAGACAGTCAAGTCATCAAGGTATACCACTATGAATTTACCAATCTCATCTTTGAAACCCAGATCCATTACTCTCTAAAAGGTAGCACCAACATTTATTAAACCAAAAGGCATTCTTCTATATGCAAATGTACCCCAAGGTGTGGTGAATGTAGTCTTGTGTTGGTCTGCTTCACCAACTTCAACTTGATTATATCTTGAGAAGCCATCTAGCATTGATAACATCTCTGAACCTGTCACTATTTGAAGCACTTGATCCATAATTGGCAAATGATAATTATCTTTCAAAGATGCTTGATTCAGATTCTTGAAATCTACACAAATGCAAATTTTGACATTCTTCTTCCTTACAGGCACTATGTTGGCAATCCATGTGGAATGATGGATTGGAAAGACGATTCTAGCATTTAATATTTTTTGTATCTCAGATAGAATAGTACCTGATATTTTTAGATTATACTGTCTATATTTTTATTTATAGGGCATTGAATCAGCCTTAAGAGGAATGTCATAGCAGATTTCATCAAGTCTGAGAGACTTCAAGTCTTCATAAGAATATGCTAAGACATCCATGTATTGACAGAGTAAAGAGATGAACTTGAATCTTTCTTCAGGGGTGCAACACTTACCAATGTTGACCATCTTGGGATTTTCTTTAGTGGTCAGATTTACTTGATTGAATCTCTGAAAAAACTTGAATCTGTTTGATATTGTTTGATGAATCTATCATGCTTGTCAAACAGCTTCTCAAGAGAAACTAGGCCTTTGGGAATTTTGTTTCTTTTCAGTTGTAAGAACTCTTCATTTATATCTAAATTGGATTCAGAGGCTGATTCATACTTTTAAGGTTCACTGTCTTCAAAACATAGTTGTTCAAAATTGTCTTTTCATTCCAAGAAGGAAATGATTTAATGGTCATCATTGAATACTTGCCAATGATCAGCATTATCAGGAACACTTGGTCTATAGACCAGCTCAATAGTATACCTATCTTCTTTGAAATCTAAATGAGAAACTAAGAGAGTTCCTGAAACAGCAAGTGCATCAGCTCTGTCATTAGACTCTCTGGGTATAGCAAAAATGTTGAAAGCATCAAAGCTTTCAATTTGGTCCCAAACTAGGTTGCGGTAGTAGCATAATATTTCATTCTTAGTTTGGTAAATATTTCTTATTCGACAAACCACTAATTCAGCATCCCTTTTGGCATGAAGAAATTTGATGCCTTTTTCTTGAGCAGCCTTCATTTCAAGTAGCAGAGATTCATATTCAGTTGTATTATTAGTGTTGCTAAACTATAATTTGTACAATGAAGGAAACATATCTCCTTGAGGAGATATCAACACAATTCCAGCTCTTGAACCAGTAGAGGAACAACTACCATCAAATTCCAAATTCCATATTTCATCTGATACTGATTTTTCTTTAGACTTTCCTTCATCAAAGATGGAGGATCCTTCTTCATCTATATTGCAGCTTACTAGTTCTTCTACTGATCCAGTTGAACTGGTTTCTGAGTTGATCTTTTCAAGAATTATATCAAATTTTTCATGTACTTCATTTGTAGATAGAAAATAGTTACCCATACCTGCGGATTCAAAAATAATTTGAGCTTCAGGGGCTGATGTCTAGGTGACCACATATTTTGCTTCCTTTTCAGTGAGTAACCTCTTCATTACGCTTTGTACAGGAATCCTTGCTTTAGATAGATCCATGCTTAGTTCTCCTCCCACATCCTTACAAAAATTTCATCCAAGTAAAATACCATAGGATGCTAGGACGTCAGCCACCAAGATAGTCATCTTGATTCTCTTGTCTGGAAAGGCTGCAAATGCAAATTGGGCATCTTTGATTTGCCCCAGCAATGGTACATGCTTGTTCTCCATGGAAAAACATTTCCCAAATGTCTTGGTCAGTGTGAGACCAAGAGACTCATCTACTTTAGAAGGCATGACATTATCAGATGCACCTGAGTCTATAATACAGTTACTCAGTTTGTGGCCATTAATTAACAAGGAAACATAGAAAAGTTCTATTTTTCTAGGAGCAACTAGGGGAGTAATGACAAGATTATTTGGAATAGGCGTGTTCTTTAGAGAATCAAGAGTTACCTTTTTAGTTTTTTGTCCTACAGGGATGGTTTGGTTCTTGACATATTGGACCAACTTATTCAATTGATCAGGGTTAGACTACAAATATTTGAACTCAGACATTTGTATTTTTGTCTTTTTGACATGATCAATTATGTCAAATGGCTGAATTGAACTAGGTACAGAGAAAGGTACTTAAACTTTTTGAGTTTTAGGAGGGATGGGAGGTGGGTTGGTTTGCAAATTTGAAGTAGAAGGGGAAGGAGAAATTGATGTATTTGCCTTTTGGGTGATTACCAGATCTTTTGACTGAAAAGGCAGAATGGTTCCACACTTAGCAATCGTGACTGCTGGCTGCAGTTGCTCTTTTGTCTTCCCTTTATCAACTTGCTGAACTGATTGGTTCTTGGATTTGGTAAACACTACATATGATCCATCAAAAGCTTCTCCTTTACTTCTGGGTTCATCTTGGTAGTTCAGGAAACCAATGTGGGAGTCGCCAACTGATTCTTCTTGATTGTCTTCAAGGAGATCAGCGTCATTTTCTTGATTCAATTTAGGCTGGAAAGAGAATTCTGATTCTGCTTCAAGATATCCCATTGTTGAATTGGTTGGAGGAGCTTTTAGGGAAAGTTTCCCTTGTGGGGAAGGAAGGTGATTTTGTTTCCCTTGATTCCTGGCAGCATTGCCTTGATATGACTGATTTAAAAATATCTTTCTGTATTAAGGAGTAGAAGACATTCCTTGAGCCATTTGCTTTTTGAGAGTAACTCATTTTCTAATTTATACACCATTAGATCTATGGTGTTTGTAGATGAATATTCAGAAGATGATGAAGCTCTATTTCTATTTGGATCTCTTCTTATCTTCCTTGCTAAAATGAGATCATCTTCTACTTCAGTGCCCAAATGTTGAGCTACAGCAAGATCTATTTGACCAGCACATCTCAAGAGAAAACTTACTTCAGGTAATTGAGAATTAATGAAAAAGCATTTGAGATTCTCAACTGTAGGTTGAGCTAATACAGGAATTCTATTCCTTAATTTGTCAAATTTGGCTATGAAGTCTCTCATAGGCTCATAAGGCTCTTTCTTCATCTTTGTAAGTTGAGCCAGAAGTGCATGTGCATCTTCTACAGGTTTGAATCTGGCTTCAAACTTATCTTTGAGAGTATTACAATCAGTCACTGATCGATCCTGTAGATGATAAAACCAATCTGCAACAGCACCTTGTAATGTTTCTATAAAAACCCTGACTGCTACATCTTCAAATTCTATTCTAATTACTCCATAAGCTAGGATGAAGGTTGTAATGTGTTCATCAGGATGAACTTTCCCATCACCATAGAATTTGGGGAAATTCTTCCTTGAACTGTGTGGAAGCTCATGTAAAGGTGGAGTAAGATTGAGAGGACCAAAAGCATTACCCCAGGGGCCTTGAATTGCCATTATAAGATTATGAAAAGAAGGGATAACAAATCTTAGAGGGGTAATTATTGGCAAAGCTCTATCAACAATAGAAGTAGATACTTCATCTGGCAATGGAGATCTGACTTTAGTAGGAGGAAAACTCTTGGTTCATTGGAGATGAGATGGTGAAGGAAATAGATAAAAATTACTTTATTGTACCAACTCGAATACAGGGTCAACGATACCTTTAGCCCTTATGCTTCGTGTATACCTTGAATCTGCCAGATTGTGAAACAAAAATGGAAAAGAATTGACCTTACTTCAGTTAAAGCTTGAGGCTTTAAACTGTGCATTCTTTCCCAGTTAGTGTGGAGGTGAATGGATAGATTATAAATGGATAATGGATTTTATATCCCCAGCAGAGTTGCCAAAAACTGTTGGTTGAATATTTTGTAGATCAACGCATTGATAAACAAAATAAGTCTGATCAACCAAAGTAGGAAGATTAGTCATCCAAATGTGTAGGTTTACCACATCAGAAGGGGACTGATCTCTCATCTCATCAAGGGGAGGTTCCCTATAGGTATGCTATATATATATATATATAGAAAATAATACTCAAGGGTAAGACAAACCATCCATCTCTCTTTCTTCAGAGATGATGTGTGCAAATCAAAGAAAAAACTCAAGGGAAATGACAGATAGCACTCCTCTTCTTTCAGAAGTACTATTCAACAAACCAAAAGAATACTTCTGGTAGTAACAACAAAATGTAGCAAAGGATGTAATAACCACAAATCGAGATGCAGGACAAAGTCTCCACCTGGATTGCTCAAGAGTAAGATACGAAGGACAATGAGGGCACAAAGTAATCCCAAGGTCCTTTACACAAAAATGAAAAGAAAACACAGTAAAGGTAATTATGGGGGCACAAAGTCTCTCCACACTTGACTCTTCAGGACACCTTCCTAACTTTTGTCACTAATTCTATCAGATGCGCCTGAGTCTATTATACAGTTACTCAGCTTGTGGCCATTAATTAACAGGGAAACATAGAAAGGTTCTATTTTTTCAGGAGCAGCTAGGGGAGTAATGACAAGATTATTTGGAATAGGTGTGTTCTTTGGAGAGTCAGGAGTTACCTTTTTAGCTTTTTGTCCTTCAGGGACGGTTTGGTTCTTGACATATTGGACCAACTTATTCAGTTGATCAGGATTGGACTGCAAATATTTGAACTCAGACATTTGTATTTTTATCTTTTTGACATGATCGATTATGTCAAATGGCTGAATTGAACTAAGTATAGAGAAAGGTACTTCAACTTTCTGAGTTTTAGGAGGGATGGGAGGTGGGCTGGTTTGCAAATTTGAAGTAGAAGGGGAAGGAGAAATTGATGTATTTGCCTTTTGGGTGATTACCAGATCTTTTGACTGAAAAGGCAGAATGGTTCCACGCTTAGCAACCGTGACTGCTAGCTGTGATTGCTCTTTTGTCTTCCCTTTATCAGTTTGCTGGACTGATTGGTTCTTAGATTTGGTAAACACTACATATGATCCATCAAAAGCTTCTCCTTTACTTTTGGGTTCATCCTGGTAGTTCAGGAAACCAATGTGGGAGTCGCCAACTGATTCTTCTTGATTGTCTTCAAAGAGATCAGCATCATTTTCTTGATTCAATTTAGGCTGGAAAGAGAATTCTGATTCTGCTTCAAGATATCCTATTGTTGAATTGGTTGGAGGAGCTTTTAGGGCAAGATTCCCTTGTGGGGAAGGAAGGTGATTATGTTTCCCTTGATTCTTGGCAGCATTGCCCTGATATGACTGATTTAGAAATGTCCTTCTGTATGAAGGAGTAGAAGACATTCCTTGAGCCATTTGCTTTTTGAGAGTAACTCATTTGCCAATTTCTACACCATTGGATCTGTGGTGTTTGTAGATTAATATTCAGAAGATGATGAAGCTCTATTTCTATTTGGATCTCTTCTTATCTTCTCTGCTAAGATGAGATCATCTTCTACTTTAGTGCCCAAATGTTGAGCTGCAGCAAGATCTATTTGACCAGCACATCTTAAGAGAAAACTTACTTCAGGTAACTGAGAATTAATGAAAAAGCATTTGAGATTCTCAGCTGTAGGTCGAGCTATTACAAGAATTTTGTTCCTTAGTTTATCAAATTTGGCTATGAAGTCTCTCATAGGCTCATAAGGCTCTTTTTTCATCTATGTAAGTTGAGCCAGAAGTGCATGTGCATCTTCTGCAGGTTTGAATCTGGCTTCAAATTTATCTTTGAGAGTATTCCAATTAGTCACTGATCGATCCTGTAGATGATAAAACCAATTTGCAGTAGCACCTTGTAATGTTTCTATAAAAAGCCTAACTGTTACATCTTCAAATTCTACTCTGATTACTCCACAAGCTATGTTGAAGGCTGCAATGTGTTCATCAGGATGAATTTTTCCATCACCATAGAATTTAGGGAAATTCTTCTTTGAACTACGTGGAAGCTCATGTAGAGGTGGAGTAAGATTGAGAGGACCAAAAGCATTACCCCAGGGGCCTTGAACTGCCAATATAGGATTATGAAAAGGAGGGATAACAATTCTCAGAGGGGTAATTATTGGCAAAGTTTTATCAACAATAGAAGTAGATACTTCGTCTGGAAATGAAGATCTGACTTTAGTAGGAATAAAGCTCTTGGTTTGTTGGAGATGAGATGGTGAAGGAAATAGATCAAAATCATTTTACTGTACTAACTCAAATACAGTGTCAACGATACCTTTAGCCCTTTGGCTTCGTGTATACCTTGAATCTGCCAGAATGTGAAACAAAAATGGAAAAGAATTGACCTTGCTTTAGTTAAAGCTTGAGGCTTTAAACTGTGTGTTCTTTTTTGGTTAGTGTGGAGGTGAATGGATAGATTATAAATGGATAATGAATCTTATATTCCCAACAGAGTTGCCAAAAACTATTGGTTGAATATTTTGTCGATCAGCGTACTGATAAACAAAATAGGTCTAATCAACCAAAGTAGGAAGATTAGTCATCCAAATGTGTAGGTTTACCACATCAGAAGGGGACTGATCTCTCCTCTCATCAAGGGGAGGTTCCCTATTTATATATATATATATATATATAAACAAAAAATAATATTCAAGCATAGGACAAACCATCCATCTCTCTTTCTTCAGAGATGATGTGTGAAAATCAAAGAAAAAACTCAAGGGAAATGACAGACATCACTCCTCTTCTTTCAGAAGTACTATTCAACAAACCACAAGAATACTCCTGATAGTAACAGCGAAATGTAGCAAAGGATGTAATAACTAGCAAATCGAGATGCAGCACAAAGTCTCAACCTGGATTGCTCAAGAGTAAGATACAAAGGACAATGAGGGCACAAAGTCCTCCTAAGGTCCTTTACACAGAAATGAAAAGAAAACACACTAAAGGCAATTATGGGGGCACAAAGTCTCTCCACACTTGACTCTTCAGGACACCTTTCTGACTGTTGTCACTAATTCTGCTTGTTGAATTAAAGGAACAAAAGATATATTAAGGAAAAATACATAAGAATAGTTTCCCCAACAACAAAGATATTACAGCACAAAGTTTGAAAATCACTTGATTTCTTATTCCAATAACAAAATATGATCAACAAACTGAGCTCAAAGTCTTAGAAGTGCCTTTCAATTTGGGCAGAGTTTCGTTCTGATTGTCAAAAAGAGATCCATTTACAATAGAAGAGAGTCCCTTATATAGCCTCTTCAAGGACTCAAGAACAGTAACACATCATGTTGCATTGAAATTTGTTAAGAAGACAGGCTGGAACTTAGGGGCGTTTACCCATTTGATTTTATCAATGCAGAGAAACAAGTCACGCTATTGAAAGTTGGCAACTTTCAATGTCCACCTAGCGATCTGATCCTACCTTCATCATTCCTCCTTTTCTGGTTAATTGAATCGGGTCCTGGATTCAATTTGTTGTTATGTTCCTTCCTCTCCTTCTGCTGGTCTTGGCTTTAAAGCCTATGAATGCATTTAGGTCTGTAGATTCAAAGGATCAACAGCTATTTTATGGGCTTTAAAATTGACATTCACGTGCCCGTCACTACGTTTTCAACAGCTAGTTTATTGTCTTGAATTTGACATCTTCGGGCACATCACCCCTTTGTCATTCTTCAGCTTTTTTGTTTGGCACTTTTCCAGAAAGAACCTGCCCTTTTAGGCCTTAAGAAATGATCTGCCTTGGGTCGAGAAGAGCCCCCCGCAAGGTATCTGCCCTTCAGGCAGTCTTCGAATGGCCTTCGGGCTTCTTGTTTTACATCTTCTTAAAGGGAAAGTGACCCTTTGGCTTTAGGGAAGTGTCCTTCTATTTGGCAGCCAAGAGTCCCCCGTGAGGGCTCCTGCCCTTCGGGGTCCTTCGGTGGCCTTTCACGGCTTTCCTATGGACTGTTTCTGTCGGCATTTTTCCCAGACAAATTCCCATGGACAAAAGTCCGGGGACAATTTCCTGCGAACAATGGTTCCGTCTGTTTGCCTTGGTTATTTCTTTAGGCTTTCTGCCCGCAGCTTCTCTGAATTCTTTCAAAATTTTTGTTCGAAGGAATTATGCCTTAGACTTTTTCGACTGACTTAAACAGAAATCTGAAAGAATTTACCTTTTGAGGCTTCTTTGAAAATGACCCTTTCGAAGGGTAATTTTATCATCCAAGTGCCCTCCGCAAGGGCACTTTGTCCCTCGGGAGGCTCTTTGAACTTTTGCATTTGAACTGCTCCTTTGAACCGTCTGAGTGAACCACTTGGTTGAACTAAGTTGTTGAACCGTTTGATTGAACCAAACGTTGAACCGCTCCATTGAACCAAGTCGATGAACTGCTCTTTTGAACCAAGTCGATGAACCAAGGCAATGAACCGCTTGGTTGAACCAAACGTTGAACCAAGCCGATGAACCAAGCTTTGAACCAAAATGGTTCAAGCCAATGGTTCAAGCCGATGAACCAATTGAATGAACCAAGCCTTTGAACCAACCGTTGAACCAAGTTTTGGTTCAAAATGGTTCAAGCTGATGAACCAATTGAATGAACCATTTGATTGAACCAAAGGATGAACCAAAGCGTTGAAACAAAGCGGATGAACCACCCGAGTGAAACAAAGCGTTGAACCGCTTGGTTGAACCAAGCGTTGAACCTTTTGAACTTTGAACTCATTGAACCTTTGAACCAAAGTGGTTCAATGGTTCAACGATTCAAGCCTTCTTTGCTTAGATGCTTGCCAATGGAGATTTTTGATTGAACCAAGGCACTGAACCAATCCCGAAAGTGACCAAGTGTTAGAAACTGATTCTTTTGGTTGAACCCACCTGCAGAAGTCTTTGACCCTGTAGAAATGAACCTGCCTGCAGAGTCCGTAGAAACCAAGTCCGTAGTTTTCTCTAACCTTGAAAGAGTACGTAGATTTTCTTTTCCTTCAGAGTCCGTAGATTCAAGCCTGCAGAGTTCGTAGATTTTCTGAGAAGCTTGAAAAATGAGGAATTTGAATGCCCAGGACAAATTTTGAAAAGGGAAGAGACAATTTTGGTTTGTAGGACCAAAATAGTTCAACTGTTGTCCCAAAAATGAGTGATATTTTTGGGGGACAACACTTTGCACCCATTACAAAGTGGTTTATAGCTCGCACGATTGTACCATCTTCTATTGACTATTTTCTATTTGATTATAGAAAGTCCTACATTTGATATACACTACATCAAATGAGTTTACAGATTGAATTGCTCTATTTGTTCATCTCAACATTTAAGAAAAAATATCTAAGCTTAACCATCGGTCCCAAGTGGGAGGAAATGTAGTGGGTTGAATTTTGATTAAAAGGGGAATATACCCCACAAAAGAAAACAAAACACTTAGCAAGCACAATATGATATGAGAATTTTTGTGATACGAGAATTTTTGTATTGGTACCTCTATGATTGAGTTTCAAATTGATTAATATTATTTAAATTTTTGTGATGTGGGCGATTTCTTGTATATTAATAATAGAGTGATGTTTGCATAACAAAATATAAAGGTAGTCTATCACATTATAACACGTACAAGGGGAATATATTTCATAAATGAAAACAAAACACTTACTAGATATACATGGGATGCAAAGAATCCTACACATGTAATGATTGTTCCTATTACACATGAGGTAATCGTTGCTAGATGCCTATAAAAAAGACATGGGCTCTAACCATAGACAAACAATTGACAATCGAAACATTGATCACCAAGGCTTAACATTTAATATCGTATCAAGATTATATTCAATCAATGACATGTATATCTCTCTTGCATTTACCTTTGAACGCTTTGCAAGAATAAAAGAAAGTATATATGTAAATCTTCAAAAATTAGAGGAAAAAAGATTGACTGAATTATATCTTCCACACCATTCATAAGAACTCTAGCTTTGTAATTATTGTTATATACAATCAAAAAAAAAGAGAAATAAAGATTTGTAACTATTATTACATATAATGCATTTTATAGCTTCAACGCTTTTATCATTAATATTATAAAAACTGGTATAATATTAAAATCTATATTATATAATCTAATATTTATATAAATTATATAATATATAAAATATTAAATTTTTAATGCATATAAAAATGATAATAAATGTTATATAATATTTTTACAAACATAATCAAAAAAATTGATAAATAAATTACGCGACTTAAAATTAAAAAAATAGAAAATAATAGAAAATAAATATAAACATTAATAAAAAAAAACATAAATTAAAATATTTTATTGTTACAGTAAACCAACTATGAACAACTTTTATCTAATTTCAATTTTTTCTTATACTATGAAAGCAACTGCTAATATAATTCCATTGTAGGAATGACCCTTATTGAATTGGATTTATGGTATATCAGTATGTATTCATGGTTAATGTTTATGAACTACAAATTGAGATCTTTAGTTGAACAAATAATTTGTATAGACAATATATGAGTGTAACACCTCTCCCTTGTTAAGAAAGTACCTTCATCAAGATAATTTTAGGATAGATGGTATATTAAATTTCCATCGCATCTCAGGAATGATTGATATTTTACATGTAGCATTCATTGAATATTTGGATGTAGGTCATCATGGGTTGTAACCGATGAAATTAATTTTATTGTGTGACATATTTAGTATAAGTACATTTATGTAATGTTGCAATTAATGTTTACATCATTTCATTTTTTTTTTAATGGATTTCATCATTATTTTTATATTAAATGTTAATTTTTAATTTTATTATATGTTTTTAGTTATTTTTGTTTAAAATTTTAATTAGAATATTTATTTTTGATAAATTTATATAAAATATATTGAAAGATATCATTTTCGAGGTGTCTATTTCATTTATGTCACAAATTTAATATAAAATAAGCACCTCGAAAATGATATTTTTCGACGTCTTTTACATAAATTTATTTAAAATAAATATATTAGTTATTTTTTAAAATCTTATTTGTATGTGCATTTACATCAACATAATAATTATAGTAAAGTATCAATGTAATTCTGGGAATTATATGATATAGAAATTCAATTTAGAGAAGTTCAATTTATTTCAACTAAGTTGAAAAGTTTAAAATTGATTATGGTTCTAATGTTCCACGTGATTTTTTATTTAAATTGTTTTATGTTAGTTTATTATAAAAGGTTAAATTAATAAATACTAACATATTATATTTTTTTGAAATGAGTTTTTTTGTTCTTTTTTTAATTTATAGTAGAAGTTTTTTTGTGTTTGGAGATTTTGGGTAGAAGGTCATCGTTGTGAGGAAGATTGTCATTGATTATTTTTACGGTCTTGATTTTTGGACAGAAGGTCATCGTTACACGGAAGACCAATATTGCTTTCCCTTGCACTCATGGTGGAAGCTCCCTTGTGTCTAGTGACTCTGGGAAGAAGGTCATCTCTATGTAGAAGATTGATACTGCTTCCCTTCATGCCTATAGAAGAAGATCTTTTGTGTCTGGGGATTCTAGGCAGAAGGTCGTCATTATGCAAAATATTGGCATTGCTTCCCTTCTTGTTCATGGCAGAAGCTCCATTGTGTTTGGGTATTCTAGGCAGAAGACCATCGTTACATGCAAGATCGACGTTGCTTCCCTTCATGCCCATCACAAAAGCCCTTCTGTGTCTGGCGATTCTAGACAGAAGGCCATTGTTGTGCAGAAGACTAACGTTGCTTACCTTCCTAATCATGGTAGAAGTTCCCATGTGTCTGATGACTCTAGGCAGAAGGTTGTCACTATGCAAAAGTCTGAAGTGGTGCATAAAATGAACATTGTGCAGATGACAGACCTTGTGTAGAAGACTATGGCAGAAGGTACAAAGCACAAAATTGACTCAAATCAGATCTACCTAACCAATCGTAGAACCATTGCTGCCAATAAAGTCCCAGACGTCATAGAAGTAGAAGCTACATTGAACCTTAGAAAACATTTGTCCCTCATTGAAGCAATATCTCATAAGATAGATCCACAAGTAATTCCCATACCTCTCAAACCTACATCTTATAACCTTGTTGTGACCTTTGATGAAGAGGAGATCAGATAAATGATCAGATCAGAGGAATTCTTCTCAGCCAAAGGTCTCATTTGTAGCTTCGTAGATTACTAGCCAAAACTTCAAGAACTACACGCTTGGATCTTGAAGCATTGGTAACCCCTCCTAACAGCTACTCTTGATATTTACCTTTGTGTAAAAAGTTTCTTTATTATTGTCTTTCAAAATATTGAAGACAAGGAAAAAATTCAAAATAATTTGTGGTGCTTGAATCACCACCCCCTGGTCATCAAACCATGGTCCCTTACCTTTAACCCCCTCATAGAGCCACTCAATGTTAAACCCATTTGGATTCTTCTGCCTCATCTCCTTCTTCAATTTTGGACTGAATCGAGTGTAAAGGTTATTGGTAATTTATTGAGTGATTACCTACAAATGCATCTAGATACTGATCATTTTTATCACAATACTTTTTCCATAATATTGGTGAATATTGACACTTCCAAGAATTTTTCTGAAAATATCACTTTACAAGTTGGGGACCGCTCTTGGTCCCAACCCCTGGATTATGAAAGTTTACTATTTTGGTGTCATAGTTGTTTTAATACAGGGCATTTAATCAAAAAATGGAGTTTCCTAAAAAAAAAAAAGTATGAATCCTCTTAGTGGAAATACTTCAACCTTGACCTTTTGCAGGTGGACGCTGAAGAAGATTCAGATGGTTCTGATAACGATTCTACATCAGCTTTGGAAGATCCTGAACTCTTTGTTCTAAATAAGGACCTTAAAAGTCCTCAATTTGAAGATGTTCTACTGAAAGACCTAATCTCTTCAAAGAAAGCCACGAACATGGTAGTCCCCTTCATACCAATCTCCTCCTTCAATAAAAACCTAGGGTGGAATTATCTAAGGTAGAAACATCCGAGGACCCAATAGCGGAAGACAAATCCCAGCTCTGTATTATTGCAGAGATAAAGAAGGATGGATAAAAGTTGAGAAAAATAAAAAAGGTACTAAATCAATGTTACAACCATCTTGTATGACCCTCCGCTTAGGGGGAATCTGGGCAGAAATACCTGGCTCGGAGGGACTCATAATAGATCCACAAAAGACAATTGTTGAAGGCAGAAAGAAAGCGGAAGATCACTAAAAATTTAATAGAAAGTGGTTGGGCAGAGTCAGTCTGTTTTATCTTGTTAGTTGTTTTTGGCATGTTGTTGTTATGCTTACCTCACTGTTGTTGATAGAGGCATACTTTTTGTACGTAAACGATTCATCTTTCTCTTCTTTATATTAAGTTTCAAAATCTTCAAAACTCATAACTTTTACCCTATCAAATTAAAAAAATATATTTTATATAATAATATTATCTTTTTTCTTAGATTAATATTATTATATTTTTTTAAATTACATTTTAAAAATTTAAAATATATACTCTTATATATATATGAGAAAACTTAAAAATCCAAAGATAAGTTATTGAAATATTTATATGGATTTATGATATGTTCTAGAATATAAATGTGTTTTATTTTTTTGTTTGTTGTTGTTGGGGATATATTTCTATCTCAGCGAAATGTATATTATCAAAGGATTCCAAATTATTTTAAGAAAAATGAACAACTATGATTTAATTGTGAGTGACGCTGTTTGAGGATTCAAATCTTAGGAAAAGGTACATGTAAACTAAAATGATATGGTTAGACTTTTTTTCATTTGGTGAATGTCTCATAATAATATTTGTGTTTTTGATGCTACAATTTTCACATCACATGAGAATTTGAACATCCGAAGTTTGTATATTTGAATAAATTCCACACGCACCGATTATTCAATCTTAAAAATACCCTTATTTAGTATTATATATTTTCATTATTAAACAACTAATACTACATGTTGATAGTTTGCTTCGGGGAGCCTTGAATTTTACATATATTTCGTCATATACTCTTAATCTTGTAACTTCATCTTGAGATTTTTTTTTCACAAATGAACTTTTGCGTTGAAATTACTTGTCCGAAAACCTTTATGCCTCCTTTGTTGCATCCTTCATTGATAATATATGTTCTTGCCTTCTTCGGTGTGACAACATTGATAAGTTTTACCTTCTAGTTTGTGGTTTAAACTTACTTTCAAGAATAAAAGACATTGGCAACATCTTATGAAGATGACACCCACTATTTGGTCTAAGTGTGTAGAATTATTTTGATTCTCATTAATATATACTAATGCTTGGCATGAGTTGGCATGAGTAGGAGTCTAGGTAAAAGACACTTGTTTTTTCGTTACTTCTTGTGTCTCTAACATGCACATCTTTATATGTAAGATAAAAATAGAGAGTGACATTTTTGATAGAAATAAGAGTCGTGAATTGGTTTTAATATTTATTGTTAATCATGAAAACGTTTTGTTTGTGTTAATGTATGTAGTAGTACTATTAAAGTATTAAATTAAGTATTTGTAACAATTATTTTGAAGCATTCAATTTAACAATAGAATATTATGTAAAACAAATTTGTTTTATTGGTAAAGTTTTAGTTTGATGGTCATTGTACATTTGGGGTTTTAATTTCAATCAAATTTTCAGCAGAGATCTCGACAAGTGTCGCCACCGTGGAGTTCAATTGAAACAGAGCGAAAGGCCAAGTGTAAAATGGTCCTGAGTCCCAAAGGCCTACAATGACACCATGTGACACCATTACAAGAACCCAAGGATTGGAAAGGAGCAGTAAGTGTAAAGATAGTGCAGAGTCCTACGATCATGCCCAATAGCATGATCGTGTTCAATCCCAAGAAGTTCAAAATGTGTGGATGTGATGACATCAACAGAACACTATATTAAATTTAATAGTCATATTAAATGTCATTTTGTAATTCCAAAGTTTGATTAAGTCCCAAAGGTTTTACTTTGTCAAGATCTCAACAAGTGTCATCGCCATGGAACTCGATTGAAACAAAGCTAAAACCTAAGTCTAAAATGGTCCCAAGCCCCAAAGACCCACGTGGCATGATCCCAAACAATCAGGTCTTTGGGAGACGCTGATGCATGGACCTGATGATGTCTGCAAAACGTAGGATTAAATTTGAAGGGCGTATTAAATGTCCAAACTATCAAAACCAAGAATGGGTATGTTTGATAAATAACTGAGTTTGCTTGAGTCTCATGGGTCTCAACCATGATTAATTCATGTCAGCATCACGGGAGCCGGGGTCTGGGTGGGTAAGTATTTCTTTAGAGATTTGCTATAGAAATTTCTTTTCTTTTTGGTTCTTTGTCTATGTTGATTCATTTAATAGTGGTATGGGGTTAGGCTAACTATTTGTAAGTAATTTGTTTAGTCTAATAGGTATTTGTGATAAGTACAGTCACTATGCCATTTAACTCCTGAAATAGTTTTGTAACTTATTTTTAGACATTCAATTTAACAGTAGCAGATTACTCAAAAGAATATTGTGTTGTCGTTATAATTTTGGTTTATTGGTCATCCCAACTTTTCATTTTTAATTTCAATCAAATTGTAGAAATAATTTTATATATTTTGATCTTGTTTATATTTTAAAAATCTATATATAAACACTGAATTTTTTTCTACTTGCTTTGTCAAATTTTTGTAATGTAAAATAATTTTTAAAAACAAACTATTATTAATTTTAAAACAATATTTTATATTAATTTACATTTAAATTAGAATATTAAATTTATATTTATTTATATTAATATATGATAAGATGAAATACATAACTTATTGAAAATATAAATGAAAATGAAAAAAAATAAATTAAAATATAAAGTATATATGTATTTTAAGTGGCTATTCTTCCGTATTAGAAGTGAGTATATTTCATTTAATGGGTAAAAAATTAAATTTATTTTCGTATTTCTATTTCAACTTATAAGTCAAATTGCACTATATCAAATATAACTAAAAATTTGACAAAGTAACAAATTCATGTTCTTAAAATATAATTTATTTTTAATACGTATTTAAAAAATAATATCAAATATAAACTAATGTCAACTACATTCCAATTGTCATTGTCATTGTCCCGCGTTTATATTTTAAGATTATAGTTGATATTCAATTCTTATAACTAATTGGACAATATAATTTTTTTATATTCTTCTCAATTGAAAATTTTCTATTTTTTCTTAAAAAAACAATATTGTCATATCACAACACTCAATAAAAAATTAATAATAATTTTTTAATTTTCTATTTTCAAAATTACTTTTATCACTGAAAAACTTTAAAAAATAATTGCTTTTTTACTATCCACATTTTTTAACATAAATTTATATTTCAAAATGATTACAATATTACCTACTACAAGAGGTATTAATATCACCTACTGGAACAGGTAGTATGATTACTTTGTCTACTAGGGCCATTTGCTTAAATCACCAAACCACTAAAGCTCATATCAATATATTTATTAGTTA
Source organism: Torreya grandis (assembly GCA_037957365.1). Taxonomy (NCBI): domain Eukaryota; kingdom Viridiplantae; phylum Streptophyta; class Pinopsida; order Cupressales; family Taxaceae; genus Torreya; species Torreya grandis. Next base: position 1,408,777 of record JARHVA010003199.1, read on the forward strand.
TTTATATATGTTGGGCTGCCCAGTTGCGTTTCAACACATCATAGGCCACCTTAAATCTTCTTCTTTGACAGACGTGTCCTATATACCTATATTCACCAGGACGTTAAAATCCAAAAATAAATCCTTAAGAGCGGACGCTAAATCATATCACAATATTCAATTGCAATCGATCAATTTCTTCTATGCTCGTTACTTACCCAGAGATATGAGGGTCGATTCCTGTGGCCACCTGCACAACACAAAACACACACTCTCTTCGCTCTGTTGTTGTAAGCGAACCGAACCAACAAAACTAAAAAGATTACAGTTTGGAAATACTTATTGCAATACGAAAATAATCTGAAATGAAGAGATAAATAAAGAGCGGAATGAACAATTTTTATTGTTGTTATTGTGCGCAAACAACTTTAATGCGAAAAATTTATAGCGATGTGTTAGTCCAGTGTGATATGGGAATTAGAGAGGAAGTGGATTGGATATATTTAGCCAGGTTAGGGTTTTATCGAAAATAGCAGGTGATTTTGAGGGTTTTAATAGTATTGAGGGTTTCTATGACATGGCACTGCTTAGAAGGCGTGCAGGCAAAGCAACTGCTTGCCAGAAATGGAGCCTCGGTAATCTTGTGCTAGCGAAGGTCAAGCATTTTACGGCATCGCCCGCTAAGGTATGTAAGCTAATATTATATTTATTAGTTTTTATTATATTTAAACTGTTATTGTCATTATCTTCCTTTTATATTTTAAAATTATAGTTGATATTTAATTTTTGCAATTAATAGAATAATATAAGTTTTTATGTATTTTTTTTTAAATTAAAATTTCTTTATTTTTTTGGAAAATAATTTTGTCATATTAAGATAGTCAATAAAAAATTAAATAAATAATAAATTTTGAATTTTTTATTTTCGAAATTATTTTTATCACTTAAAATATTTTAAGAAATAATTTTTTTTAAATATATTTTCCAGCACAAATTAATAATACAAACTAATTATAATATTCTCCACTATAACAAATACTAATAAATACATTTAATTAGACGTGAAATGATCAAGTCCAACTAATATTTGAGGCCTACGTATTTTTCCTCTAAATGTTCTATCGCGTGCATGCAAATCTGAAATCAATGAGTTTTAATCTATCTTTTAATTCAGCTCAACATGTCTATACCAATGCACCCACCTCAATGTGTTAGGACTTGCATGATTCCTTTTCCTATTGGAAGCTTATGAATTTTTTTTAACTTACTTGAAATCTTCAACTCTTACAAAGCATTTATATATATTATGCCCATCATATGTTTTGATTTATTTTTTATTGGAATATAAATATTTTATATATGAACGTTGTAATTTGTTATAATTAAGTTGACGAATAATTAATTTTATTTACTTTAATATTAAGAAATGAGGAATATATATTATATCAAATAAATTAGTATTAAAAGTTGACGGGTATTTATTCTATCAATTTTTTTTGAAATATAAATTTAATTTCATATTTTTATAATATCTTCTAAGATTTGTATTTTAGTAGATAACATATAAATACACTTTACCATCATTTATATTAATCATTCTACAATCTTTTTAATAAAAGAAAATTTGACTTTAAAAAAATGTTGTACATATTTATAAGTCTAAGAATTATATGACAAAAAAATTTGATAAATGAAAACAACATACAAATGTTTCCTATTTAATTTAAATATTACATTTGAAATATTTAACCACCAATGTATAAGGTATCATTGTGTTCTCTTTATACATTTAGTAGAACTAATTTTGTCTCACACAACTCAAATCATGTGGTAAGCAAATTCTTGCTCGAATACTATTTAAATCTTATATTAGTCAACCATGACATAAATAAGGTTAAATCTGTAAATCAATTTAAATACCAAAAAAAACATAAAAGCCCCTTCTCCAAAATGATACTCTTGGAAAACCATGAAAAGATTAGGTTCCTCTATAAATATAATTACGTTGGAAGCTTATACAATGGGAAAAGCCCTGCAGATTCGTCTCACAAAGAGACAAAACGACATATTCCATTGTAAACAACTTGGTTTTGAATAGTGGCGGTTTGAGGGAAGTGGTGGTGCAGAGCAGTTTGGTAGCGCATGACACCATTTATGGACGCTTTGCAAGGGATGGTCGTCATAAGGATAAATATTATGCAACTTTAAGCCCCTAAACCTGTCGTCCTCCTCAAAACCTCCAAACATACTAGCAAGATGATTATTATTAGTATTAATGTTACTACTAACCCCTCCGATGGCCATGAAAGGTGGATGATCCTCCGTGTTGCAAAACTGGTATTTCTGAAGTAGCGAAGCATAAGATGATGCTAATTGAGCCACATGTTCGGTGCTTAAAATGCTTCTCCCGTGATTCGAACAAGTGACCTAGTGCAAACCAAACATATTTCTATTGGATGAACATGCAAATAATTGTTTAGATTGATGATGTTTGTTATCACCACATCCCAACGTTTGAACCTCCCGAAGCAGCTTTTTCATCCAACAACATTAACATTATTGCCATATCAAGTTCTATTTTTTCTTTTCTTTAACTTAGCCCAAGAGCAACACCACCACCATTCTTTTTATCTCAATTATTTCAACTCAAGTGGAACCACATTCCATTTCAGTCAAGGATTTCAATGGATTCAAAAATCCCCTTTGCGCTTTCAACAAACTACAAATATGCATTTATCTCCATCTCTGGACATGACATATATCTAATGTATATGTATTTTGGTCGTGTATCTTTTTGGGAGTGCAAGTCGCTTCACGTTTGTTTCTTACGTTTAACAATTATATCATGAAAGCAACTTTCTTTGATTCCGTCACGAGTTTCATTATACATTGGCCGACGCATATTTGAATGTACGTTATTGTGAATTGATGGGAAGGGTAGAGGGAGACCCACATTTAGTTGGTTAGAATAATTTATGATTGGTTTTGGGGGTTATATTTAAGAATTAAATGGCAAGGTTAAAATCCTCAAAAGGGATGACATATGATAACATCTACTATCACTTTGATAAGTTATGGATGGTCTCTTTCATCCTTCCAATTAGTTGTTGTGGGTTGTTTTGTTGGGATCTTCACAACCACATTTATGATTTGTTTATTGATTTAATCAATGTCCCATTAGCCTTTAGTTAGGATACATTGGAATTTTAGGAGGATTTTATTTTGGTTGAAAATATTTATTCTTATTTAAATTTTCTTATTCTATTAAATAATATGCTTTTTAAATTTTGTAATAAATGTGGTTAATTCATAATAGTAATTTTTAAAGCATATTAACATTTTGGATATATTTATTCCATCATCATTAAATTTTATTAATTATAAACATAAATTTGATATATTAATTATTGTAAAGATTTTTGTTAAAATTATATGTATGTATGTATATTGATGATGTCAATAAAATATTTATTTTAATTATTTAGTTTGTTGCAGTGAGAGGTGTAACTTACAATGACAGTCAAGTAGTGTAATGGCATGAGTAGATACATTTTATTTTTGTTTGAGCCGACATATCAAAAAAAATATAAAAATATATAACTAGCAATAAAAAGGCACATTCCCACTAACCAAACTAATTCAAAATAATTTTCATCTTTTAAGTGATCAGATTCAAAGCCTAAATGTGTTCTCACGATTTGTATAAATGGGGATGATGGATTATCAAAAATGAGAGGTTTTTTTTTGCATTTGAAGGATCCACATGGGGAAATAAAAATATATTACAGTTAATGTTCTTTTATGTAATTACTAAATTTTATTATGTGTTTTAGTTGGAGTGGACAGATTCGACGTGGCACTAGGTAGAGTGTGGTGTCCATATCTTGCATGATTTGGACATCATTCATCTCATCCATTTTAGCGTTGCATTCTCTAACCAAATTGGTAATCTGTCAAACCCTATCACAAGTAATCATTGTGATTGAAAATTCAATTTCAAAGAACCTAATCCTATGTATAACATATGTAACCCCAATTCCCTTAATCTATTGAGACAAAATGGCATTAATTATGAAGGAGATAACAATTGGGAATTTCTTCAAGCTATTTTGTAAAGTTATAGTTGTCTTGTGATATAATTTCAAAAGGACTATATGATCTAGAATACTTTTCATGGTTTGCATGTTTTATGATACTTGATCAATATTCTTCTATGGGATAGAGTTCCTTCTACTTTGGGAAAATTTTGATTAAATTAAAAAAATTATTAAATAATACTAATCAAGTCACATTCACTAAGTCACTTTCAATTCTTTTGTTGCGTTGTGCAATCAAGGTGGGCTATGGGAAGAGGTACAAGGCATGTATAAGAAAATGTTCTTAGGATTTTTTTGAGCCAACATATCTAAAAAATTATAAAAAATTATAAAAAATATATATTCGGCCAACACGTTACTATTGTCGCTCGAACCATGCACCTGTTGAATTGGAAGAATTAGTTAAATGAGACAATGGGAACATTCCCAACATTGTGGGACCCTTATGCTCCTTGGGATGAACCTTCAGAGTAGGCCAGATTACTTCTATTCTAGGTGCACCAGTTTAAGACCAGTGTGTAGACCTAAAGATTAGAAAGGTAAATCTACCACTAGTCTAAACCTAAGCATTCGAGGGAAAAGGGAGGGAGAAGGTAAGAAAGTGATAAAATAAATAAAGGGTGATGTACCGAGAATAGATCAAGCACTCCCACTACCCTAATAAACACACTATAAATTTTTGAGAATGAGACAATATCACACAAACTCCACCAAGGATACTCTAAATGCATAAGTATTTCGTATGGAGGCATGGGAACACAACACAACATTGAGAGGGATGAATTTTATCCATATATAATGCCTACACATATTTGAGTTCACACAAAATATAACCTAAAATTGAGTTCCAAGTTTTGTACAAAGGTGCTGAGAATGGACAACAATGAGAGGGGCGAACATTAACCATAGACAAAGATCAATAAATGCAAATAGCACACAAAATACAAGAAGAATGAAGGGAGGTGAATTCAATTTTTATTAAAATATAAGGTTCAGCCAATAGAGGTGCTCCTAGAGGGAAAATTTTCACAACATTTTATGGTAAAAAAGTCTTCCTACAATGATAAATATGCTTGCTTATATAGGTAATTAGAGAGCTTACGGTCATTACTCCATCTCACCCACTATTGGGGTAGTTGAAATATTCAAGAATGTTTTGGGAAATAGCTGAGATTTTTTTTGGGAAGTGAGTACATGTCCATGCTATGCATTATTGGAAATGATGCTAGGTGTCAGTAGTCATCTTTGCATTAAAGTCCGTAGACTTGTCAAATCAAAACACCACTCCAGCTATAATATTGACCAATTTAATTTTAAACTTTTCCAATTTTAAATTAATATAATAATAAAAAGAGAGAATTTAGATTTCCAATGCAATAAATGGCATAAAAAATTGAGCTTTAGATAAAGAGATATTGTTAAAAAACCAACACGTGGTCGCACAGTTGCATCAGCACCTTTAGAACATGGAAAAATGGAAAATCATAGCATAAGATATGAGCAAAACCCATCATATCTTATATCACTGGAAAGCTATTGAAAAGGCACTCAAAAGAGTATTTTTATTTTTTTTAAATGATTAAAATGACTCCTCCGATCTGCCCTCTGAGTGTTTTCTGGAAAAAAGTTGGCTGAGTGATAAATCTTCTCAGAAGGGCTACTTTGCACCATTATAAATTTTCACTGGAGACTCATGCAGCTGTGAAACTAAGTGCATTGTCTTATCATGACATTAGGTTACAATCATGTAAATTTTCATGGAATTTATACTTCATTTACCCCTACATAAATAGGAATCAAAAGTGCTCATCAGGTAAATTTAACAACTGGAAACTCAAAAAATTGGCTAAGTATAAAATCAAACTCAGAAGCCAATCTTCGTAGTTGCATAGTTTGCATGTGGGAGTGAATTTTATGAAAAAAGTTTACCTACATATTTTCTCTATACTTGGATACCACCATGTTAAATTTTAAGGTAATTGGACCTGATTTGACCCTACGCAATGGTGTTCAAAAAGTGCTTACTGCATAGATTTGGCACCTGGAAACACACAAAAATCTACGTTTGGGCAGTTTTCATGGCTATGTATCTTCAAAAATAATAGTAATTTTATATGGCCACTTTCACCATTGTATTTTTCTTACATTTTACTATCCTCATACATATTTTAGAGAGAAAATAACATGATTTAGTCATGCAAAATTGCTCCCAAAAAGTGTTGTGCAGGCTAATTTGACACTTAGAGCTCTAAACCGTAAAACTTGCAAACTTGAACCTCTCCACTTCGGCTTGAAAATTTTCATTTATGAATGTGTAAAATAGTTTAGATACATCATCAAAGGAGATAATATTTAATCAATCCTTGTTGAATGATAAATCTTAATATGTATAACATGTAACAAATAAATTTATATTGAGTGATTGAAACACATGGAGAAACACAATATAATGAAACATCCATCTATAATGATTTTTTTGAGAATGATGATAATGAACATCACATAATGACCCTAATTCATCTCTCTCCTAATTAAGAGGAATTTACTTCAGCTGTAGAGTCTAATGTTGACAAATGCTTGAATATCCCTTATATGGTTGAAGTGTTAACATCATTTAGTCTAATAAATAATGTAGCTCTTGCACCCACACCTTTAATGATAATTCAATGAAAACCAATATATTTTATTGAAATATATGAGAAGATAGTAGAACCTATGGAAGGTAAAATGTCAACAAGAACAGTTAAACATCATGCTTAACTTGTATTTGACTATGCATTGGAGAAGAAAACCCATATAAAATGATGTTAACTATTTATTTAATTGATGAAAATACAAAAAATGTGCCTTTTAATGCATAATTTAGGGTTAACAATAAAAAATCTATGGGAATAAATAATGCAATACTAAAAAATCTAAGTATTGGATTTGATGCAATAGGTAATAAAACTAAAATATATATATTAATGTGGCAAGATGAGTAAAAAAAGAATGTATAGTAAGTCAACATCTAGAGGCTGATTTATCAGTCAAAAAAGTATAGGCCTAAACTTGAATAAGAAAACTCTAATTAATATACTAAAAATAAGAATACTTGATGACCCTTTCCTCATAGATTATTAGGCATTTAGTGGTAAACTCCCATGAAAATACAAGGTATTAGTTGAAGGAATTAGACAGTTGATTGATTTTTTTTGGCATGACAACACAAGGGTTGCACCTAATATAAAATACTTTTTTAAAAGAAAAAAAAGATTCAAAAAATCATGAGCCACATGTAAAATATTTCTTGGAAATGACCCAAACACATTTTTATAAAAAAATATTCAATTTTTTTAAGGGAAACAAAGAATTAACCTAGGTCATTTGAGATGTGTAAGTCTTTGTACATTAAAATCAACCAAACACACATCACATGTTGTAGGATCCATGTTGAATTTTTTGTGCATTTTGATGAGATTTTACATTGTCCTTTACATATTGACAATAATATATAGGAATGTATGGTGGCTTCTCCACCTAATATGTTAGAGAGTTTTTCCCAAGTATTTTGTGTCAAAGACTTAGAGGGACAATTTTATTATTTCCAAATAATGTTTAGATGGAATATATAACACTTGTCATGGTTTATCACATTTGACCAGCTATATACATGAAAAAAAACTATATGAATTTGGAAAGCAACTAGTTGATTTTAATTGACATAGAGAGAATAAATGGAGCTATAATTAGTGATTTGAGGGTTTCAACTAGGCAGAGATCACTATCGATAGTTTGTGGGGAGAAGAGAGCTGACGGATCTAAAAATAAAGGTGATGTAGATGTGATGCAGGAGCATCTTGAGAGTGCTTAGTTATGCTAGGGATATATATATATATATATATATATATATATATATATATATATATATATATATATTGTAATCAGGGACACTTGTCAAGAGGAGAAGGATAGGTTTATTTGGATCATTTTTAGTTATTTTAGACTAAATAGAGGATTGACAACCGTGTAAGGGGAATCAAGCCATAAGTGGCGTAGGTTGAGAAAGTCTATGTTTAAAACATTTGTTGAGTTTTTCTAGGTGTTGGTTGAGTGTTATTCCTAGTAAATTAGGACTATTTCAATATTGTGGGGCGTAGTATAGGCAGTAGAGTAGGAGGTTGTGTAGGAGGAAGTGTAGGAGCAAGTCCGGAAAAAGGACTGTATTTTGATAGATTTTGTAAATGACTGTTCTAAATAAAAATAAAGGATTACTTCTGTTGTATAAAATAAAGGATTACTTCTGTTGTTGATGTGGCTGTTGGATTTGCCTGGCAATGCTTTGGGCAGAATCGACATCCTTATTAATAATACTGGTTTAAGAATATTGCTCTAGATTTGGACGAAGATACATTGCCACAAAATGGTAAATGTAGATTTATAGAATACTAAAGGTTTGGCACAACAGAATGGGAGTAGTTTAGTTTCTCCGCCAGAATAATCGTAAGCAGTCCATTAAAGAAAAAATCATGATTACTGGTGTCGTAAATGTTTTGTCCACTGTTGTTTCAATCTACTTAGTGGATAAAGTTGGGCGAAGAATGCTTCTATTGAAATCTGGAGTGCAAATGTTTATTTCACAGACAATTATAGGAATTCACTTGAAAGCCGCATGCCGGTTAAATCAGTAGCTGATAGTGCTCCTCGCCAATTTCCCAAGTCACCGCTCGCTTCCCTGCTCAAGAAAAATTAGGTAAAGGCAAATGAGGTCAATCGCCTATTGGTGACCATAAATGTATTGGGTAGTGCTGGACTGTTGAGATTTTTGGTGATTTGTGATGATCTAGTGCAGAAAGTGATAGAAACTGCACTTAAATCATATGCTCGTGAAGGCCGTTTGCCCGTTCTTGGACAAAACACCAAGCAGTTCGAACTACACAGTGCTAATAGTGGCTGTGGTCAAGCTCTGGATCCATTTGAAATAATTGGAACCTTGGGAACAAGGAATTTTTTGCTATGCAAGAAACATGAGTGTAAACTTAAGCCAGAATTAGGTGATGTGGAGGAGAGTCTACAGATGGAAGCCGTCAAAGTGATCAGTTGAACCATTCGCCATATAAGGTGACATTGTTTTTTTTTTGTCTGAAATACATATATGATTTAATTCTGTCAAATATATATATATATATATATATATATATATATATATATATATATATATATATTAGCCCTGTTGGATGTATGCTGGTTTATCAATTGGTAGTCTAAAGAAGACATCAGTCCATCATTTGGTATCAGGCCGTCTTAGCTCAGCTTGTAGAGCTGTTACAGCATGTTGGATCAGAGTTTTTAGAATTTGCAGAAGGTCTAGTTTTATTTTTCATCATTTGGTATCAGAGCGCAAGGTTCAAGTTCTTGGAGAAGCAGCTACATCAAAGAATTAGGTATGGATGTTTTGTGAAAATATTGTTCTGAAGAAATTGTATGTTGGCAAATTGTGTTGGGAAAGTGGTATACAATAAAACCTATCCAAGTAAAGGTGAATTGAAGCTTGACAGGAAATAAAGGTTCTTGAAGACCTTGAAAGAGAAGATTAGTGACAAGAAGAAGATCGTCCTAGGCAAAATGGAGGTATAAACAGCCTTGAAAGGTAGATGGTTTGATTTATTGTACCTTATTTGCATTTGTAAAGTTGGAAAAGGTAGAGATTTTTGAATTTCAATGAAGAATAGATATAGCAGTAAGGCTTAAAAGGTTTGAAAGAGAAGTGAAAACCTTGAAGTGGAAAGAAAGGAGTGAGTGGCAAGAAAGAGTCCAAAAGCCATAGAGGCTTGAAGAACAAAGAAAGAGAGCTAGTAAGCTCCTGGAAAAAAAAAAAAAAAAAGATGTACTCTTTTAATCAGTGTTTGATAGAGATAATGTATTTTGTGAAGTTGCAAGTTCAAGGCAGTCAAGCCATTGAGGCTTAAGAGGAGAAGAAGCCAAGGGAGGCTTAGTGAAGAGCCAAGAGAAGCTCTAGAAGAAGAGCATAGTGAATTTCTCAAGAAGAAGAAGAAGATCCAAGAAGAAGCTTGGATAGTTTGCCAAAAGACTAAGGTGAAATAGACTTAGGTGAGGTGAAGGATGGAGTTGGAAGAATTGAGAAGAGTGATAGAGGGACTACCTAGAAGAAACATAAACCAGATAAAGAGAGAGAAACAAGAAAGAGACAAAGAGAGGAAGAATACCAAAGAGAAGTGAATGAGATAAAGGCAAGGATAGCCATGATAGAAATCATGGTAGAAAATATGGAAAACCCATGGCAAGGATGGGTAATGAAGAAGAAAAGAGTAAGATGGCCAGTTAGATTAGTGATGGAAAGAAGAAGAAGAAAAAGGCTAAGAGTTGCCTTAAGGAGAGAGATGAAGAAGCATAAACAAAAGGATAAGCTCAAGAATGAAGAGCTTGGAGAAAAGTTTCAATTTGAAAAGGAAGTTCAGTATGAGACGGATCTCATCATTGAAGAAATAGACCAACAGCAAGTAATCACTCAAAAGCTCAAGTGGCCAAATGTTTTTGTATCTAACATTTCATTTGATGTTTTGTTTACAGGAAAGCAAGTTGAGGAGGAAGGAGAAACATATGATCCAATGAAGATGCTCATGGATCAAGGAGGTGAAGCACTTCATGAGAGAGTGCTTAGACAAGAAGAAGAGGCTTGTTGTAATGCCTCAATTGATGAAGACATGAAGAAGGATCAGTTGGAACTCCAACATAAAGAATTGATCAAGCAGGGAGAAGAAGTCCTTATTCAAGAGGACAAAAGAAATGAAAAACTACATGTTGATGAAGAACAAAGGTATAGTGATCAAATTTCAGAATTGGAAAAGATTGAAGATGACAATTTTCAGTTGCATAGAGTTGATTTTGATTCAAATGTACTAATCACTAAGGAGGAAGATCTCTTAAAAGAAATATGGCAGTTTGATCAAGAATTTGCAGATGAAGGAGAGTTGCTTGATAAGAAACAAGAAGGGGTAGAACAGCTGCAAGAAGAAGATGGAGAGAAGGTTAAGTGTTTAGACTTGACAAGTGAAGAAGATATCCTGAAGGAGATAGAAAAACTTGATGGAGAGTTTCTAGTTGAGGAACCAAACAAGATTTTTGTGTATCAAAGTAAAGAGCAGTTGTTGGAAGAGTTGGCAGCCTTAGAATATGCCATTAACCATGAAGAGAAGAACAAAACTTGTCCTATAACAATATTTGAAGAGGTAGAACACTGTTGTGAAGAAGAAATGAAGACAAAGGACCAAGAAGTTATACTTGAGCAGTAAGTACGGGTTCAAAAATTTGGAGAGACCCAAGGGTCTCAAAATTTTGCTTCTAATTTTGCTTTGAATGGTGATTGTACAGGTTTGCTAGATAAGGAGGTCAAGTACTTGGAAAAGAGAGCTCTTCTAAGAGCTCAAGAAGAGAGAATGGAAGTTGAAATCCTCATTCAAGAGGATGAATATGTAAAGAAGAAGACTACAAAGAAGATGAAGAGGCAGCAAGATGGACTTTGGAAGGAAAAGACAACAAGCAGAAAAAGACACAAGTGTGGAAGTCAAGAACATGCACATTTGTATGAAAAATTGAATAAGGAAGACATTTGTTTTACTTTTGTAAATGGACAAACAAATGAAACTCATGAGCAGGAGCTCATGAAACTTTTTAAGCCCAGGAATCTGATGCAGGAGCATCTTGGGAGTGCTTAGATATGCTAGAGATATTTCTTTTAATATATGTATATATATATTGTAATCAGGGATACTTGTCAAGAGGAGAAGGATAGGTTTATTTGAATCATTTTTAGTTATTTTAGACTAAATAGAGGATTGAAAACCATGTAAGGGGAATCAAGCCATAAGTGGCGTAGGTTGAGAAAGTCTATGTTTAAAACATTTGTTGAGTTTTTCTAGGTGTTGGTTGAGTGTTATTCCTAGTAAATTAGGGCTATTTCAATATTGTGGGGCATAGTATAGGCAATAGAGTAGGAGGTTGTGTAGGAGGTTGTGTAGGAGGAAGTGTAGGAGCAAGTCTGAAAAAAGGACTGTATTTTGATAGATTTTGTAAATGACTGTTTTGAATAAAAATAAAGGATTACTTTTGTTGTATAAAATAAAGGATTACTTCTGCTGTTGATGCAGCTATTGGTTTTGCCTGGCAATGCTTTGGGCAGAATTGACGTCCTTATTAATAATACTGGTTTAAGAATATTGCTCTAGATTTGGACGAAGATACATTGCCATGAAATGGTAAATGTAGATTTATAGAATACTAAAGGTTTGGCACAACAGAATGGGAGTAGTTTAGTTTCTCCACCAGAATAATCGTAAGCAGTCCATTAAAGAAGAAATCATGATTACTGGTGCCGTAAATGTTTTGTCCACTGTTGTTTCAATCTACTTAGTGGATAAATTTGGGTGAAGAATGCTTCTACTAGAAGCTGGAGTGCAAATGTTTATTTCACAGACAATTATAATAATTCACTTGAAAGCCGCATGCCGGTTAAATCAGTAGCTGACAGTGCTCCTCACCAATTTCCCAAGTCACTGCTCGCTTCCCTGCTCAAGAAAAATTAGGTAAAGGCAAATGAGGTCAATCGCCTACTGGTGACCGTAAATGTATTGGGCAGTGCTGGACTGTTGATATTTTTGGTGATTTGTGATGATTAGGTGCAAAAAGTGATAGAAATTGCACTTAAATCATATGCTCGTGAAGGCCGTTTGCCCGTTCTTGGATAAAACACCAAGCAGTTCAAACTACACAGTGCTAATAGTGGTTGTGGTCAAGCTCGGGATCCATTTGAAATAATTGGAACCTTGGGAACAAGGAATTTTCTGCTATGCAAGAAACATGAGTGTAAACTTAAGCCAAAATTAGGTGATGTGGAGGAGAGTCTACAGATGTAAGCCATCAAAGTGATCAGTTGAACCATTCGCCGTATAAGGTGACATTGTTTTTTTTTGTCTGAAATACATATATGATTTAATTTTGTCAGATATATATATATATATATATATATATATATATATATATTAGCCCTGTTGGATGTATGTTGGTTTATCAATTGGTAGTCTAAGGAAGACATCAGTCCATCATTTGGTATCAGGCCATCTTAGCTTAGCTGGTAGAGCTGTTACAGCATGTTGGATCGGAGTTTTTAGAATTTGCAGAAGGTCTGGTTTTATTTTTCATCAAGATGAGAGGGGCAGAGGAGTGGTCATCGAGCATTCTCTACCAACAAATATATGCAACTGTAGCGTAGGGGTAAATAATGGCAAGTCCATATTTGAGGTCGATGATCAAACCCCAATATGCACATAAAAAAATCCATAGAATACACAAAATTTGGGAGAACAAGATGAGGTTGGGTTAGCAAGAGGTTGGAAATAGGGCAGGACTAACCCCATGCTTTTGGAGGCAAGGACACAGTCCAAATTAGGTGGAATATCATTTATAGAAGTTGTGGGATGATGCAAAATCTCTCCTATGATTCCAACCAAGGAAACACTATTGTTTTATTCGATAAACATGAGATAGAAGTTATTATTGAGAGGGAAGAATGGCTTACTACACAGGACTAATTTGGAAATTTGAAGGGTTTTGGCTGACTCTTCTAGCACTACATGAGTGGATCTCAACCTGATGGCAATCTATGGTGGAAGGTAAAATACAGATCTGCCCTTGTTATAGAGGATTTTTTATTTTGATTTTTAATTCAGTAGTAGATAAAGAGGTTGTTTTCAAATAAAATGTTTGGGACTGGGATAATCATACTTTGTTGGTAAAGCCTTGGCATCTAGATTGTAATGCTTAGACTAAAATTTTTAATAGTAAACCAATTTGGATTAGGCTCCCAAATCTTCCTTACCAGTTGTGGGGTGATTTGGTGTTTTCTACCATTGAAAATACAATAGGTAAATTTTGGACTGTTAAAAAAATAACTGATGATAAGAGACACTCCACATTTTCTTGAATTTTGGTTTATGTTGATTCTTCTAAAGCTTTACTTGCTCAAGTAGAACTAAAGGTGGGGTAAAAAATGGATGCAATCTTTGGACTATGAAGGTATACCCTTTAGATGCATAAGATGTTTCAAAATGGTGCATATTGTAAATGATTGCCCTAACTTCAAATTCAAGAAGATGTTATTGTGGTGAAAAATACAAAAAATAAACATAGTATAGTTCCAATTGTGAATGATAGTGGAAGTGATAATGAGGGATCAGAATCAGAGATCCCTTTGGAAGCAGAGGAGCAAAATCAAAATAATGAAACATTATGTGGTGAGGAAAAGATTAAGAAGGGGGGGTTGTGGTGTTACAAGAGAGGACTAATGGAAATAAATATATTAGATCATATCTTTTAGCCTAGACTCTATTAGAAAGACAAGGCATGTTTGACTCGGAGCAAACACAAAATCAATAATTTTTTTTGGAAATATCCATCCCCATTTTACCAAACCCTGAGGAGGGAGGAGAATGGAAAACTGTTAGCAATAGAAAGAAAGGCAAAGGTAAATTGGGTTTGAAACCCATGTCAATGTCTCTCATATTTAACAAATAAAATCTCATGAGAGACACCTAGTTGGTTTCTTTTTTGTTTTATTTTAGGCAACAACTATTGTTGAAAATCTTGGCATTTCTATCCATTTTCTTGTTGCTCTTTTGTTGTTCTTTAGATGATTGTATTCAGTCTTTATTTTTCTGCCAAAAGTATTATTTATTTCACTAGTGTGGCCTCAACTTTGTGTTTCATTTCTAGGGTAAGGGTCCCTAGTTCAAAAAAAAACCTGCCCTTTATCCTTATTAAAAAATAATTACAAATTTGTAAAGTATGCATTAAATTTTATTAAAGAGTCATCAAGATTTGATTTGGTTACAACCCAAGTATATGTATCTAATTTTATGTTTGAATTCAAGAAGAATGTTATCTACCAATATATAAGGAACACACACTAAACAATTTTTTTAGATAATACAATTAAATTTTTGTAAGGATAACTTATTAATTGGGACCATTGTTTCAGTTATGGAATTTTCTAAAAACTACACACTGCAACCATATAATTAGGTTCAATCTTAGTACTATAATTCAATTTAAGTTGATTTTTTTTTGCATCTTACATTTATACACACCCCTGATAGCATATAAGACATTATAAATATTTTGAGGGAATACCACTTTTACATGATTGATGATAGATCACATTCTCCAGAGTTTGTCCAAGGTCATTTTTAGATATTTTTATAGATATATAAATGTAAGAGAAATCATGTTCAATGCACACTATATTTGGTCAAATAATTGTGCAGAATAGTTTAAGAATTCGCAAATGTTTTACTGGGTAAGCATGATGCATAATAAGATTGGGGTAAAACCTTTTTTAAGTTTCTTTGAGGCTGAATGGCAAAGGGGAACATGATGGTGTAGGTGCATGTGTAAAAAGAGAAATAGTAGGGGAAACACAAGGATAGTGATGATTTGATAGGCACCAGAAGTATTATAGATTGGTGTAATTAAAGAATTTCTCATGGATCATATAAATATTTTTATGTGAAAATATTATTTTGGTTCATGAATGAATAAAATAAGGTAATGTATGAATATTTTAGTAGATTACCTAGATCAAGTGATTTCAACTCAATTTGAAGTGCAAATTCTAGTTCATGGACTATTTATACTAGGGATATGGCATGATTTTATTTGGACTAGGTATAGAATTTCATTGGAATGAATGTGACTAAAAATAATGGATGGATTATTATTATTTTAGACCCCTAAGGCTTAGGGAGATGAGTCATTCATTTTAACCACTAGTGAATCATTAAATGACATCAACAATTGAATTTGAATACATTTCAAATCTTTTACAACTAGGTGAAATGTATTTATAATGTAAATGTAGCCTTAAACATTAGTGATATTTTATTTTTTACTAAATGTTTTAAGATATTGATTACAGTTGAAATGCAGGGCATGTTTTTCAATAATTTTACCTAAGGATAATGATGAGGGAACAAAGTGTTACTTATCTCATTGTATAGATGTAAACATAATAATTAATCATAACTACCATGAATGGAGAAAGCCTTGTCTATCATACTAGATTTGTGGTGGTTATAGGAACCTAGCTTCATAGGTAATTTCAAAAAAAATTAAAGCATTGGTTATTTGAGGACTTTGAAATGAATAGGGTGATACTTCATTATTTGAATTTCATTAGTGCTAAAAATATTAAATTGATAAAATTTCATGGAAATACTCACAATGAATGTTTGTGGAAAGTTTGTAAATCCAAACATGAAATGATTCTTGAAACATTAAAAAATATAGATGATCCTAAAGGTACGTTGGTTTGACTTGGTAAGCTTAGTATTCAATGCAACTTAAATTTTTAAAAAGTAAAGTTAACTTGGTTTGATTTAGTGTAATTTAATTTATAATTATTTTGTCATTATGTATTTATTTTTATTTTAAATCATTACTAACACATTTAATTTAGATTAGTGGTACCATATGAGCTTCCACCTTCATGTAGTTGGTGATGTGAGTAGAGAAGATTATATTTTTAAAATAAAGAGAAGCATAAAATATAATACTTTTTGAGTAGATAAATTTATTCATCTTCATGAGTGGAAGGCAATCCTCTAGGGGTGATTAGAGCATTCCCCCATGTATTTGTATGAGTTTATGGTTTGTCTCTACCCCTCACAATTTAACTCCTAGATACACAAAGTTTGTGACATTCCTCCCTTAAGAATGTGAATATTTTATTCAGGGATGCATCTAGACGCTTTCAAGTTTCAAATATGGGATCTAATAAATAGTATAATAAGGCCATTCATGTATTTTTTATATATATAGACATGTTGGCAAATATGGTTCATCAATTTGGTGCATAAGTCAAAAGTTGCACATTTTACTGACCAAAACGTGTTCCCTAAAGCAAGGATTTCACTAGGAGAGAAAATGTGCCACCATTTATTACTCATAGTGACTCAAAGATAATTGTCTAGGGGATGGTTATATCATTCTCCCTTGCAACTTTAGGAGTTGACAATTTGTCTCTACCCCTTACAGTTTGTCTACAATAATTATGCAAAGTTCATTACATTTCCCCCCTTAAGAACGTCAAGATTATTTTAAGGGATGTCTCTAGACACTTAGAAATTTTTAATTTGAGGGATGATAGAGGGTATAAAATGAAATTATTATATTTATATGCCCATACAGATGTGTCCACAAAGATAGTTCATTGATTGGGCATACAAGTCAAAATTTGTTCATTCTATTGACTAACTTTTGGTCCCTAAAGCAAGATTTATCTGTGAGATAAAATGTATCACCATGTATTCATCATCATAAGTGTAAGATATTAATATATGGGGTTCATATAACACTCTCTTTTGAAAATGTAAGAGTTGGCAGTTCATCTCTACCCCTCACAGTTTGCCTATGATGAATGCACAATGCTCTTTATGTTTCCTCCTTAAGAACATGAAGATTCTCTTAATGGATGCATTTGCCCACCTAAAAATTTCAACTTTGGTAGTTGTTAAATCATGAAATAAATATATTATTGAAAATATACACCCATTTTAATATGTCCATGAAGATGGTTTATCGATTGAGGGTGTCAATCAAAAGTTACACATTCTACTAACCAACTTTTGGTCCCTAAAAGGAGATTTCACTACAAGGTAAAATGTGTCATCATTTATTCCTCATCATGAATTAGAAATAATATAGTTTGTGTTATCATATTACTCACCCATGAAATTTTATGAGCTAACAGTTTGTCTCTACCCATCAAGATTCACCTACAATTATTAGGCAAAGTTTGTTTTATTTTTCTCCTTAAGAATGTGAAAATTATATTCGGATATGCATCAAGCCACTTACATGTTTTGAATATGGGGCCCAAAAATGTGTATACAAAAGTTATTATTACATTTATACATCCATATATACATGTTTGATAAGATGGTTTGTTGATTAGGTGAGCGATCAAAAGATATGTGTTTGACTAACCAATGTTTGGTCTGTAAAGAGAGATTTATATGAGAGAAAACATGTCACATTTTTTCCCTCATCATGGGTAGAATATAATACTATATTAGGTGATCAAAGGACTCATTCATGCAATTATAGGAGGTGATAGTTTGACCCTGACCCTCATGGTTCACCTACAACATCTACCTAAATTTCATTCCATTTTTTCCATTAAGAATGAGAAGATTATATTCATAAATGCATTTGACCACCTGCAAGTTTATAGTTTGATGCATAATGGAGGATGAAATAATGCCATTACTACATCATCATGAGTGTCAAATAATTTTATAATAGGTGATCATAGGACTCGTCCATTATACTATAGTATCTGACGGTTCATCTCTACCCCTCACGGTTCATATACAATGCCTACCCAAGTAAGCTTGAGAAACAAGCAAGTTTGTTAGGGAGAGATCTCCAACTATAGGATAACACTCTAAGATAAAATTGAGTTTAGTTGTGTGTGTGTGTGTGTGTGTGTGTGTGTGAGAGAGAGAGAGAGAGAGAGAGAGAGAGAGAGAGAGAGAGAGAGAGAGAGAGAGAGAGAGAGGGGTTTATTTTAGTGGCCCATATAAAAAAATTCATGGAGGTCTTGAGGTAAATCAGATTCATAATGGTGGAAAATTAGTTTGGAAGGTGTATCATTACACAGGCAAATCATGTGATGACATGCAGTGAATCACACAAAGCCTACCAGGTTTCTCCAAATATCATGCAAATACATATGAATACCCAATAAATGTAGACATAAATGCATCCAACAATAACCTATGGATGTTCAACGACATCCAATGAGTGTGGGCATCTAACAATAACCTGCTAGCACCTAAGTGCATACTACTATGGTAGTCTGTGGGTGGGGCCATCAGTTTGTGGGTAGATGCACATAGTCTGAGGGTAGATGCCTATAATTTGTAGGCAAATGTTGATAGTTTATAGGTGGGCATCATTAGGCTACCTTCATCTACCTGCAAGCATCTGATGGTATCATGTTTTCATCTGATTACAACCTACTATCAGATGCCAACAGTCTACAGTCAGGCACCTGTAGGTTACCATTAGATGCCTGTAGGCTACCTTCATAAACTCGTAGGCTATCATTGGAAGCCCTAATTTTCAATTGTCATGATGGCATAAATGGAATTATAGTTAAAAAATATTAAAAAATTATATTGTCAAAAAATCATTTCATACCTTACTGGGAACTATTGATTCTTGAAGCCCTCTTGGGACTTGAAATACAAACCACCAAAAAAATTCTTAAAGTCACTCGACGGTATGTGGCAAATTCCTCAAGATTATCTTTCGAGGTGTCAGTGAACTACATTTATATGAGGAAATTTATATTCAAATGTAGGTGAATCTCTCCTCAAAATTAACTTTGACCCCAAAAATTTAGGTGATCTCACCCTATCGGCCACTCCACAAAAATTGCCTAACGTCGACTTCAAAAAATGGAATATTCGTAGATTAAAAAAGATTCACCACTAAAAAAAACCTTGGAAAGAGAGAAAGAGAGAGAATTTTCTACAATATTTATGTATGTCAATGAAATCCACTCACGATACTAAGTGTAATGTATTATTCATAGACACCTTATAGTAGCCTTATCATTCCATTATTTTCCACTCTACAACTAATCACCTTATGTTTAGGAAGACACAATAATTAGTATATTTATTTCACTCCATAACTAATTTTCTTCTTACCAATCTTACTCTCACTATGCCAACTCATTTTTTATTGTATATTGATTTTAAATGGTGGTTTAAATCAGAGTGCCATAGCGAATTCTTAGTCCTTCATTTGTTAACTCTTTTGCCTCTCAATCAAAGCAACATAGTACATCCATAAAATATATTTTTGTTAAAACTAAAAAGAAAATGAAAGCTTGAATTTTATAAAGCACTGATATATCTTTTAACCCCACAATTATCCTTTCCAACTCTTCCCCTTTGCAATCAAAGAAATGTGGTGCAATCGTTACAATATGTGGAATGGTGTTTTCTTCGATTTAATGTATTTTGAGATTAATTCCCTATATTATGATCTTAACTACCTACATTTTGATCTTAATTTCATACATTGTGAATTTGATTCATCTATATCATTTTAAATCACATTTCAAAGTTATTTGGTTTTCTAGATACATGTCACAAACTTCTCAAGTTTATCAAAGTATGTTATAATAATACTCTTTTTTTGACATAATTTCTAAATAATAATAATGAAAGTTAAACACTAGTTATTTATTTATTGACACAACCATGTTATGAAAACTTCTTCATTTATGAATAATTTAAAAAAGGATAATGTAAAACAATAATAATAATAATAATAATAATAATAATAATAATAATATGTAACAAGTATATTTGTATACATAATTTTTATTTTTGATATTGGTAAAAGGAGGGTTTGTTGGAGGTTTGTCAATGATGTCTCCAAGGTGACCAAAAATGTTGATGAGGTGTCATGTGTGCTAGAATGATAATGATAAAGTGTGGTTCAATGAGCCTCAGTGTTCCTGCATGGTTCTTCAATATTTGCCTAAATGAGGCATTTGATGGATGATATTGTTGGTGTGGACATGTTGCAGAGTCCCTATGGGGTGTTAAGAGTGCTTAAATGAGTATAGAAGTGATTGGATCTCATCTAGTAGTTTTTTTTTCATCTAGACACTTTGGGTCTAGTTGCAAAAAATCTAAGTAGGTAGTTTGATGACATCACCATTACCACATGTGGATGAGTCTGGGGGAGTTGATCATATGGTTGTGATCACATTTATGCCTAGTTGATATACACTAAATCTCAAGTCATGCATCAAAGTGCGATCAAATATATGAGGGTGAAAATTTGGCTTCTCAATCATAATTCATTATTCCCCATACTTAGCCAAATTTGCATGTGGACAAAAATATCCAAGTAAGCATGTTGATAAGGTCAGCATTTGCATGCATGGAGGTGTCAGGATAAAATGATCATATGGGTTTATTAATTTTTGTGCCTAGTTCTTATGCACCAAATTTTAGGTCATTTAATATAGCATAATAAAATATATGCATGAGAAAAGTTGGGCTCCCAGGCATTTTGACAATGTTTTCCCATACTTAGCCAATTTTTCAATATGGAAAGAAAAGCCGAGTGAGCATTTTGATGGTGTTATATATTGCACATGTGAAGGTATCAAGAGAAACTAATCATATGGGTTTGTTTAGTTTTGATCCTAATTGATTTTCACTAAAATTTAGATCATGTGATGAAGCATGTCAAAATATATGATTGTTCAAAGTTAGCCTCTCAAGTAGGTTTTGACATTGTTGGCTCTGTGATAGAAGATTTTGAGAAGGCATTTTAATGGCAATATATCTTGCACGCATGAGGGCTCTAGGATCTATTTGTCACATGGTTGGATTATCCTATGTGAGGATATCATATGGTCCAAATTTCAGATCATGCATCTAAGCACATAAGTTATTAAGGTTCAAAAATGGCTACTTAGATAGATAAGCAAGGTTCCCATACTTAGTCATTTTTGCACAAGTTAAAGTTCAAGAAAGATTAACAAAGCATGTTTTCTCAAAGATGAAAAGAAGAAATGAGATGGATAGAAGTGCACATTTTTTAATGATTGAGCAAAGGTAAAGGATAAAGATATAATAGTGAGCAGGTGTTCATACAGTTTGATCGAATGATGAGCATTGATAGTTAAAGACCTAGTTGATTTGTAGAGATTAATGAAGCACGTGGAGTCAACATTACAAGATTGTGTGAGATGAGGTCAAAGTGACCAAGGTTTAACATTTGAGACTTGGTTCTTATATGTTAAATATCGACCAAGATCAATGATGCAATATTGATCCAAATCTAAGAGGACATGAGATGTGAGAATCGTGGTTGAGGTTTAACTATGACCATTGACATTTAAATATTCAAATTTAACAAGGTAAAAACTAGTGTCTGGTATTTGGACCATATATTTTGATATAGACAAAATATGCTCATACTATAAAATTAAAGGATGAAGAGGACTCCATGGCACATCTAATGAATCTATTTTGAAGGTCTGAGTGTTTGTACATTCAAAGTTATTAAGGTTCTAACTTGACTATGTGTTCATGTATAAACTGTTAGTGACCCAAGAAGATTGTTCGATCTTGTTTTGATATTGTTTCAATATCTCTTGATGACTTAGCTATTGGAGAGTGTTGTAGACTCCATGAGGATGATATTTTTGGTATTTGTAAGTTTGACCAATCCATATTTAGTATGAACATTACTTAAGAAGCTGACTGTGTTCCTAAAGGTTACTAGAAGATTGAGTGACCATCTTGGAGAGGCAAGTTGAAGGTGTTTTGAGCTAAGTTGAAGGAGCAAATGAGTATGGAGATGTTGTATAAGTATAAAAGACTTATGAAAAATAGTTGGTTGTCAAAGTATGCTATTGATCAGATATGGAGAATCATATTAGATTGATTTTATTTTGACTATGTATGACCATTTTGAGTGGTCATCTTGAGTGAGACAATTTGAGGTGTTTTGGCTTGTGTTGGAGTGTCTAAAGCACATGGAGATGTTGCAGAGATCTTGGAGATTCCATTCATATGACTTGTTAATGTGGTTATGTGAGAGATTTGTGTGTTTGATTCCAAAGTTTTTGACTGTGTTTTTTGAGTATGAAGACTTGAAGAGTGAGGTGACTTAATTGGTAGGTTCAAGTGTGGATTTGGTGTTCCAAGTGGCTTGGAACCATGTGGGTGTGACTAAGGGGTCATGTGGAGTGGACCTATGTTTTTAAAAGTGGTATTGAGTTTCTATTTTTCTCATTGGAGAGATAAGTGGGTGAATAGGTCTCTATGAGACCTATAAGAGCTACAGGGGCCTTATTGAAAGGTGTAGCTACTTAAGGATGACCCATAGATGCTATGGATAAATTATGAAGATTTTTTGAGTCATGTATTGATGTGAGAAAAGCCTTAAGGATTAAGGCAAGTACAATGGATGACTTATAAGTTGATATTTATGATTGCTCTATATATAGTAAAACTAAATGAGATAGTTTTTAGATTTGTAGAGGCTTGTAGGAGAGGAGTGAGCATTGAAGCGAAGAAGTGAGGAGGCTGAGTGTGCCCAATGTATGGTTTGAGAAGCAGAGGATATTAAGGACTATGTGTATGACCTATAGGTCATGTTTTTGAGGTTAGAATGGTGCTCTTGTAGGTTGAGCATGAGCGAAGAGGTCTAAAGTGATCCAAAAGGATGGTTTGGATGCTTTGTGTGTGAGTGAAGGATTGATGATATCTGTGTGATCTTGGTGGTTGATCTAAGAGGTAGAATAATTTATGGACTATGTGTATAACCATATGGTTATGTTTTTTATGTTATGATAGAGTTATTGCTATGAAGGATGCATTGAGTGTGCAGAGTTGAAGAGTGGGGTTAGTTGGGATATGTAATGTGTCAAAATTGATCATTGTGTGTTGGTCCAAGTATGTAATGTGTTTTGGTCAATAGGGTGTGTTGATTTAAGGTGAAGAGTGATAATCAGAGTTCCATCATCAAGTTTTTAAGACATCAGTTTAAAGGTGGAGGTGTTCAAATGGTGGTCTAAAGGAGTTGATCATCTTAGAAGTAGTTTTCACCTTGTGAAACAGGTGTTTCACTAAAGGTAGGCTGTCTAAAGGAGTTGATCATCTTAGGGGTAGGTGTTCCTTATGGAAAAACTATTTCACTAAATCCTGGTCAGGAAGACATGATCAGTCTTTAGTTTGTAATACCTTATAAGACAAGTAGTCCAAGTGTTTATAGGCTTGAGAGTGATTTTTATTCCCCAAGAGGATTTCCCATGTATGTCTTGTGTTATGTGTTTGATCTTGCATTGTCTCTCTTGTTCATTGCTATGAATAATGTGTATGCATCATGAATGCTTATGGTAATTGATTAAGAGTAAGAAATGATTGAAATTGAAGTTTCATTATTGGGGCTTACTGATTCACCCCCCCTCTCAGTGATTGTACCTCTATTAATTGGTATCATAACAAGTCCTTTGGAGGAAGCTTAACAGCTTGAAGGAGATTTTGATTAGGTACATAGATGGCTAAATAGTTGAAGAAAGAGAATCAATAGTGGAATAATGTGATCAAAGCACTTGAGGAATAGATATGTACTTTGAAGAAAGATGCTAAAGAGGATGAGAAGGTTATCAATGACCTCAAGGTTCAATTAGAAGATTCTAAGGCAAGTTTGAGTTCAAAAGAAAAGGGCATCATGAATAATGAAGAAGTTTTCCATGAAAGTGGTGATGAAGAACTGTTCTATGATAGCGAGGAAGATGAAGTGGATCTAGGAGCTGAGCTCATAAGGAGGTATCACAAGATGAGGTATGTGATCAAAGGTCTTGAAGCACAAGTTAGTTCTCTTGAGGGAAGTTTGTTAGAGAAAGTATGTAGAATAAAATATGACATGGCTAAAGAAGCTAAGAGTGATAAAGAGACTATCTAAATTATTAGAGGTTAGTTGATGGCTACTATTTCAAATATAAGAGCTAAAGAAGATGAGTGCATTCAATTTGAAACCAAGCTAGATTCATCGAAGGATGAACATGAGAAATTTGTTGTCAAGATAAGTAAGCTTGAATAAGATCAAAAGAAGTCAGATTAGGTCAAGATCAATGAAATAAGGCCAGTTAGATAGCCCAATGCAATAAGGTATGCTATTTATTTTCATGGTCAGTGTCATTTTTGCTATCAATATGGTCATAGGGAAAGAGATTGTAGAAAGATGAGTTCTAATAATGAGTTCACATGGTGCCTTGGAAGAAGGAGAAATTGGTCTTGGAGAAGACCTAACTTAGATAAGTCAAGAGGTATGTTGAATGATATTGTTTTCTATAGTTGTAATAAAGTAGGACATATTGCTAGATTCTACAAGAATAGTTTGAAGAAGCATTCTATTCCTAAATACCACTCAATGTTGTTGAGACCAAAGACTATGAAGGATGATCCTGATCAAGGTGGAATTCTTGCTACTGCAAAGAAGGAATCAAATATGAAGAAGATATAATAATGCCAAGAGGATTTGTCCTTTGTCTATATAGAAAAGGAAGATCACAATCATCATTAAGAAAAAGGTATGAATGATCTTGTTTGTTTCATATGTCATAGAGTTGGTCACATTACTAGGTATTGAAAGAACATGTTGAATGAGTTCTTAAAGCAAAATAAGGTGTATGGAGCTCCTAGTATGCAAGTAAGAGGTTACACTTGGGTATGGAAACTTAATCTTATTAGGAGAGATCAAACTAAGACCAAAAATGCTTTGTTTGTCATGATAGACATGAAGGAAAGACAAGAGTCTATGTTGTCTAATTTTGATAGCAAATCTGAAGAAAAGAATGAAGTCAATCATCCTTTCAAAGTCAAGCAAGACTATAAGTCAAAGAAAGATATGGAGATATGGGTGTCTCCAAAATTTTGAGACTTTTAATCTCACTATGTCAAAATGGGTGTCTCTCTATAAGCTTAAAGGAGACACTTTACAGATAGAGGAAGCATGGTGGATGCTGGTTGGGACTTAGCTATGTGTACAAGGTCTGCAAGTAAGGAATGGAAGTTTTCTAGGGGTTTAATAAATGATGATGAGGTGTCAAGATATTCTATTATATAGAAAGGTATGTTGGTCTTGTTCAAATGAGCTCAATATACGTTCAGGGTTCTTAGTTATAAAGGTAAGAACTTGTCAATTTCTATTGCTCAAATTGATTCATGAAATGTTGAAAGACTATAAGATAAGGTTGATATGGAGGATGAGGAGAATGTGTTGTCATATCTTTGATATATGAAGAAGGTCTCTAAGTTATGTAGATGACAAGTTAAGTATGTCATGGAGTTAAGGGGAGCTAACTCAGTTAGTTTGAATGGCTTGAGGAGATATGCATGATGTGAGGGGGAGCTTTGTAATTGGTCAGGTCCTAGGATTAGAAGACTACATAGTTGAATCTGAGAGAGAAGGAATGGAGGCAATTATATTGATTCATCATTTTTGGAAATGGTCTAAAGATGTTCAAAGAAAAAGGTGCCTAAACTCAGGTGACTTAGGGGGAGTCCCTCTTAATGTTTTTAAGGAAAGTTCATGTAGTTTCTATTGTTCATGAATGTTTTGTCTTCACAAAAACTATGTATGATCAGAAGAGTGTAGTCATGGAGCATGTTTGAGAAGATCAAGGTGATAAGATGTTTGCTCAATGTTAAGGGGAGTCTGTATCATCTCTTAGAGATGGTCTCTTAATATTATTGGTCCTTGATGTATTTTTAGGTCTACAAGATCATAAGTTTAGCCCACTTGTCATTGTGTTAAAGAGGGAAAAAGAACCTGAAGAGAGAGACAGAGTTTGAGCATAAGCTTTGTATTAGTGTTTGACATCAATGTAAAAGGGGGAGATTGTTTGAGGTTTGTCAATTATGTCTCCAAGGTGACCAAGGATGTTGATGAGGTGTGATGTGTTCTATAATAATAATGACAAAGTGTGCTTTAATAAGCCTTAGTGTTCCTACATGGTTCTTCGGTATTTGCCTGAATGAGGCATTTGATGGATGATATTTTTGGTATGGACATGTTGTAGAGTCCCTATGGGTGTCAAGAATGCTTAGAATGAGTATGAAAGTGAGTGGATCTCATCTGGTAGTTTTTTGTTTCATTTAGATACATGGGTCTAGTGGTAGAAAATATGAGTAGGCAATTTGATGACATCACCATTGCCACATGTGGATGAGTCTGGGGGATTTGGTCATATGATTGTGATCACATTTATTCCTAGATAATATGAGCTAAATCTCAAGTCATGCATCAAATCGTGGTCAAATATATGAGGGTGCAAAGTTGGCTTCGCAATCATAATTCATTATTTTCCCATACTTAGCCAAATTTGCATGTGGCCAGAAAGACCTGAGTAAGCATGTTGATGAGGTGAGAATTCGCATGCATTAAGTTGTCAAGACAAAATGATCATATGAGTTTTTTAATTTTTTTGCCTATTTATTATGCACCAAATTTCAAGTCACAAGATGTAGTGTGACAAAAGATATGTATGAACAAACTTGGGCTCCCAAGCATTTTGACAGTGTTTTCCCATACTTAGCCATTTTTTTAATATGTTAAGAAGAGCTGAGTGAGCATTTTTATGGTGTTATATCTTTCATGTGTAAAGGTGTCAAGAGAAATTGATCATATGGGTTTGTTCTATTTTGATCCTAGTTGATTTGTACTAAAATTTAGATCATGCAATGAAGCATGTCAAAATATATGCTTGTTCAAAGTTGGCTTCTCAAGCAGGTTTTGACATAGTTGGCTATGTGATAGAAGATTTTGAGAAGTCATTTTAATGGCATTATATCTCTCATGCGCAAGGGTTCCAGGAGATGTTTTTCACATGGTTGTATTCTCCTATTTGAGGAGATCATATAGTCCAAATTTTTGATCATGCATCTAAGCATAAAATAAGTTATTAAGGTTCAAAAATGGCTACTACTCAAGTAGATAAGCAAGGTTCCCATAAATATTCATTTCTGCATAAGTTAAAGTTTGAGCAAGATCGAATGAACACGTTTTCTCCAAGATGATATGAAGCAGAGAGATGGCAAGAAATTTACATTATTTAATGACTAAGCAAAGGTAAAATATAAGGATATAACGGTGAGTGGGTGTTCATACAGTTTGATCGAATGGTGAGTGTTGATAGTTAAATACCTAGTTGATCTATAGAGATCGATGGAATGCATGAAGTCAACATTACAAGATTGTATGAGATGAGGTCAAAGTGACTAAGGTATAACATTTGATAATTGGAGCCTAGGTGTTAAATATCAAAAAATATCGATGGTTTGATATTGATTCAAAGTTGAGAGGATGTGAGATGCAAGCATAGTGGTCGAGGTTTAACTATGACCGTTGACATTTAAACATTTAAATTTAACAAGGGAAAAACTAGTGTCTAGTCTTTGGGCCATATATTTTGATCTAGATAGAATTTACTCATGCTATAAAAATAAAATATGAATAAGAATCTATGGCACATCTAATGAATCTATTTTTAAGGTTTGAGTGTTTTTACATTCAAATTTATTAAGGTTCCAAGTTGACTATGTGTTCATGCATGGACTATTAGTGACCCGAGAAGATTGTTTAAGCTTGTTTTGATATTATTTTGATATCTATTGATGACTTGGATATTTTGGAGTGTTTTAGACTCCATGAGGATGCTCTATGTGGTATTTAGAGGTTTGACCAATCCATATTTAGTATGAAAATTACTTAATAAGTTGATTGTGTTCCTATAGGTTACTGGCAGATTGAGTGACCATCTTGCAGAGGTAAGTTGAAGGTGTTCTGATCTATTTGAAGAAAAAAATGAGTATGGAGATGTTGTATATGTCTCAAATACTTATTATAAGGAATTGGTTTTCATATTTTGATCCTGATTAGATATGGAGAATCATATTAGACTGACTATATTTTGACTATGTATGACCAGTTTGAGTGGTCATCTTGAGTGAGATAGTTTGAGGTGTTTTGTCCTATGTTGGAGTGTCTAAGGCACATGAAGATGTTGAAAAGATATTGGAAACTTTATTAATATGAATTTTTCATGTGTTTATGTGATATATTTATGTGTTTGATTCATAAGTTTATGACTATGTTTTCTAAGTATAATGACTTGAAGAGCGAGGTGACCTGATTGGTAGGTTCAAGTGTGGAGTTGGTGTTCTAGGTGGCTTGGACCCATGTGGGTGTGACTAAGGGGGCATGTGGATTATACCTATGCTTTTGGAAGTGGTCCTGAGTTTCTATGTTGCTTGTTAAAGTGCTAATTTGGTGAATAATTCTCCATAAGACCTATAAGAGCTACAAGGGCCTTATTGAAAGGTGTAACTGCTTGAGGGTGACCAATAGATGTTATGGATGACCTATGAAGATTGTTTTGACATGTGTCTTGATGTGAGAGAATCCTTAAAGCTTAAGTTAGGTATAATGGTCGACCTAGAAGTAGAGATTCATGATTGATCTATATATAATGAAACCAAATGTGATGGTTTCTAGATTTGTAGAGGCTTGTAGGAGGGGAGTGAGCATTGCAGTAAAGAAGTGAGGAGGTAGAATGTGCCCAATGGATGGGTTGAGAAATATATCAGATTAAGGAATATGTGTATGACCTATAGGTCATGTGTCTAAGGTCAGAATAGTGCTCTTACAAGTTGAGCATGAGTGAAGAGGTCTAGAGTGATCTAAAAGGATGGTTTGGATGCCTTGTGTGTGAGTGAAGGATTGTTGATATCTATGTGAGCTTTGTGGTTGATCTGAGAGGCAGATAAATGGTTTACTATGTGTATAACCATTTGTCTATGTTGTTGAATCTATGATAGAGTTGTTGTTGTGAAGGATGCATTGAGTGTGCAAAGTTGAAGAGTGGGGCTAGTTGGGATATGTAATGTTTCCTAATTTATCTTTGTGTGTTGATCCAAGTATGTAATGTGATTTGGTCAATAGGGTGTGTTGAGTTAAGGTGAAGAGTGATAATTAGAGTTCCATCATCAGGTGTTGAAGACATCAATACAAAGGTGGAGGTGTTTAAATGGTGGTCTAAAGGAGTTGATCATCTTAGGAGCATTTTGTTCCTTGTGAAATAGGTGTTTCACTAAAGGTAGGTGGTCTAAATGAATTAATAATCTTAGGGTTAGGTGATCTTTATGGAATTTATATTTTATTAAATTCTAGTCAAGAGGACATGATTAGTCTTTGGTTTGTAATACCTTATAGGACAAGTAGTCCAAGTGTTTTCAGGCTTGAGAGTGGGTTTTATTCCCCAAGAGGGTTTCCCATGTATGTATTGTGTTATGTGCTTGATCTTGCATTGTCTCTCTTGTTCATTGCAAAGAATAATGTGTATGATTCATGAATGCTTGTGGTAATTGATTGAGTAAGAAAGGATTGAAATTGAAGTTGCATTATCTAGGCTCACTGATTCACCCCCTCTCTCAGTGATTGTACCTCTAATTTTTTTTGAGAGAACCCCTTACCTCCTAAAAAATCATTGAAAGATATTCAAAGAGAAATAAACAAGAGGAAAAAGACTAAAACACAACAAAAACATCCAAAATAGACAAGATTCTATCAATAAACAAAAAACTAACAACCCAGAGGTGTTACTCTACATGACTAAACAATAGGAAGAAATTTCACACAACTACAAAGTTATTCATCCATTATAGGGGTAGATGCAGGATAATGGGGGATAAAAGAGGGGGTATAAAGTGACACTATTTTTTAAAAAAATAACAATAGTTGAACTTGGAGAGAATGTTAGTGACATTTTAAAAAATTATTTGAAAATAACATAAGAACATGAATTGTGGAATTTTGAATTTAGTTTCTAAATATGTAATTTTTTTCAATACCCAGATGATAAAATTATGTGAAATAGATGCATTTATGATAATAGGTTGGTTATTTTTTGTGAAAAGATAAGGAGATTGTATGTGTACGAACACATTTTTTTGAGTAAATAAATAGATTTTTGTATGAAACTTCATATATGGATAGGTGAAATGTCAAATATTGTTGAGAATATATTTTTATTAATTTTTTATTGTATATATATATATATATTTTAATAATTTTACAAGTCAAGAAAACTAAAAAATTAAAATTGCAAGTGTACTAACATAACTGTTTGATCTTAACTTCGTTAAAATCATTTTTAATTTTTTTAAAGCATAGTTGAAAATGTGTAGATTGTTGAGATATAAACTTTATAAATGTTCAATTAATATTTAAAAAATTATAAGGGAATTTATGATGATATGTATATAGTCCATAATGAGGTATGTTATGTAGAAATTAAGTAATAATTATAAATAACAATCTAACAGTAAAAAAATAATATATTCTAAAACTACACTTTCTCCTCTACAAATCCATATATATATTTTTTAAATAATAAAATTTTCCTGATAAGATGTGTTGACAAAGATGAAATAGACTCCTAAACTTTTTAGAAACTAAGTGCGCTGACCCATGACTAGTTTCAAGCTAGGTTTGGACCTCCCCAAGCCTATACCCAAGGAAAATTTGGAAAGAAAATGCAAAAAAAAATATTGAAATGTTGAAAGGGCATACACCCCTTTCAAATACAAGTATATTTTTTTGTGATTTTTGCAATTAGAGCTAGTTGTTTTTGCATTTAAAGAGGTGTATGTGTTTTTTATTGTGGTTTTGTTTCTATATGCAGTCTGAAGTGTTTGTTTTTAATGTGTTTTTATTTCTTTGTTTGTGTTTGCAAGGATATATTTAGTAAAATAAATGTAATAATTTTACATTTAATTTATATTATATTTTAAATTTATTTTACTAAATATAACAAATTAGGGCCACTCTGCATCATATGAAATCGATTTTGGAGCTGTAGGAGTTCCCATTTAGAAGTTAGTTTTTCAAAAACCAATCTGGTCAATACTTAGTTTTCAAATTTTCAAGATTGGAAGATAGAATGAGAA
Organism: Torreya grandis; assembly: GCA_037957365.1. Taxonomy (NCBI): domain Eukaryota; kingdom Viridiplantae; phylum Streptophyta; class Pinopsida; order Cupressales; family Taxaceae; genus Torreya; species Torreya grandis. Next base: position 1,440,461 of record JARHVA010003199.1, read on the forward strand.
ATGAGGTTTCAAATCATGTTATGTATGTAATAGATCTATACCATTGATTATGCCCCATATTTTACCTAATTAAGTATGCCCTACTTACTTTACCTACTTGAGTATGCCCTACTCAATTGAATACCCGAGCTTGAAGGTGGATTCCTAAATAATTTGTGGGATTTCCAATCAATGGTCTATCAATATACATAAATGATTTCCTATAACATTTAACTTGTAATATACCTATAGGCATGATATGGTCACTCATAAATGACATCTATCACATACTACATATGTGTATGCATTCACTCATACATGACATCTAACTGTGGTCATGATATGATAACTTATACCAGACATGAATGTAGCTAGTCACCCTAATAGACTCCATTTAGAATAGAATAAATTAAAACACCATTCAAAATTAATTCTGAAAAGATACCATTTACTCTAAAATAAATTTCAGACAAATGGTCAATCCATGCATTCTTCAATTTCAATCTCATGCATTATTCTAAAGTCAAATAGAATAAATTCATATTCAAGCACTCTAATTCACATGGGACACTCCCTCATTGACCCTCATCATCCATAATCACTCCCTAATCGACCCTCATATTCACTTATCATCCATATTCACTCTCTCATTAGTTCTCATTGTCCCTCACTATCCCTGATCACTCCCTCATTGGCTATCATCATCCTTCATTATCGCTAATCACTCCCTCATCAAACCTTATCATCCCTAGTCACTCCCTCATCATCCTTCATTATCATTGATTATCCATAATCACTCTCTCATCAACCCTCATCATCACTAATCATACCCAATCACTCTTTCATCATCCCTTATCATCCCTCATCATACCTAATAATTGCCTCATTAACCATCATCATATCTTGTCATCCCTAGTCAATCCTTCATCATATTTCATTGTCCCTCATCATCCCTAATCACTCCCACATCAAACCTCATCATCCTTAATCATCACTAATCACCTTCTCTGCATCTCTCATTGTCCCTAACCATTCCCTCATTGGCCCTTATCATACTTAATCACTCCACCATCCCTAGTCACTCCCTCATCTAGTAGAGTGTGTTCCAATCAAGTAGTCAATATAAATTTATTTTAGAATGAACAATATATTTTTTAGATGAATCTTGAATGGTGTTTCAATTCTTTTTGATTTGATTGGAGTGTACTAGAAGGATTATTCTCATTCATGTCTAGTAGATTAGGTAGGTTCATGATGGATTACTCTAGGGAGATTGTTAAATAATTTCCATGATGGAAATAAGATAATATCCTATTTACACTTGCATGGCAGAAATTCATTTTGAACAATGAGGGATGATGACAAATGATGAAGAATAAAAAATTGCCCCTTTGCACTTTCTTCATATATTTCAATTTGGAAAATGAGTTATAAAAAAGGAAACTATGTTTCCTCCTCAGTGAAAAAAATGATGTCAGTATGCTCTTTAGATGTGGGAATGTATGTTTGGCTTAGAAAAAGAGTTAATATGTTGCCTCAATTTTGTGGATCATATTTTATTCTAGCTTGGATCTCTTATTAATCTATGAAGAGTGGCAGGTTGATGTTTTGGGTATTTCAAATTAGTCTGAGTTTTGTCCTCAGGCCACCATAAGGGATGTTGATACCATGTTCCCAACTCACCCACCTAGTAATAGACCTGATGACATGTGTTTTGGAATTTCTTGATGGTTTCATAGATTTGACCTTTATAACTATTTGATCTCACCCCCATTATCACCTCTATTCTACAGATGTTGATGAGTGTCGTTATTGTGTTGGTTCCTTTTTGGTATTCATATTTTGATGAGGAGGTGAAATCCTTCTTCTAGACACATTTATTTCCAAATCATTGATCGAAAGGGTCAAGGCATTTTATATCTTCTCATGTTTGTGAGTTATTCTCAAAGAATGATATGGATCATGAGTATAAATTATTAGCATTTGTGCCACTGAAATTGTTATGACATGTTTTCTCCTTGCATTGAAATATTTGCACTTGTGTAGGAATTATGATAGGAAAGTGGAGAGGGCTTGAGTAGAACTACCAATGCTTACATCATTTCTCTGTGGTATGGTCTCCATAAAGTATGTTTAGTGTTTGTCATTTAGGTTTAGTTTTTTTCATTTAGGTTTTATTTTTAGTGTTTTGGGTTAAGGGTTTAGGGTTTAAAGTTTATAGTTCAGTGTTTGGGGTTGATTGCTTTGGTTCTAGAATTTGGGTTTTAAGGTTTAAGGTTTATCTAGTTTTAGGATTAAAGGTATATGGTTTTAGCTTAAATGGTTCTAGGTTTATGGTTTAGGGTTAAACTTTCAAGGTTTAGGGTTTAATGCTTAGGGTTTAGTTTTAAGAGTTTATGGGTCAAGGGTTTGGGGTTTAGTGTTTAGGGTTTAAGGTTCATGATTTTGAATTTTTTATTTAGTGTTTAATATTGATGGTATAGGGTTAAGGTTTTATGGTTTAGTGTTTAGGATTTACAATTTCAGGCTTATGAATTGGGCTTTAGGGTTAAGGGCTTAAATTTTAGGTTTTAGGGTTTAGGGTCTAGGGTATAAAGTCTAGGGTTTGAGGTTTTAAGGTCTTATAATTAGGTTCTAGGTTTTAGGGTTTAGGTATTTTTTTTGGGGTTTAGGGATAATTTATTAGCATTAAGAATTCAAGTTTTATGGCATTTAGGGTTTAGGTTTATGGTTCAATGTTCAAGGATTATGGTGTTTAGGGTTTGGGGTTTAGGGTTTAGGGTTACTAGTTTAGGTGTAAATGGAGTGTTTTAGGGTGATTAGCTACATTTGTGTCTGATATGACTGACTATATCATGAATACATGAATATTTCATGTATGTGTGACAACATACCTACATGTAGTACTAGGTATGTGGTATATATAATGTATGAATGACTATACCATTATTATATGAATGATATAGGTTGAATGTTATAGGCTAGCCATTTATTCATATTGATAGACCCATTGATTTAAAACCCACAAATTTTTTAGGAATTCATCTTGAATCTATCTTCAAGCCTTTTACATTAATGTCCCTAGTCACTCCTTTATCTATATAGGTGAGAATGACCCCTATCCTTTCAACATATGGCTTAGCTAATGCCCCCTCTCCTTTATCTATATAGGTGATAACTCAAGATTATGGTTTATGGTTAGAGGTTTAGGATTTAGAAGTTTAGGGTTTAATGTTTATGGTTGATGGTTCAATATTCATAGCTTAGGGTTTAGTATATAGGGATTAGCATTTAGGGTTCAAGTTTTGGTGTTATGGATTAGGAATTAGAATTTAGGGCTTATAATTTATATTTTATGCTTAAAGGTTTGGGATTTATGGTTTGTGGCTTAAGGGACTAAGGGTTTAGATTTTAGGGTTTGGGGTTTGGTATTTGGGGTTAGGGTTTTGGGTTTATGGTTTCACACTAAAGGTTTAAACTTTAGGGAGTAAGGTTCAAGGTTTTGGTCTTGGGGCTTTGGTGTTTTGAACTTAGTGTTTAGTATTTATAGTTTGGTATTTAGTGTTTGGGATTAGGGCTTAGGGTTTAATATTTGGGGTTTAGTGTTTATGGTTTGAGGTTTGGGGTTTTAGGTTTAGGGTTTAGGGATTTAGGTTTAGTGTCTAAGGTTTTGGGTTTAGGTTTATAATTTTTGGTTTAAGAGTTAATGTTTAGGGTTTATTACTTATGGTTTATGGTTTTAGGGTTGGGGTTAAGAGTTTATGGATTAAGTGTAAGGGTTTAAGGTTTAGGCTTGGAGTTTAGGATTTATGATTTAGAGTTTAAGGCTCATGTTTTGGAATTTAGGGTTAGGGGTTAAAGTTTTAGGGCATAGTTGTTGGGGTTTTGGGATTAAGGTTAAGGGTTTAGGGTTTAGAGATTAGGGTTTTAGGTGTAAGGCCTATGTTTTTAATTTAAGGTTTTTTATTTAGGGTTTGGGGTTTACATCTTGTGATTTAGGGTTTTGGGTTTGGTGTCTACTTTTAGTGTTTAAAGTTTAATGGATTGGGGCTTAGAGTTTAGGATTTGGGATGTAGGTTTTAAGGTTTAGAATTAAGGGCTTAAGGTTTAGTGTTCATGGTTTAGGGTTCATTTTTTTAGGGTTTGGAGTGAAGGGTTTAGTATTCAAGGTCTATATTTTAGTTTTTGGGGTTGGTTATTTAGGGTATAAAATTTAGGTTTTAAGGTTTAAGGTTTATGGTTTTGAGTTTGAAGTTTTATGGTTATGGGTTTGTGGTTTAGGGTTCAACTTTCAAGTTTTAGGGTTTAGTGCTTAGGGTTTCAGGATTAGAGTTTAGGGGTCAAGGTTTTGGGTTTAGGGTTTGGGGTTCAATGTTTAAGGCTTAACTTTTTTGATTTTGAATTTTTTTAGGGTTTAGTGTTTAAAATTGAGGGTATAAGGTTAAGGGATTATGGTTTAGTGTTTAATATTTAAAAATTTAGGTTTATGGTTTGGAGTTTAGGGTTAAGGGCTTATGTTTAGGTTTTAGGGTCTAGGGTATAAAGTATAGGGTTTAATGTTTTAAGTTTCTATGTTTAGGTTTTATGGATTATTATTTTGGGTTTAGGGAAATGTATTAGGGTTAAGGGTTCAATATTTAGGGCTTAGGGTCTAGGATTTAGGTATATTATTTAGTGTTCATGGTTCAAGGTTTATGGCTTAGGGTTTAGGTTTCAATGTTTAGGGTTTAAGGTTTAAGGTTTACGGTTTGGGGTTAATGGTTTAGGTGGAAATGGAGTGTACTAGGATGATTAGTTGCATTTATGTCCAGTATGAGTGACTAAATCACAACCATAGGAAGATGTCATGTATGAGTGACCACATACCTACATGTATTACTATGTATGTGGTGGATGTAATATATGCTTGACTATATTATTACTATGTATATGCTATAGGTTACATGCTACAGGCTATTCATTTATGCATATTGATAGGCCCATTAATTAAATTTCATTTTTTAAGTTGAGAACAAGGTTGTTAAGAAGATTCCAAGGCAAAGATAACAAAAACCTAGTATAGTACATCTCCAATAAATTTATCAACTTAAAAATTATAAAAAAGAAGGAATTTAAGGTTAGAACAAGCTTAAAAAGTGAAGAACTTCATGACTACAAGCAGAGTTGATAGTCTGCCAAGATAGAACAGGGGTCTATGTAGTCAAAATAATAATTTTCTTATGAATAAAAGGTGTTTTATTACTTAATTTGTTGTATTCACAAATTTATTGAATGTGTGAATGAAATGCAATGTCATTTGAAGAGAATTTATACTAGATCGAAGGTTCATGCCATTGAAACCTTCTAAAGCCTATTTTCTGTGTATTTATAGTCACTTTCAATCTCTTGTATCACATAGAAAAAGTTGCATGAGTTTATTTATAAGATTGGAGAAGTTGAGGGAGGTATTCAAGACTCTGTTCCAAGTGTTAGTTCTTGAAAATAGTCTTTAAGTTATATGAATAATCAATTTGAAGCTATTAGGTTGTGTGTGCAGAGTCAAACCTTAAAATAGGGTTTTTGATACAAAAAGAACCATAACTTGCATTTGAATTACTAGAATCTCCTAAAACTCATAGGAAAGTTGTTAGAGAAGGTTTATAATCTATTAAAATAGGTAGCATGCTCAAACTCACCTTGTTATTACAAATACAAATGACTATTTTTCGATCTGTCTATAGATAGTCATAGGAAAGCTCAATCAAGAGAAACTTCAAGTGTTTTACTTTGTTGATTGAGTATAAAGCTCTTATGAAGGTCCAATGTTAGTTTGTAAACACTATATAATACTTAATTAAAGTGATTCAAAGAATTTATTAGATAAGCCAATTCAATATCCTTCCAAGTAAGTAGATTAGGCCATCCAGACCTAAAGAGCAGAGTTGCCATTGAAGTCTCATTCTTAAGAAAGAAATAAAATAAATTGATTTCTCATCCTCAAAGATAGTCTCCAAAAATTTTAAGAAAGCTTTATAATAATCCTTTGATGAGATTATATTAAGAACACATTTTCAAGACCAAACATGCATATACATAGTACTATAATAGTGCTCAGGTCTTAATCAACATTTTGGGCACTTTGGTTATCTAATTGGTATTTTGAGCTTGTGTAAAGACACATATGAATCTTGTATCATTGTATTGATATTTTCATTGAGTTTTTGAAGTGAATGAGTCAAAAAATCAAGGTAATTGTAGACCTCTTTGTATCAAGTCCTTAAGAGTTAAAATTTGGCCTAATAGGCCTATAAAGGTAGAGTTGTTGTTATCTGATTTTTTAGTTAAATTTATTCATGCACTAAGAAGATTGAGTCAAATAATAGGTGAAAATTGAGTCATAATATTATTCAAAGAAGTGAGGATGTACAATTGAGTGATTTAGGAGTCAAATAAGGGTTTTTATTGAAGGTAGATTACTGTCTTGGGACTGAGTAACTTGTTTTAAGTCATTTAAAGTGTCTTTTGATTTGAATATAGAGGCTAAGAAGTCAAGAGATAATAATAAAGAATAAGGTCATTAGTATTTCAATACCAATACTCAGAAGACCTTTTGTGATAAACCAAGAGATAATTTATGGTTAGGAAGAGACCTAATTACAATCCAATTTCTAGAGGACCTTAAAGTATACTAGGTTGAGTAAGTGGAGCATTTACTTTGACACTAGTAGAGAATAGTAAGGATCAAGATATGGCTTGTGTATTTAGGTAGGGCATACTCCTTGAAATCAAGATATGGTTCAGTTATTTAATTAGGTAGGGCATACTCAAGTAGATAAAAGGTAGGGAATAATTAAGTAGTTAAGTGGGCATGTAATCATCAATGGTATAGATATATTACATACGTAACATGATATTAAACCTTGTTTCGCATTCTATCTTCTAATCCTAAAATTCTGAAAACTAAGTATTGACCATAATGGAATTTGAAAAACTAACTTCTAAATGGTAACTCTAACAACTCTGTAATCAATTTTAGAAGATGTAGAGTGGCCCTTATTACATTTATTTTACTAAATATATCCTTGCCCAAAAATAAATAGATCACAATAGGTCAAATAAAAAAACATAAAAACACAACACAACAAAACAAAAAACTACAAGTCAAAAAAAAAAGATCAAAGGGCGTACACCCTTTAGGGTCAAGACTAACCCTTTTGGGCTTTACATTGGTTTAAAAAAAAAAAAAGAAGATGTATGCCCTTTTGAAAAGGGTGTATGCCCTTCACATAAAATGTTTTGTATTTTTCATTGTGTCATGTTTTTTGTCCCTCAAATTTGTGCATCTACCCATAGAAGTCATTTCCAACCCTCCATGTTTGTAATAAGTTTTTCCAAATCATCAGCCTTAGAAGTTTCAACATCTAAATTTTTTACCTTATAATGGGTTTCAATATTTTTACTGGATCTTAAACAAACCAACACTCAATATTAAAATCTATCTGAGGATTTGGATTTAGATATAGCAATCTCCTTCAATTTTAAAATCCTTGTTACTCTACCACTTAGCTAAATTATTCTCTTGGACTTGGTTTTTCTATTTGACACCAAATTCCAATGGTAATCATCCTCTCTACCCTATGTATAAGTTGTCTCTAAGACAGTTAACCCCTTACTAACACACTCATTATACTTAGACCCCTCCAAAAAATCAAGAACCCTCATATTCCTAACATTTATCTTGGGAGTTAAAACCTGAGTTTCAGTTTGAGTCTCAGGTAAAACATTTTTTTCCTCTCCTCCCTACTATTGATCTTGATCTTGATCCTCTCTGTCTTTGATCTCTTCATCCTCAAGATCTAATCCCTCGCCCTCATTTGTCATCATTGTATACATAAATTATAATAATGTATGATTCACATAAATATGTTAGATAACATGTATGTGTATCCAAACTATGGCATAATAACATACAAAATAGGCCATATCTACATACAATTTAGAGACCATATACATATATAAAATGGACCATATAGGAATACAAATCAGCCATATTAGCATACAAAATGGGTCATATCTGTATACAATTTAGAGACCCGATGAAAGGAACCTTCCTGAACAAATTAACATATAATTACAAATACATGAAATAAACTACGAAAATCAGAAATATATTAAATGAAACAAATAAAATTGAATTACAATAGCAGAATTGTAGAATCGTTGGCCTCTTCGAGGGGGCAACCTCCTTTGAGCAAGCTCAATTCAATACAATTCGTAGATGCCTTAATTGGGCCTTAACACTGACTTAAATACTAATTCTATTCTTAATAAAATTTTTATCTCATGCATGTGGGATAAAAAAAATGCTCTAGGGACGACTTACAAAGCATATGCGTCCAAAGCAACTACTATGCTAATAATGTAAATATAAGAGTAGAACATGGGTTCCTAACATATTTTAAGATAAATTTAAATCATTCCTTCTACATAAAGAGAGATAGACAATAACAGGGAATTGTAATGCTAATTGTAGTGCTATCATTAGATTGTTGTAGTATCGACAAGGTAATAATAATGTTTGTCATCATCTATACAAACAAACAATGAAATAGTAAAATTACATAACCTATTTAAGATAAACTAAAATTATTCCTTATACATAAAGAGAGAGCAAGAGAGGGATAGAAAGAGAGATAGATAGTGATAAAAAGAGAGAGAATGTTCTCTCTCTTTCTCTCCCTCTCTCTCTTCCTATGTCTCTTATCTCTTACAAGAGGAGGGGAAGGCCAAGCAAGAAAACACACTAAAACTATGGCGTATAAAAAATATTTAAACAATATGGCAACTTGAAAATTTACTTTTTCAACCTGAGTGGATGGTATTTTAGTGCTAATCATAGCCTCAACAACAAAATCCAAACGAGGTAAGATACCTAAAATATCAATTATTGTCTATACTAGCAACAAATGAAAGAAGTTAAATATTAATCAATAAAGTAAACATATTATAATATAAACGCAATATTCTTTTACATATATAAATATAATATAATTAATAAGGAGTGTGAATACATATGGTGAAGTAGATAAGCCCTTAATATATAGTTGTGTGTTGACTTGAGGTAGATAAAGCTTGTGATTATTATTAAAAATGCATCACAAAAAATATCATTACAAACCCTAATCATGCCCTAATGGAAAAATGACATATGTGGGATAATGAAACAAGTGTGGAATCTTGGTGAGGATGTTGGGAGAAGAATAACACACATGCCCTCCCTTTTTCTCTTCAAAATCACAAGCAACAATGACAAGTGAAATGAAAATTGTGGGTTGGCTTATAAGCAATTTTTGGGGCTTTCTAAAGGATGTATCACATTTTTGAAAAAGAGTCTATGCACTTTAGGATCGGTAACGACATAGCTAGTCTTTTTTTAAGGGCGCTTAGTCTTTATACAAAATGAAATGAAAAGTTTTCTTAGAAATGATCTTTTTTTTGTCTGCCAACTTTATACATCTACTTGTCTGTATGTCTCTTTATTTATGTCTATCTGTTTATTTATCTATAAATATCTATTTATATGTTTATCTGTCTCTCTATCTCTTTATATGTCTTTCTATCTATTTAGCTATTTGTTTGTCTATCTTTGTATCTATTTATTTATTTATTTATTTATTTGTTTATCTATTTCTATGTCTATCTCTTTATCTATCTATCTATCTATCTATGTATCCGTTTATTTATCTGTGTATTTGTATATCTATTTATCTGTCTATATATTTGTCTATCTATATATGTCAGGGAAACCCCAGAACAATAAACATGCTCCAATCCCTACTGAGTCAAGATCTTGCTCTACCAATTAGAACACATGTGATTACTTCTTGTATTAGCAACTAAACACGGAATTATACCATAATCAATAAGTAACTAGAAATATGAAACAACACAGGAATTAAGAGACAATACACAATTGTATTATATACATAGAAGAATATACAATAAGGAAGATGCCACTTCTTCCTCCACCTCAAAGGTTCGCCACACCTCAAGACCTTCTTCCCTCTCTCTCTCGGTCCCAACAATCAACTCCAATACAGAATTGATGTTCACCTCTCCAACCAGTCAGTAACACACTGCCAGTTCACCAAGTACACGTCCGTACTCCAAGTAGATCCCCTGCTCTCTGCTACCTGCAAATCACTAGACCTTACTTACCATGTAGACATCTCTACACCCCTGAAGAACCCTTGTCCTTGCCTCACCAAGTCCTTATGATTCTTCAACCAGTACCCCAGTGGATCAGCTCCTTGACCTTGCAGACCTTGCAACTCTCCCTGATCATACACACTCAGCACCCCTTTGGAACTAGGAGGAGCTACACTAGCTCTCTCTAAAAGCTCTCTGGCTTTCTAGCACACATTTACAATACAGCCCATGAGTCCATATATAGATCTCATGCTTACAATAATTAGACTAACCTAATTACAATAATTAGACTCGCAACTCAAGACTACGACTAGCCTTCAACATGCAAACTAACAGTCTCAGAATAGACTCTCCCGGATTCGTCATGCAAACTGCCTGTTCTCGCACAGGCTGCTGACGTCGACACCTCCAAGACCGATGTCGGCTGACTGGTAACCGACGCCGATTGCTTCCTCTTGCTATTTGACCGACGTCGGCTGATCAGACCGACGCCATTTTTCCTGCAACTAATTCTGCAACTCTGCATCCTCCGTAACTTCTCCTGTTTGCATCCTGGTGAAGCTTTTAGCTCCACAACCTAACAATATATATCCATGTATGTTTGTCTATCTATTTATTTAAGTATAAATAATGGAACAAATACATATCCATTGTTCAAACAACTTTGAAAAAACATTTTCATCAATCTACTTTGCAATCACTAATCTTCAAGCGTATCCTACATTTTCTTATTGGAGTGCCCATTACAACATAGGGTGGAATTGCTAGGGCATGAAACTTCTAGGGTGGAATTGCTAGATACTAATAGGGCATCAAAATTGTGTCGGAGCTAGGGCATCAAAATTTCCTTGTTACGGTGTATTTCAATCATAACATATTTAGATGTCACCTTAAATGGAAAAGGAAGATGAGTGTACCATATTGTGTGGGCCACCATGTTGTTTGTGAAAATGGAAGGGGGACCATCTTTGGGAGCAGGTAAAAACAAATAAAATTTGGTTAGTTGTAGTACAGTGGTATAAGCGTACGCACTAGCCACCAAGAGAATTTATGTGGCTTCAATGTCATGAGCTGTATAACGGTACACACTGGCTTAGTTTTCCAATTTCGAAATTGAAAATGAGACGATCGTGTAGGTATATGTACGGGAAACTTATTCCTTGGAAAGATGACATTTACAATTTTAAAATAATCGAGCTGTATCCAGTTAAGCTACCTCACTAAAGTCTCGCTTCATTCAAGACGTCTAAAAGTGGCCGACACAAAGTTCAAATAGATGGTACCTATGGCATTAAAGACTCCAAAAAAATCTGAGCACGGAACGGTGCAAATTTGTCCCAAACAGTTTGGAATAGATCGACACCAACACCAGATTTTTGCCCTTTGTTAGGCAATTCGCTTCTATATAGCCTCACTCAAATCTACTCAACCATTAGATAAGACACTCCAATCACAATGGAGAGCTTGGGGAAATATTTTACAAGAAGCTGCATCTTCCTTGTTTTAGGGGCTTTCTCTGTTACTGCTCGTAATGCATCTTTTGTGGAGGATTTTAAAGTTACATGGGCAGACGGCCATGTGAAAAGAATGGCTGATAATAACTCTATTCGGCTCATATTGGATCAAAATGCAGGTATACATCTCATCGTATATCTAATTGCAGTTTTGCGTATGTTCCTACAGGTCACAGATTAAAGGACTTATAATGTGAGTAGTTATATTAATAGTGTTTAAGAGGCCTAATGCAGTTTTCAGTGATAAATCTAATGTATGTACAGGTGCCGGGTTTGCTTCCAAGTATGAGTATATGTTTGGGCTTGTAAGCATGAAGATTAAACTTGTGGGAGGCGATTCGGCAGGGACAGTCACTGCTTTCTACGTAAGACCTTCAAAACGAAAACACAAATGTCATTTTTTTTTCGACTTCTTTTGTAACACACCAAATATTTTACCAAAGCTTTGCATGTTCTGCTCAAGGCTTATAGAAATATTAATAAACCCTAAATAGCATATGTTACAAAGTTGTTTGATGGGTTCCCAGTAGTTTGCAATTCAATAATTTGAATCCAGTGTCACAGTTCACAATGAATTTATATCAGTATATTAATTTACAATCCAATAACTTGCATATCATTACCCACAATGGGTTGAACTGGCTTTGTGCTGCTAACATAGCATGTTTGCAGTCTTATAATTTTATTAGTCATGGGTTTATCCAAGCTTGGCACTCAATACTTTTAGGATTGTACATGCAGATGAGCTCAAAGGCAGACACTGTCAGAGATGAACTGGATTTTGAGTTTCTAGGGAACAGATCAGGCCAACCTTACACTGTCCAGACAAATGTGTTTGCCCATGGAAAGGGTGACAGAGAGCAGAGGGTCAATCTCTGGTTTGATCCTTCTCTAGATTTCCATACATACTCAATACTGTGGAACCACAATCACATCATGTAAGCCCCTGCGCATTCTCTCTGTATATACTGATTTTTTACTTTGTAGATCTTTATTGTTTCGGAGAGTTTAAGGAATGAAGGACTAATGGCTGCAGATTCTCAGTTGACGAAGTTCCCATACGAGTGTATAAGAACAATGAAGCAAGACTAGGTGTTCCATTTCCTAACAACCGAAGCATGGGAATCTATTCGACTCTATGGAATGCTGATAATTGGGCCACAAGAGGAGGGTTGGAGAAGATAGACTGGAGCCAGGCCCCTTTCACTGCTGATTACAAAGATTTCACCATCGAATCCTGTGAAGTACCACTAAATGCAAGCTGTGCGACGAATCGTAGCAACTGGTGGGAAGGGGCGAGCTACACGCAGCTGAGTCACATTCAACAGAGATTGTACAGGTGGGTGAGGATGAATTACATGATTTATGACTATTGTGGTGACAGGTCCAGGTTTCCAATCCCGCCTCCTGAGTGCACTGCTGGCCTCTGAGTTCATGATAAAGAGCGATAAATGTAATAAAGGATATGTCGGCTTTGGGGCTTATTATTTCGATGTAAGCGAAACATATGTGAAGTAGTCCACGAAGCTGTGTGAATTTCGTTTAATATATGATTTAGCTATTCAAAAAATTGCTTATGGCTTCTAAATCTATATATATTTGGAAAGATACTTGTTAAATATCCCCCATCTTTTTCAAAATTCTAAGTAATGTAGGGAAGGGGACCAGTAGTAGTGGGATTTAATAGTTGTAATTATAAGTGTGATTTATTTATATGGTTATAATACATTAATATTTATTTGATTATGCATTAAAAGTTGTATGTGTTTGTGTTTGTGTTTTTTTTTTTTTTTTTTGGGTTTGTAAAGGTTGTTTTTTAATTATTTGAATAAGTAATTTTTTGTACTAAAAATAAAATATATATCATATAAAAAATGAATATAATATTCATAAAAAAATATTTTTCATAAATAAGAATATTTTTTTCATTAATATGAATATTTTTTTTCAAAATGGAATGTATTTTTTAAAAGTTATAGTTTTATTAACATTTTAAAGGTGTAAACATTTAAAAAATGCTAATCTTAATAAATTTTTTGAGCTCTTAAAATTTACTTTTGATTGTAAAGTAGATAAGATAAAATAAATAACTTCTCGTACATTTTATTTTGATTACATTTTATGGGATTCATAATTCAAACATTTAACTCCAACATATGACTTCACCAACCTTCATTCATTAATGTCACCCTTAAAATTGAATAAAAATATACATCTAAGTCTCAACATTCACAAAAAAATTAAAATTCAACATTGAAAATTCAAATTATCTTCTATATATAAATTAAAAAAATAGAAAAACCAATTTTTTATTTGTAGAGAGATTTTTATTTGTACACTGTCAGATTTGAATTAAATTGCAAGTAGATTTCAACATTTCAGTAGTATTAACATATTCGGAGGATCACATTGCAGATTAGAAGTCTGCAATTTTCCATTGACATGCATGTAAATGTTAATAATTTTGTATCTAACCAAAATATTTTTTGAAATCAAGTTCATATCTTATTCATTCGTAATTATAAACATTTTAAATGTAGATTGACATATTTATTGTTCATATGTTTTCCATTCACTTTGTTATACTATTTATATTTACAACATACTTCTATCGAGTTCAATTTACAATAGAAGATGTGTGGCCCATTAATGTGGAAGTTAACGCCATTTTTCATATCGCTTGATGAGTTTTTCTCCATTATTGTGGCAAGTTAATGTTGCCATGCATGCTACCAATACATGTTCTTTCTTATTTATATTTTTGCATCGTTATTATGGTTGTTGTGTCTTGTATGTCTCTGTTTTTGGTTGTGTGTATTATATGTTAATTATTTTTGTCGTATTTTTTTTGTTCATAATTTTTTGGCATGCATTCACATTTGAGTAAATGTTTACTAGTATGTTAATTGAGTGATGAAATGTTACACCAACAAATATCTCTTTTTACCTTTTCGCATGCCTCCTCTCAAATGACCATGGAACTTCCCTGAAAGTTCTCGTCTATGTAATGTTTTGCAGAAAAATTTCTGTTGGTAGAATGAAGGGATGAAAATTATTTTTATTATGTAATTTATATTCATGATTTTTAGCATGTCTTCACATTTGACTAAACATTTACTAGAATATTAATGGAGTGATGAAATAATACACAGAGGTGTTATTTTTTATTTTGCATACCTGTAATTATTATTGTCTTTTATGCCCATTTTATAAGATGTTTGTTAGAGGGATGAAACATTACCCATTTCTAAACACACACCATCAGTTTGTTTCATTCACATCTAACTCAAAATTTGCTGGTTTTCTAATGGAAGCTTTGGAGGTTTTTTTAATTCATAGTAGTGCTTCTTATCTGTGCCACATTTTTATTTCCCTACATGTCATGGGTTGGAAGGTGTCATATTTACTAGTGTAAATGAACCCACAACATGTCTTCTCCTATGATTCAATGTTTAGTGGTATGTTGATAGTGGTTGTCAATGTATTCATTCACATACCAATAAATATTATTTTTTGAACACTCAATAGTCACTGTTATGTGGATGGAAGCCCTGAAGGAGCTTCTCTATAAGGAGAATTAAAAGTCACCTTATAATAGTTGATAGTGTTTAAAGATTTTTTATTTACAAGGTATATTTCAATGCTCATGGTATGTGAACAACCATATGTTTTGTTTAATTTTAGAAGGATGAAATGTTCGCTGCCTTGAATAACATGTAAATGTTCAATATGTCACTGAACATTTATATGTATGTGGATGGAGTAGCTGATGGCTTTTATTCAAATATGAGTACACGTTATTGATTTTTTATCAAAATTTATATTTTCGTTCCAATTAAAGTAAATGTTGACTCAGATGTATCAAACCAAACCCTTTTATGAATTATTGTTGTTATGTTATTCATGTGTTCTTGTAAATTAATGTTTTTGTGTTATTTATTCACATTTTATAAGTTACAAATATTCTTTCCCATAAGTGTTATTGAAAAATTATAAATTACTAAACATTTTATGTTATGTTAGTATTTTTGTATCGAAATTTAAATGTTTTTGAATTAATATATGCGTTTTTTATCTGCAACATGTATATTTCCCTACCTATAAAATTTTTATTGTATAATTATTTCACAGGTAAGGCTATAGTTTGTTTCTCCCCCTCTCAATGAATATGATGGCTTAACATGAGAACACAAACTCAAACTACCGAGGTTAAAATTATGACCAATAATAATTTTCAAACAACACATAATTTTAGTTATAGCATAAAAATTTGTAAAGTCAGGGATGATGTGAAATTACTATGGGTCATTAATATGAAATAAAGTGCCATGTTGGAGGACAAGTGTGTCTATAACACTTAACATTTACTGGTATGTAGATGGAAGCCACGAAGTTTTTCTTTCACATACCACTAAATCTTATTATATTTTTATCTGAATTAACAATGTCATTAAGATACCAATAAATGTTACATTAAAAACACTTATACTTATGAGTGATAATGGAGAGTGATAGGGTTTCTTTCAGTGCTAAGCTTATTGTAGTCGTTGATGGATCATTGGTGGTAAAAATTTTGAATGGAGGAGCTACGAGTAGGATGGATGGCCATGCCAAACCAAATGGAGAATATAGTCACAACAACATCAGAGGACTAGATCTACCAATGAAAATAGGGGAAGGAAAAATTCTTGGAGTCAATGACTATTTAGGACACTTAGATCTGATCAAGGGAGGCAGATCCCTCAATGTGGTACAACATGGAGGGATTGTGTTTCCAGAAGGCAGTGGGTTAAAACCATGAGTGATGTTAAGGGATGCTGTAGGGTACCACTCTTATGCCACGACTGTGAATAAGGATAGGGTTTTAAATCCTTAGCCATAACTAAAGCCACTTTGGCACAGGGACTGGAGTAGGGAGGGTCTTAAGTTGCAGTTGTTTCTAGAAAGGTAAACAAAATTTTAATCCCTACTAAATCTAATAAATTTATTTTCTTAAAGGGGTATTGCAATGGGAAGCTTGGTATTCTAATAAGGGTTTAATCTACAAATTTAATCAATGTTGGTCAAATCTTCAAACCCTTCATGGGTGGATTTTGGAGACTTAGAGACCAATAATGAAAAGAAACCTAGAAATATACCCTTGTGCAAAGGTTTTTTTATTGTTGTTTTTGATAAAAGGGAAGACAAGGATAAGATATTACAATAATAAATTTGGTTTATGGATCATCATATCCTCATGACAGAACCATGGTATCCTGATTTTAACCTTGTTGCTAAATCCTTTAATACTAGGCAAGTGTGGATTCACCTTTATTACCTTCTTTTATAGTTTTGGTCCAAGGACAATTTTAATGTCATAGAGGATGCCCTAGGAGGATTTTTAGTTGTAGATGAATCCACATAAGATTATCTCCATACTACATATGCAACCTGATTATTGTTAACATAGACGTGAGATCTCAGCTCTTAGTAAATTTAGAGTTTATTATTGATAATCAAACTTGGGTACAAATTATTAGTTACAAAGGATTATCTTTCAGATGTAGGGGTAATTTTTTAACAGGTCATTTGGTAGATTCATGTATGTTAGGTCAGAGAAAGAAACAAGAAATATCTTTGGGGAAAAATGTTCACATATATCTCTTTACCATAGAATTTGAAGATGATGAGGTTGTTGAAGAAAAGTCCTCAAATAAGGAAGAAAACATAGCCGATTTGAATAAAGAGGAAGAGAATTAGTTAGTTGGTGATTCAACAGAAGATAAATCTAGATCCTTGGCTCATTAAGATAATTTCATTATAAATATAACCCCAAAAGAGGTTTTGGAAACCCCAGTTGATTTAGGGGTGGAGTAGTCAGCCATAATTCCATTGAAAACTATCCAAGCTTCTAATATTGAAGAGGGAAGGTCAACATATAGTTTTGATCCAATTGATGATTTGGTGATATCCATTCCCATCCAACATGACTCTAGAGGAGGGAATTGGAAGGTGGTGAGTTCCCCAAAAATAAAATAAGTAAAGGAAGCTGATACCTCTTAATGTGACCCTTAGATCTTTAAAAAAGAATGTGAATGATTGAATATTTGGGATTCTATACCTTTATTTTATATTCATGTTTTGAGTTACTATGTTGTTTTATTGAAAATCCAGGATTCTAGGCTTTTGTGTTGGTTTCATGTATAGGGTTAGGCCCCTGATTTGAAAAAACCTTCTTTTTACCAATAATTAAAAACATACCAATAAATGTTTACTCAAATGTATCAAACAAAATCCTTCTACCAAATCATTTTATTATGCTTGTCATATGTCCTCGTGATTTCTTGTAGCTATATGTTAATCATTCACAGTTTTAACAATACAAATATTCTTTCCCATATCAATTGTTCTTATGTTTTCCATTCTATTTTCAGTTACTTATATAATCTCTTGATTGTTGTAGTTTAATATGAGGAATGGGAAAAATGATGCAATTTGTCAATAGATGTCCACATGTAACAATGAAAAACCTAGGAGTCAAAATTTTGAAAGATGTTGATGAAGACATTAAAAAAGTTGTTTAACCCATTACAAATTAGACAGAACAACTCCTTTCCAACCAGGGAGAGAAGAAAACCAACATTAATGTTACCACCACTATGCATGTGTCATTACATTCCTAGTGGACAACGAAAGATATGGAAAACATAATGATAGATGTGGATGATAATGATTACTCCATCAAAACTATAGTAGTAAAGTAGGGTACATGAAACCCAATACTTTGTTGAATTGGTTGAAAGGAACCACATATACTAACAAGAAGGGGATACCCACTATTTTATCCATATATGAAGAAAGTGCGATAGTGAAATGGTGCAAGGACTTAGATGACATGGGGAATGGGTTGGACATATTGAATTTGAAGGCATACATTTCTAAAATATTTGAAAGAAGGCCCAACCCTTTCAATGATAGTTTCCCGGACAAGTCATGGTGGAAAGGCTTTAAAAATAAGCACCTTGATTTGTCTATGACAACATAAGAAAGACTAGACAAAGATAGGGTTGTCATGCTAAGGTCGTCCATTGTGAGCATTTTTTATGAGAACTTGAAAATATTTTATGTCAGATAAAATTATGGCCCACACAAAATTTTGAATTATGAAGAGATAAGAGTGCAAGTTCGAAGGAATTGCGGTATGTGAGTCATCACCAAGAAATAAAAAGGGAGTGTGCCTTAGATAATGACAAAGAGTAAAGAATGGATAACTATCTTAACATGTGTGAATGCAGTTGGGAAGAACATATTTGGGTTCTACCTCTTCAAAGAAAATAAGCATTTGTAGAATTTATCTTCTAGATGTGAGCCAAGTGCATGTATGGATGAAAAAATAACTATTTATGAATTGGCTGCATCATTTATCAAAATCTGTACTAGGAAGAGTTTCACCTAGTAAAGATGCCTCATTTTTATGGATACAACATCCATGTTACACTTTTGATGATTGAACAAGCTATAATTTTGGGGATATATCTACTTACATTACCCACATATACTAGCCACAAATTTCAACCACCAGATGTAAGTGTGTTTGGTCCATTTAAGGTCTAATTAAGGAGTGAGAGGATATCATGAATGAATACACATCATAATTTAGAGATAAACATACATTAATTGGATACTTTGGGTAGTAAATATATGAATATGGCTCTAAACCCTAAGAATATAATAGTTGGATTTCGACAAATAGGTATTTAGCCCTTTAATATTGAGGCACTAGCTAATGATATGAATTCGAGTGCATTGTTCAACATAGAGGAACATGAGGTTAGTGATACAAAAATATAATGAGGTTGCCATGCCTAAATGAGAAATAAATTTAAGATTAATGGATAATATGGAGTAAGTGGTTGAATGTAATGTTGTTAGAGGTGAAGAAGGTGAAAAAACAAATGTAGGAACTGCTGCCAATGTAGAAAGTGTTGAACATGAACATATCATGAAACTGCCATTGTAGTAAATGTGGTAGATGTTGACATTGAAGAGGATTATATTTACCATTGAAATTAAATGGATGCAACATTCAGTTTCAACTAAAATGGTTTAAATTTACTTATGCAAGTAGGTCCACTAGACTAGTTGAGGGAGGGAACAACAAATCTAGGCCTCAAATTTGAAATTATTGAAGCTTAAATCTCTATGTCAATGCCATCACCAAAACTTTCTATCCCACCATAAATAGTTCATTATTATGCACTAGGTGGACAATGGAGTGTATAAGATGAAATAATTGATTTTAAGACAGTGAGGAAATATAATAAATTAATGAAGAACAAATCAATGAATATAGCTAAGTAGAATGTAATGACTACCAAACTCTAATTTCAACACTTATGAAATTGCCATCAGAAAGGATTAAAAATAAAGAAGGAAATAATGCACTAAGTATGAGCTAATAATCACAAATTCTCACATTAGATAACTATTGGCAAATGTTTATAGAACATGGGACTCACAAGAAGGATTTTTCAAAATTTAGGGTAAGGAGAAAATAAGAAGCCAATGATAGGGTAGCCTTGAGGCAGGTTAAGAGGGAAAGAAGGTAAAATCTGAAACTTGAAAATTCAAGAAAAAAACATAAGAAAGAGAATAAGAAGATACAACAAAGGTAAGAAAAGGATCAAAAGAGAGAGCTTGATAGAACTGTTGACCAAGTTTGACTTTAGGTCAAACTTAGACCCCTATAGGTTAAAAAACTTATTTTTTTAGATGTTTAGGGGTCTAAATATTTGTCATATGCTATATTATGGTTCAATTGATGTTATCTAATGCATTTCTAGCTTTAGTTATGGTTTTATTAGCTTATTTATCATTTTAGGTCATTTAAAGTGCTTTTAAGGGTCGTTAATGCAAGTGACATGGTTTCCAAGGTGACCAGGTGTATTTTTTTTCCTTATAAGTGTCCAAGAGGTTAGTTTAACTATCAAGGATGTCAGTTACATTATAATATTATAGGTTCTCTAACTGAAATTCAATAAACAACTAAAAAAGGAGCATTTGACACTTGTACAACCCATGGGGAAGTGTGCCACATGGGAAAATATCATGGAATACCTCTTCACCTTCCTAAAACTCATCTCTACATTTTTTTCTCTGTAAGTTCCATTTTAAAGCCAAAATTGTTATGCTTCTTTTTTACATTCCCAGACATACACAAGTGACCTGCAAGTTTATGCTTAGTACAGACAGATCAAGAGGTTTTAAGACAAATGATTTTGAGAGTTTATATTAAACTTAGATACCTTAATCTCAATATATATATTTTTAAGAATGGTGGTTTGTGCTTCATGAACCATCTCATGAAGTTGACTGTATATTTTTACTCGCAGTTTCATGCACCCTATAGGTTTTGCTCCATTCTGGTCAAATCCTTACAAATCAGTTGGTGATGTTGACTCCATAGGATGTTGAATACCTTATGATATGGTATTTATTCTTAGTTTCATGTTTCATAATTTTTTGATGAGCAAGTTAGTCCATGCTATAGGAAGGTGTCACCACTATGAAGTTTTAGTCAATTCTACCTTGTTTCAGAATTTTGGTCTCCTTCATAGGTTTCATGTGAGTTGAGGATGGTGTTACATAGATATTTGGGTCATATTATCACCTCTTCCCATGTTTGGTTCCATCATATCATGCTTTGGAAAAATTCCCATCTTGTCATTCTTTATTATCAACTCTTTGCCCAATTTCACTTACAGTCACATGTATAAGCTTGTTTATCATGTCCATGGAGTTTTAGTCAGAGTGTGTTAATTATCCAATCCATAAATAGATGATGAGAGTCCACTTGGATGCTTGATAAGAGTACCATTTTATTGACAAGCTCATTCACCATGATAAAATAGTAATGAGATGCCTCTACTTGCTCTATTCCATGTATATGTATGTGATTTTCACATTGAAAGGAATGTTTGAAGCTTGTATCAAGATGTCCTTGTTTTCAATCATGCATTTGGAAAGTTTACAATAGGTTTGATCTACCTATGAGGCCTTTTGTCCACCTTGTTGCTCTATTCCACACTCGCTATCCATATCTAGCTCATTTTCACATACAAGGATTTCATGATGATGTCATCAGAGCCTTAGTATTAGTTTCACTCCTTTTGAGATGTGAAAGATTAATTTAAGGGTATTGAGAGCGGATTTGGACCATTGAAATCAATTTATAATGCATTCATCTCATTCCATGACAACTAGAGAAGCTTTACTGCCTGTGTGTAAGAATGCTCATTTACAAGTGTACCAAAAGAGCTTTGAGGATTATTGTGTGAAGGATTGAAACATGGAGGAAAAATACTTTTGGTTTCTAATATGTAACTTGACCATTGAATTTTTTTTTGAACTATAAAAGGGACAAAAGGTGTGTAATCATGTTCAAGAGACAAGAGGTTGAATTCTGGGAAACTTTTCCTAAAATGTCAAAATAGAGCTCCAGGGGGTTTTTGTGGACCTCTCATACCATGATTCCCAAGGATTTAAAGTATCTAAAGAGGTGAATATTATAGCCTCTAGTGTAGATAATACCTCTGCCAAATATAGGAGTGATAAGGTCAGTGTAAGGTAGAAGTTGAATACCTCAAAGTGGCCTTAAAACACACTAAAATTAGGCACTAATATCTACAAGTTTGAAAGGTTGAATGACTTTTGACACCCTAAGGAGCAAATAAGATAGTACCTCATGACTAGGATGTTTCAACTAATGTAATGGCATATAAATGGATTGAAGGTTATCAAGATAAGATTGAGACATGGTTTTGTAAGTGTATGGCCACCTATAGGTGTCCCTTTAATGGGAAATACACACCTACAGCTGGGGTGTCTTAGTCTAAGCAAGAAAAAACTCAGTTAGGAGTCCAAAGAGCATATATGGTGAGTAAAATATATAATAAGTTATAAAATGGTTCTCATGTCTTGAAAGGAGGTTTGTAAGCATCATGACCAAGTCCAAAAAGCTAGATGCACCTACAAGTAGGGCCTAAAGGGCAAAGTATCTCAGTCAAACCAGTGACCCTAAATTTGATGCTAAAATGGTGTTTTAAGGATTTAAAAGGTGATTGATAGTTTGAACACATACCATATGACCATAAAAATTCAATGGAGGTTTCCCAACATCATAATCCAAGTCCTCATGAGCTGAAGCACACCTATAATGGTCAGATAGATAGGGTATATAAGCAATGAGCCAGCATGAGTGTTTAGGTGTGGTTATAGGACACTTAAACTAATTACAAGAATATAATAATTTTGTGTGAACTCAATGGGTTCAAGTATAGTATTTTAACACCATGTTAAAGCTAAATAGAAGCAAATGACACCTATAGTAGGGTCAAAAAGTAGGGTGTCTCAGTCAATACATAGTGGAGGGCTTAATTGTGACCAAAAGTACATATGAAGGCCAAATGGGAGATTGGATTGATAATAAAGCATGTGAACACCTCAATTAAGGTAATGGTGACTTCATGAGATACAAACAAGAGACAACAAACCTATACAAACCTCCCAAAAATATCTAGATGCAACATATAATAGGGTACAATCTTGGTGAGGGTAAAGTAGGAGATGAACTTGTTTAGGGAGAAGAAGAGGGTTAGGTTTACAGAAATGTAAATTGGTTCATGATAGGTAAAAATTTGTTTTAAAAAGAGTAATACTATACCAAGATGA
Source organism: Torreya grandis (assembly GCA_037957365.1). Taxonomy (NCBI): domain Eukaryota; kingdom Viridiplantae; phylum Streptophyta; class Pinopsida; order Cupressales; family Taxaceae; genus Torreya; species Torreya grandis. The sequence continues at coordinate 1,463,851 of JARHVA010003199.1, forward strand.
TCATCTACCTTTCCTACTTGGTCAAAAGTCATCAGTCTGTATAGTTGCTCTATGAAACCTCTTTGCTCAATGGATGAATATGAAGAATCTAACAAAAGAGAGGAGTTTTGGATGAATTAAAAGATTAATAAGAATTAATCAAGGATTAAAAACATGTTTAAATATCCTATGAGCATTGTTTTATCTTGGAGAGGTCACTCTTAGGTGGGTATGGGAAAAGGTGCATGAAATAGGCTTTTAGAGGCCATTTTTGGACATTTTGAGTTGGTTAGGCACCTAAATAAAGGAATATAGATAAAAAATTGGATAAAAATAATCATAATGAAATTAAAAAACTAAAAAAATATTCAATTTTACTTAGGGAAGAGGGATATACCTCACTATTTTATCTCAAAGGTCGGCCAATCAAGGAAAATTAGGTTTTAGCAAAGCAAACTAATGAGGCCAAAAAGGGATAAAGAACTTGATGGAAAGTTTGGGAGACATATAAAAACATGTTTTGAGGTGAATTAAATTAAATTATGTGTTAAGGAATACTATGTTAGGCTAATACCACTCAATATGACCAAAACACCCCTGCACATAGTCCAACTAGGCAAACTTTCACTAGGCCTAGTTGGTAAATGAGAGAAAAGGAGAAGAGGAGTGATTGATAGTTATGTGATGGTTTTAAAAGATTTAATGAAGCATGAATAGGCATAATATACTAGAATAACCATGATACATCAGTTCAAGTAGCTCCAACTTGCAAGGTACATGCTAAACCCACTTGGCCTTGAAGGGACCTAGAGCCAATTGGGGGTCCATCTTCATTTATAACTCTTGGTGGGATATTTAGATGATTAAGACATGTTAATGAGATGTAGAAAAACATATATGAGATTTTTATATGTATAATAACCTATAGGAAATATAATTCTAACTCTAAGATAGTCCAAGCATGCAAGAAAGGTAGAAACTAGCTCGATGGGGCAACTTCAAGTGTTCATATATCCTATGAGAATTTGCATGGGAACAAAAGGAGTTTGGATGGGTTATTAGGATCCTTAAAAATAAATATTTTTTAATTTTTTGGCAATTAAAACATCAAATATTTATGAACAAAGCTTAAGACTAAAAACTGCCTAAAACCCTACTAAATCCTCAATCAAGACCCAATGGAGAAAATGAGCTTAGAGAGTTACCCAGATGACATATTTTGACCATGAAATATATTGAAAATCATATAGGAATAACTCAATCTCCGTCACATTCTTTTTATTTATACTAAATTGTATTGACAGGGGAAAAAAAAAGGTTTTTTTTACCATTTTGTGTGTTTTTTAGGTGTTATAAGAGGTCTGAAGATGCAATAAAGTTTTGGAGGAAGATATGGAATTTTAATAACTACATATGGTCATTTTATTCCAATAAAAAACTTTGAATTTTTTAAACTAGAGCTCTCATCTCAGCCAGTCAAAATTGACATAGTGAACATAAGGGTAAGAAGTGTGAAAACCTTAAGTGGATGTCCTTTTAAGGTGAACCTAAGCAGTCTAAGTCCATAGAAGGTATTTAAAAATGTCATACACTACCTCCTATATATTTTCATGGAAAATTTGTTCTAATTTTGAGGCCAAGTGTGAGGGGTGATAGAAAGAGGAATTTTTTTAGACTGCAGGCAGTGATGGCTTCCTTCCATAAGTTTTTAGATGAGTAGGACTGAAACCAATGCATGAAAAGGTATATATGAAATAATTCCATATCGTCCCAATCATACCAATCATTATACCTATCCATAGTCAGTTGTGGGATGTTCAAATAGGTCCAATTCATGAAGGTAATTTTTTGAGCCAAGATAGGGAGTTTTATGCCACTTTTCATAGGTTTCATGAAATGTATGGATATTTGGACCTACTAAAATTGAATGGTTCATTTAAAATCTATTTAAAATGAAAATTTAACCTCTTTTATTATCTTTAAAATTTTCCAAGTTACCTTTGGACTTCCCTTGTGTTGCTCTTCTTCCAAACACTATAAATATTGACTCTTTTGGCTCTTTTGAACATCCTCTATTGGTTGATGGTGAAAACCTAGAAAATTTCACACTCGAATGTCTCTTGAAGTAATAAATAAGTGAATTTTATTACTTACATGCTATAAAATTGAGTTTTATTGCAATCTTGTTGGTCTTGTCTAGTAGAAGATCATTTTTTGTAGCATGTTATCCTTGATTGTTCACCAAATGTGCAAAAGAGTGATTGTTGTAGGTCTTTGTTAGTGTTATATTTTAATTGTGTGTGTTTTATAAGTGGTTTATGATTTGATTTCACAAATAAATCATCCCTTACACTCCTAATCATCAAAATACCTCTTTAACCTAGCATATGAAACATTGATGTGACAATCCATCTTGAGTTATGAGTTTTATGTGAAAGAAGCTTTGTTTAGCTATAAGTAGTATAGGTTTAGTCAATAGGATGAAATTAAATATTGGTGCATCACCTTTAGTTTTATTAGTGTTAAGCACGTGATATATATTTTACTTAATAAAATTCTTTTTGCTTTAACCACTTAATCATACATTCAAGATATGCAATAAAATTGAAAGCAATAACATGAACCACATAATAAAGAGAGAGAGACACACCAGATTTTAACATGGAAACTCAAAGTGGGAAAAACCATGGAGAACAATCTAAAGTATATAATTGAGAACCAACTCAAGTTTACAAAATTTACAAGCACCAACTTACAGGAGCACCAACCCCTTTGCTGAACCAACACAATAATGATTTGTGAGCACCCACCCACAGGAGCACCAACCCCTCTTGTGTATAAAACACCACTATCTCTCAATGTTGCTTTCTCAACAAATGATAGAACACTACTATATCTCTTCTCTTTTCTCTGATCTCCTCTACTCTTCTTAGCTAGATAAAATCATTCAATTCCATAATACAAAATGGCTTCCCAAACCTCCTTTTATATCTTTCCAAATGACCTTTAGAATTCACCCTTGCATGACCCTTTGAATTATTTCTTTGTCTTTACTTGGTGACTCTTCAAATTCCTCAAGGTGACCCTTCATGGGAAAATTCATCCTTTCCCTCTTTTGTCTTTAGTGATGACTCTTTGTATTCCTCAAGGTGACCCTTCATGGAGAAATGCATCCTTTTCGTCTTTTGTCTTTAGTGATGACTCTTCGACTTCTTCATGGGCCCTGTTTTGTCTTTATGCAACCAAAAATATATTCATTAATATAAACATACTTTTAGCCAAGATATAAAGATTAAAAACACTTTTAGATATTAAATGCTAATTTGACATCAATGATAATATTTTCAATAATCTCCCCCTTTATCTTTGATGGCAACTTGGAACTGTCACTAATGTTGAAAACTTGTACTACACATGCTGACCTAAAATTGAGACCTATAAACTGAACCAAATAAAAATATATAGTAACTCCCCCTTACTATAGCATCTTATTTCCTAAACCTATTCTTTTACCTATTCCTATACCTATTTTAACACCTATTCCCTATACCTATTTCCTGTAGCTTACTCTTGTCTCCCCCTCAATTGATATACAAATTAATCTGTCAACTCACCTTCTTGTCATGCAGCATAACCAAGACCCAAAAACATCCACCATGCTTCAATTTTTCTTAAAAATGTCTCCTTGAAGCCTATAAGAGACACCCCACACAAAGGGTCCTAGAAAAAAATCTCAAGAGATTCCCACATCTCCTCTATTGCTTCTTTGATCTTCTTGTGTCTTTTTCTTAGAATCCATTTAAGCATGTCTAACTTCTTTGACTTACTAACCTCAACATTCATGATGTTGTTCATCTTCTCAACTCTTGCAACTATCTTATCTTGACAAGGCTCATGCTCAAATGTAACAAGAGATTCTTCATAGTCCTTCCTATCTGATTCTTTATCCACTGTAGCAAGTAATTTATTCTCTCTTAAAATCAACTTGATCAACCTTACTATCTTAGGTCTCCAAACCAAAATTTGGCTCTTCTTATACCTTGAAGATCTCTTTACTCTATTTAGACATAATTTAGCAATATGGCCAATCTTATGACAATAAAAGCAAAAAACATTTCTCATACCTTTTGATTTAATGTGACTGAGATCTCCCTTTGACTGATTGCTTCTCCTCATATAGTCTCTTACCCTATGACCAACATGATGACAAACAAAACAATGGCCATGAAAAAAATTTGAAAACTAGAAAGCATTGGGATGCCTAATTGGCTTCTTCAATTTGCCTTTAAAACTTGCATCCTTCTTACCTTGAACTAATATTTCATGATCTTTCTCAACCTTGATTATGAGCTTCTCATGATTATCCTTTAAAGAACCTAACTCAACCTTCAACTGATTACGCTCTTCTTCTCATGATTTCAAACTTGAATTTACAACCTCTAGCTGATTATTAAGATCTCGAATAGACATCTTATTTTCTTTTGATTCTATATCCAACTTAGAATCCAAGATATACACCTATTCATTAAGAGCCTTAACCATAGATTTCAACTATTGATTCTCCTTCTTTAGCTATTTGGCCATCTTGTACTTTCCCTGATCTACCTTCAATATGTTAAACCCTTTTTGAAGGAACCTACTCTGATACCAATTGTTAAGCATGGGATATATATTTTACTTAATAAAATTACTTTTTCTTTAACCACTTAATCATACATTCAAGATATGCAATAAAACTAAAATCAATAACATGCACCACACAATAGAGAGAGAGACACCAGATTTTAATGTGGAAACCCAAAGTGGGCAAAACCATGAAGAACAATCTCAAGTATATAAATGAGCACCAACTCAGGTTTACAAAATTCACATGCACCAACTTGCAGGAGCACAACCCGTTTGCTAAGCACCAACATAACAATGATTCATGAGCATCCACCCAAAGGAGCACCAACCCCTCTTGTGTATAAAAAACCATTATCTCTCAATGTTGCTTTCTCAATATATGATAGGACACTACTATATCTCTTCTCTTTTCTCTAATCTCCTCTGCTATTCTTATCTAGATAGAATCATTCACCTCCATAATACAAAATGGCTTCCCAAACTTCCTTTTATAGCTTTCCAAATGACCTTTGGCATTCACCCTTACATGACCCTTTGAATTCTTTCTTTGTCTTTACTTGGTGACTCTTCGAATTCCTCAAGGTGACCCTTCATGGAAAAATGCATCCTTTCCCTCTTTTATCTTTAGTGATGACTCTTCATAGTCCTCAAGGTGACCCTTCATGGAGAAATGCATCCTTTTCCTCTTTTGTCTTTAGTGATGACTCTTCAACTTCTTCATGGGCCCTGTTTTGTCTTTATGAAACCAAAAATATATTCATTAATATTAACATACTTTTAGCCAAGATATAAACATTAAAAACACCTTTAGACATTATATGCTAATTTGACATCAATGACAATATTTCCAACACTTAGTTTATCTTTTTAACCCTTTTCATGCAAAGTTGGTAGGTAAGAGAGTGTTTCAAAGAGTGCATCAAGGGAACTAGCCTTTCTAGAGATTCATCTTACAAAATTATTTGCCTAGAGCAAGTGAGATGTATCTATTATGCCACTTGGATGAGGAGAGCTAGGCATCTCCTCAAGGGGTGTAAATCCAAGTGATAATATTTTTTGGCACGCTTAGTGAGACTCTAAGTCTTAAAAAGATTGTCTAATATTGGTGTTAGTCTTGGCATAATTGAATCTATAAGAAAATATACATTCAGTACTTGGCAACTCCACTAAAGTTTGAAAATATTTGGTTGCTGATCAATCCTTAAATTCCATGCCAAAGGTGACCACTAGGTCTAATGCTAAAGTTATACCCTTTGAGTTTGTGCAATTGCCTTTACATTTTGTCAAAAGGTTCAAATTTGTGAATACTCATCCTTATTAAAGAGAGTTGGTGTTTAAGAATTCCAAGTTCTTACTAATTTTAACCTCTAATACCCATAGTCTACATTCCAAGATGGCTAGAAACCAACCTTTTGTACCTTTCATCATATCATCTCCATTGAATCTTGCCTAATATGACCAAATTCCTATAGCAACCCTTAAGAGTGTTCCATATTTTAGTGGAGAAGGTCCTATTAATCCCATTGAGCACATTAGAAACATATCAAACTTCTAAAATATCCATAATATCACTCAAGAGAATGTAGCCATTAGGTTATTGGCATTGTCTTTTAAAGGGAAAGCTTTAGATTGGTATGGGACTCTACCTAAAAATTCTATTGGTTCATGGGATGAAATAAGAGATCTATTGACTAAGAGGTTTGAAGAAAAGAGTGATCATCTATCACTAGCTGAGTAATTAACCACTATCAAGAGGGCACCACAAGAATTTATGCAAGATTTTAACTCTAGATTTCAAAAAACATGGGATAGGATCCTAGGCCTTGTGAGACCTACTCCAAATTATGCCTTCTTTGACTATCTAAAAACATTGAATAGTGATGTATCCATGTTGATTCAATCCATGGGTGGGAATACACTACCTACTACCTATGAGATAGCCATCAATGCTAAGAATTATCTTGTTCAAGCAAGGAAGATTGATCCTAGGCCAATAATGCCATTGTTCCCTGATTTGTAACATCCTAGTCAAGTTGAATTACCTACCTTGGCTCCTTTTCCTAGTCAAGAAAAGTATGCCATTGCCCCCACCAATGAGATACATGAATTCAAGTGTTAACTCTAAAGTGTTACTAATGAATTAGTTTCCCTCAAAAGGCAACAAGATGAAATTTATAGGCCATACCAGTCCTATAATCAGTTTAGGCAAATAAATAGGCCTCCTTTTCAAGGTAATAATCAAAGACAAGGTCAAATCACTCAAGCTAGAACTTACCAAAGTTATAATCCTAATGCCCCATCATATTCCAAAGATATTTTTCCCACTCAAAATAACTTTATTCAATAATAACCATGCTATCCCTCCTATGACCAAAATCAAGGCCAAGTTGCATATGCCAATGAAATGCCTAGTCAAGACATGACAATGCAAGGTGGCCAAGTACCTCAAGTTATAAATTTTGAGATGTCAATGCAAAATGGAATGGAAAATGGACAAACACAATTTGATTATACTCTTATAAATCATTTAGAAGGAGAGTTTTGTGCCATCAATCATTTGGGGAATGCAAGTAATATGAATGCTAGTGTGTCCTCTAACACTAGATTTAAGAAGAGGGCTATTGAAGAGACACAAGGGGATAATAAAGGACCTATTTTGACTCCTACATAATATACAATTGTGGATGGGTCTAACTCAGTCCCTAAGGTGCAATAAAATTAGAAGTTTCAGAATGTAAGTCTAACTCCTACACATCCACCTTCACAAGTTACACCACAATGCACTAGTGCTTACAAAGAGACTTTCAAGGTGAGCAATCCTTATATCAATGTTTTGTATCATATGAATAAGTTACATATGAATATTTACTTATGTGATTCATTGATAATATTAAGATAAAAAGATATGCTTCAAAAGGAATTGCAAGGACTAGGTAAAAAAGTTGGATCAAGTAGGAGTGAGAATGTTGTTTTGGTGAATGAAACTCAACCCATTGATGGACAAGTGAAGAAAAATGATAAGACTCATCCTTTTTATTTATCCTTGATCATTGGTAATTTATTAGTCCATAATTGCATCATAGATAGTGGGGCTAGTACTTAAGTTATGCCCAAGTCAATAGCGGATAAACTAGGCCTCAAGTATGAACCAATGGCTAAAGGAGTTCTATAATTAGATGGGTTAATAGAAAAGACCTTGGGAATAGTTAAAGATTTGAATCTGATTTTACATGATTGTCCTAATTTTTATATTCCTCATGATGTAGTTATGGTAGATTTACCTCCATACTTTTCTCTCTGTTTATCAAGAGAGTTTACAGCTAAGATAGGTGGATACTTGGCAGCCAATTGGTCCTATATGGTTTTTAGGACAAAGTATGGCACTAAGGTGAAGATTTAATTAGAGCCTATTCATCACAATCATCTAGATCCATACATGCCTAAAGTTACAAATGTCAATTATGTAATTCTTGATGAGGAAGAACTTCACATGGACCAATCTCCAACTTCTTCTCTTGAAGGAGTTTCTGATTTATATCTAGATGAAAGGGGAGATGGACATTATGAACATGATCCTTAAAAATTCATAGAGGAGGCTGGTATTGGAGTGTATTTCATTCATGAGGAGGACTCTTTCATGCCAAACTTGATGAAGCCAAGTGAAAACATGGATGGTTTATGGTAGCTATTCTTTGATGGATATAGAAGCAAAGTTGGGGCAACTGGTGGAGCAATGTTGGTGTCTCCATCCAAGGAAAGGTACTATTCCACTTTCATTTTTCACTTATATTGTACTTGTAAGAGGTAGAATATGAGGCCCTTATTCATGGCCTTGAGTGGGCTAGGATAAGAGGTGTGAAATAATTACAATTGTATATTGATAGTGAGTTGATTTTGAATCAATTAAGAGGCCAAAATGTGACTAAGAACTCTTTGCTTAAGTATTATAAGCATAGAGTGTGGGATCCTTTGGAATATAAGAGAAGATAACAAACATGCTAATAAGTTGGCAACAATTGGAGCTCAGTTTGGTGTTCCAAAGGGGCTTAAGAGAAGATAAGAACCAACCACATCTCAAGGTGATTGTAAGGCCCTGTATCCCTGATAATGTCACTAATTGGAAAGTGTTTGATAATGACCAAAAAATAGCACTTTTTATATAAGAGGAGGCTGAGTTTTTTTTTCCAAGAATCAGTACAAGCTACAACAACAATATGGAGGGCAGATTGTATAATTGAAAACAAACAAGCTCCCTAAAGGCTTAGTCACACTCAAGAGTATCTTCAATGATGATGAACAGTTGAAGAAAGAGAAGGTAAGCATGTCTAATAATCAATAAAATTATGAGATAGTAAAAATCCTCAAAGATAAGTTGCTTACTCTTGGAAAGGTATGTACTAGTGAAGAGAAACATGCTTTCATTGAGTTATGCAAGGAATTTTCTGATGTCTTTGCATGGGAAATAGTAATTTAAAGGGATTTGATTCAAAATTAGCTCAACATAACATAGAGCTAGATGATAATGCTAACCCTATTAACCAAAGACAAAATCCCATCAATCCTAAGATTAAGCCTCTCATGAGAAAGGAGCTTACAAAGCTGATTGAGTCTAAGATCATTTTTTCTATTAAGCATTCATCTTGGTTGGAAAACTTAGTACCTATAAGGAAAAAGAATGGGAAAATAAAGTTGTGTTAATTTTAGGGACTTGAAAAGGGTTTCCTTGAAGGACCACTATCCTCCTCCTTCCATGGAGAAAATTTTGCAAGTTGTGGTAAGTAGCGAAAGGTTTTCTCTCCTTGATGGATATTTTGGGTATAATCATATTTTGGTAAAGGAAAGTGACCAATATAAGATGGCCTTTTACTACTAAATGGGGTACATATGCTTATAGGAAAATGAATTTTGGTTTGCCTAATGCTGGTGCAATATTTTAACATGCAATGGATATGGATTTTCAAGGACTAATAAATGACATTGTGTCGGTGTATCTTGATGATATCATAGTTTTTTCTAAAGATGTAAAGGATCACTTGAATCACCTTAGGTAGATTTTTGAGAGATATAAATAGTTTAGAATCTCTCTTAACCAAAATAAGTGTGTGTTTGTTGTCCATTAAGGCAAACTTTTAGGACACATTGTCTCAAAGAAGGGCCTTTCCATAGATCCTGAAAGGGTGAGTGCAATCTTAGCATTGGCTTTGCCCAAACACAAAAAAGGTTTGCCAAGTTTCTTTGGAAAAATAAGTTTTATAAGGAATTTTATTCTTATTTTGATAATTTATTCAAACCTCTAACCTCCATGCTAAGGAAATGTGAAGTGTTCACTTGGACAAGAAGAAGGAAGGAGAGTTTTGAAGAGATTAAACAAGCTATTGCCCAAGCTCCGACTCTTGAAAGTCCTAATTTATCAAATGAATTCAAATTTTATACCTTTATAAATGATGAGGTAATTTATACCATTATCATTCAATAAAATGAATAAAAAATAGAGAAACCTATTTCCTTCTTTATTCAAGGATTGGAGGGCTATGAGGTAAGATACACCTATGTTGAGAAGCAAATACTTTCAGTTGTTATAAGTCTAAAGAAGTTTAGGAATATGCTATCTAACATCAAGATTCATATATTGGTACCTCATCATAGTGTCAAAGAATTAATTTTGTGTAGATATTTGAATGAAAAAAGGGCTGGTTGGATTACAAAAGTGATGGAGTATGATGTATAAATCAAGACAACGAAGCTAGTGAAAGGAAAGGGGTTATGTGAGCACCTTTATTCAGATTTGAAGGAACAAAAAGAGGTTGTTTTCACACTTCATGATGACCCTATGACAACTACATCTTCATCAATGAGGAGTTGGACACAAGATATGATCTATTTTATTTAAACCAATGAGTGTCCACAAGGCCTAGATAGAGCTAAAAGAAGGTACTTCAGATTACAATATATTCTTTATGTACTTGTTGATGGAGTGTTTTTTAGGAAGGAATTCTTAGGTGTGATATTGAGATGTTTTGAATTAGATCAGGTTGAGAAAATATTACTTGAGTTTCATGCTAGAACAACTAGTGGTCACTTTGCTCCAAGAACCACAACTGCTAAGATAATGAGAGTTGGATATTTTTGGCCTATTTTGTTTAAAGACACCCATGCTTGGGTAAGGAAGTGTTGAAAATGTGCTTTCTTTGAAGGCAAAAAAAAGCTTACAACCTTGCCTCTTCATCCAATAGGCGTAATCAACCCACCGTATAGTGCTAGACACAAGTGGGTGTTGAATGTTATAGATTACTTTACAAGATGGGTGGAGGTTGTTTCTCTCAAGGAAGCAAATGAAAGTTTAGTTTTAGACTTTTATGAAGGCATAGTGACAAGGTTTGGGGCTCTTTCAACAATAATATTAGATAATGCATTGGCTTTCTTTGGAATGAAGACAAGTGAGTCGGTTTTGAAACATGGCATCTATCTTAGTACTTACTCCAACTATTATCCACAAGAGAATGGACTAGTTTAGTCCACCAATAAAAATATAATCAATATTATCAAGAGGACAGTGGAGGAGAACCAAATAACTTGGCATTCCAAGTTGAAGATAGCTCTTTGGGCTGATAGGATTACCCCCAAGAGAGTAATTGGAAACTCACCATACACACTTGTTTATGGGAGAGAGGATATCATACCTATTTCACTTAAGTTACTAGCCTTGGATCTCACTTATCAGCTATAATTGATAGAAAATGAAAGCATGGAAGTTAGGTTGTGTGAGTTGATGGAGCTTAAAGAGATAAGAGATCAAGCTATATACATTATGAGGGCTCATCAAGATCAAACAAGATACTTTAACACTAAATCCATGCCAATAAGTTTTTAAGAGGGAGACATTGTTCTAAAGTGGGATGAAGATAGGGCTAAGCTTGGAAAACACACAAAGTTTGATGCTTTGTGGAGTGGCCCTTATGTCATCACCCAATGCAAGAAACACAATGCTTTCCAAATATTAAAATTAGATGGAGAGGAGATTAATATCCCCCTTAATGGGATATATCTCAAAAATTTTCTACTAAGGTTCTGCTCTCTCTTTGTACATAGTTGTTGTTCTCCTTATTTTTCCCTAAGTGCTTATGCACATGTGTGAGTCTTGTTTGTGTCTTGCTTTGTCTTATGTTTGCTTGGTGTGTTGTGGTTGTTTTGTGTGTTTTTTAGGCAATTCCTTTATATTTATCTTTAGTAACTATTGAATCACTTGGTCCATGATAGGATAAGGCTATTGGTCTTTAATATAGTAGGTATACTACCCCTATGAGTCACCATTTTGTTGACCAAATTTGACTTTAGGTCAAACTTAGAACCCTATAGGTAAAAAACTTAGATTTTTAGATGTTTAGGGGTATACATATTTTTCATACACTATACTATGGTTCAATTGATGTTATCTATTGAATTTATAGCTTTAGTCATGGTTTCATTAGCTTATTTGTCATTTTGGGTCATTTAATGTGCTTTTAAGGGTCATTAATGTAAATAACACACCTCTTAAGGTGACCAAGTGTAATTTTTTTCATTTTAACCATACAAGAGGTCAATTTAACTATCAGGTATGATAGTTACATTAGAATATGTTAGGTTCTCTAACTAAAATTTAAGAAACAATTAAAAAAAAGTATTTGTCACTTGTACAACCCATGGGGAAGTGTGCCATTTGGAAAAAAATCATAAAAGGACTATTAACATTCCAAAAACTCATATCTACATTTATTTTTCTCTATAAGTGCCATTTTAAATCCAAAACCATTCTACTTCTTTTTTGCATTTTTAGACATACAAAAGTGACCTATAGGTTTGTGCTTAGTATGGACATCTCAAGAGGTCTTAGAAAAAATGATTTTAAGTGGTTGTATTAAAATTTGATACCTTAATTTACATATAAATATTTTTAATAATGGTGTCTTGTGCTTACTGAACCATCCTCATGAAGTTGACTGTACTTTTTTGCTTGCAATTTCATGCACCCTATAGGATTTACTCCATTCTGGTCAACTATGTAAAAACTAGTTGGTGATGTTGAATCTATAGGATTTTTATTACCTTATCAAATGGTATCCATTCTTAGTTTCATGTGTTATAATATTTTGATGAGCAAGTTAGTCTATATGCTATAGGAAGGTGTCACCACTATGAAGTTTCAATCAATTTTGCCTTATTCCAGAATGTTGGTCTCCTTAAAAGGTTTCATGTGAGTTGAATATGGTATTTCATAGGTATTTGGGTCATATTATAACCTATTCCCATGTTTGGTTCCATCATATGATGCTTTGGGTAAATTCCCATCTTGTCATTCTTCATTATCAACTCTTTGCCCAATTTCACTTATAGTCACCTATATAAGATTATTTATCCTATCCATGGAGTTGTATTCAGAGTATGTTAGTTATCCAAGACATAAATATATGAGGAGATTCCACTTGGATGCTTGAGAAGAGTACAATTTTAGTGACAAGCTCATTCATCTTGTTAAAAAAGTCATGAGATGCCTCTACTTGCTCTATTCCATGTATATGCAGGTGATTTTAATGTTGAAAGGAATGTTTGAATCTTGTCTCAATATGTAATTTTTGTAAATAATGCATTTGGAAGGTTGATAATAGGTTTTATTTGCCCATTAGGCCTTTTTTCTACCTTGTTACTCTATTCCACACTCACTGTCCATATATAACTCATTTTCATATACAAGCATTTTAGGATGATGTCATCAGAGCCTTAGTATTAGTTTTAATCCTTATGAGAGGTGAAAGATTCATTTTAGGGTATTGAGAGAGGAATTTTACCATTTAAATCAATTTAAAATGCATTTATCTCATTCCATGACAACTAGAGAAGCTTTACTGCCTGTGTGTAAGAATGCTCATCTATAGGTGTACCAACAGAGCTTTGAGGATTCTCGTGTGAAGGATTGAAACATGGGGGAAGCCTCATTTTGGTTTATAATATGTAACTTGACCATTTTAATCTTTTTTGAACTATAAAAGGGACAAAATGTGTGTAATCATGTTCAAGAGACAAGAGGTTGAATTTTGGGAAACTTTCCCTAAAATGTCAAAACAGAGCTCCAGGGGATTTTTGAGAACCTCTCATAACATGATTCCCAAGCATTTAAAAGTATCTAAATAGGTTAATATTTTATCCTCTAGTGTAGATAATACCTTTTCCAAATATGTGAGTGAGAAGGTCAGTGCAAGGTAGAAGTTGAATACCTCAAAGTGGCCTTAAAACACACTAATATCTACAGGTTTAAAAGGTTGAATGACTTTTGACACCCTAAGGAGAAAATAAGATAGTACCTCATGAATAATATGTTTCAAATAATTAAATGGAATATAAATGGCTTGAAGGTTATCAAAATAATATTGAGACATGATATTGTAGGCCTATGGCCACTTATAGGTGTCCCTTTAATGGAAAATACACACCTACAGTAGCGGTGTCTAAGTCTAAGCAAGATAAAAATAAGTTAGGAGGCCAAAGAGAATATATGGTGATTAAAATATATAATAAGTTATCAAATGGTTCCAATGGATCCAAAGGAGGTCTGTAAGCATCATGATGAAGTTTAAAAAGCTAGATGTACCTATAGGTAGGGTCTAAAGGGCAAAGTATCTTAGTCAAACTAGTGACCCTAAATTTGATGCTAAAATGGTGTTTTAAGGCTTTAAAAGGTGATTTATAGTTAAAAAACATACTATATGACCATAAAAATTCAAGGTAGGTTTCCCAACATCATAATCCAAGTCCTCATGAGCTAAAGCACACCTACAGGGGTCAGATAGATATGGTATACAGACAGTGAGCCATCATGAGTATTTAGGTGTGGTTGTAGGACACTTAATTTGATTGTAGGAATAGAATAATGTTGTGTGAACTCAAAGGGGTTAAATTATATTATTTTAACATCATGGACAAGATAAATAGAAGCAAATGACACCTATAATAGGGTCAAAAAGTAGGGTGTCTTAGTCAATAAGCAGTGGAGGGCTCAATTATGACCAAATGTGCATATGAAGGCCAAATGGGAGATTGGATTGATAATAAAGCATTTGAACACATAAATTAAGGTAATTATGGATTTATGAGCTAAAAAAAATATAAAACAAACCTACACAAACCTCCCAAAAAAGAGCTAGATGTAACCTACAATAGGGTACAATCTTGGTGATGGTAAGGTAAGATATGAGCTTATCTAAGGAAAAGAAGAGGGTTAGGTTTAAAGAAATTAAAAGTGGTTCATGATAGGTAAAAATTTATTTTAAAAAGCCTAAGACTCTACCAATATGATCATCTACCTTCCCTACTTGGTCAAAAGTCATCAGTCTGTATAGTTGCTCCAAGAAACCTCTTTGCTCAATGGATGAATATGAAGAATCTAAAGAAGAGAGGTGTTTTAGATGAATTAAAATCTTCATAAGAATTAATTTAAGATTAATAACATGTTGAAAGATACTAGGAGAATTGGTTTATCTTGGAGAGGTCACTCTTAGGTGGGTTTGGGAAAAGGTGCAAGAAACAAGCTTTTTAGAGGCCTTTTTTGGACATTTTGAGTTGGTTAGGAACCTAAATCAAGGAATACAGATAAAATTCTTGGTAAAAATAATCATCAAGACATTAAAAAACTCATAAAATATTCAATTTGCCTCAGGGAAGAGGGATATGCCTCACTATTTTGTCTCAAAGGTTAGCTAGTCAAGGAAAATAAGGTTTTAGCAAAGCAAGCTAATGAGGCCAAAAAGGGCTAACAAACTTGATGGAAGGTTTTGGAGACCTATATAAGCATGTTTTGATGTTAAAAAAAGGCAATTAGGTTATAAGGAACACTATGTCAGGCTAAGACCTCTCAAGATGACCAAAATACCCCTGCACACAGTCTAACTAGGCAAGATTTCACTAGGCCTAGTTAGTGAATGAGAGAAAAGGAAGAAGAGGAGTGCTTGGGAGGTTATGTGATTGTTTTAAAATATTAAACGAAGAATTAATAAGCATTATATACCAGAATAAACATGATATATGAGTTCAAGTATCTCAAACTTGTAAGGTACATGCTAAACCCACTAGGCCTTAAAAGGACCTAGAGCCAACTAGGGGTCCATCTTCATTTATAACTCTTGGTGGTATATTCAGATGATTGGGAAATGTTAAGGAGATGTAAATAAACATGTATGAGCTTTTGATATGTAGAGGAACCTATAGGAAAGCTAATTCTAACTCTAAGATAGTCTAAGCATGCAAAAAGGTAGAAACTAGTTCGATGGGGTGACTTCAAGTGTTCATATAACCTATGAGAGTTTACACAAGAACTAAAGGAGTTTATAGGGGTTATTATGGTACCTAAAAATAAATATTATGGCATTTTTTTCAAGTCTAATTTCAAATCTTTATGAACAAAGCTTAAGATAAAAACTTAGTCAAGACTCAATGGATAAAATAAGCTTAGAGATATATCTAGATGACATTGTTAGACCATGAAAGTTATTTAATCTTGTATATGACTCAATAAATCCCCCTCACATACTTTTTAATTGTATGGAATTTTATGGATAGGGGGAAAAATAGGTTTTTTTTTATAATCATTTTGTGTGTTTTACAAGTGTTAGAAGATGTCTAAAGATGAAATCAAGTTTGGGAGGAATATACAGTCTTATAATAAATTCCTATTATCATTTCATTCCAATAAAAAACTCCTAAGTGTTTAAACTAGTGCTCTCATCTTAGCCAGTCAAAACTGACATAGTGAACATAAGGGTGAGAAGTGTGAAAACCTCAAGTGGATGTCCTTTTCAGGTGAACCTAAGTATTATAAGGCCATGAAAGGTATTTAAAAGTTTAATCCACTCCCTCCCACATATTTTCATGGAAAATTGATGCTAATTTTGATGCCAAGTGTGAGGGGTGACAGAAAGAGGATTTTTTTAGACTGCAAGTAGTGATGACTTCCTTCCAAGAGTTTCTATATTTGTAGGACTACAACCAATGCATGGAGAGGCATATATAAAATACTTACCTATCATACCAATCATTAGACCTATACATATTTAGTTGTGGGACATTAAAATATGTCCAAATCATGAAGGTTCTAAGCCAAGATAGGGAGTTTTATGCCAATTTTCATAGGTTTCATGACTTATATGGACATTTGGACCTCATGAAATTACATGGTTAGTTTCACATATATTTATCATGAAAATTTAACCTATTTTATTATCTTGACAAGTTTCCAAGTGACCTTTAGACTTCCCTTGTGTTCTTCTTCTTCCAAAGGCTATAAATATTGACTCTTTTGGCTCTTTTGAGTAGCTTCCATTGGTTGATGGTGAAAGCCTAGATAATTTCATACTTGAATGTCTATTGAAGAATTAAAACAAGTGAATTTTACTACTTACATGCTATATAATTGAGTGTTATTTCAATCTTGTTGGTCTTGTCTAGTATAAGATCATCTTTTCTACCATGTTATCCTTGATTGTTCACCAAATGTGCAAAAAAATAATTGTTGTAGGTCTTTGTTAGTGTTATATTTTAAGTGAATGTTTGTTTTATAAGTGATTTATGACTTTATTCCATAAAGGAATCATCCATTACCCTCTTAAACGTCAAAATACTTCTTGAACCTAGCATATGAAACATTGATGTGACAATCCATCTTGAGTTGTGAGTTTTGTGTGAAAGAAGTTTTGTTTAGCTCTAAGTAGTATAAGTTCAGTTAATATGAGGAAATTAAATATTTATGCATCACATTTAGTTTTATTATTTTTTATTCTTAACCCTTTTAATGAAAAGTTGATAGGTAAGAGAGTGTTTGAAAGAGTGCATCAAGGGAACTAGCCCTTCTATAGATTCTTCTTACAAAATTGTTTACCCACAACAAGTGAGATGTCTTCATTGTGCCAATTGGATGAGGAGAGCTAGGAATATCCTCAAGGGGTGAAAATAAAATTGACAACGTAAAGGGAATGTGAATTTGAGAATACCAAGAGATAATTGGAGAGGCAAATGATAGGTTGTCGGTATACCTTTCATTTAACCAATTAATGGATTGGTGTCATTTTATATTAGGGATAGTATCCAAGGATATATGCAATGAGATGTTGGATATTTGAGTTAATAGTTCATTATTTTGGAGGTGTTTACTTTATTTTTTATGTCTAAATCCTAAGGGCAACAAACAAGACTCTAATTCTAGCTTGCAAAAAATATAAATCTAAAAAGTTTTACTAACTGAGTATCTCCTATGGCATTCTTTGTTTAATGGATTATTTAGTTCACACCATCAACATCTAGAACTTAAACATCTAAATTAAGACACTCCAATGTCCTCACTCGATTGGGTAGGATAGTGTTGTATTTTAGGATGTGAGAATGTTAATTTCCTATTATCACCTAGACTGCTTCTTGACAAATTTTGAATATGAGATGAGTTAAAAAACTTTGCCTCTTATGAGAATTGAAAGAAACACCTTGCATAAAGAAAAATCACTTGCATTAAACTGAAACAAACTTTGCATTTAATGAAAGCACACTTTCACTAAAAGAAAACTCACTTGCGTTAAAAGGGAAATCACTCTTTGCATGGAAAGGAAAATCACACTTTGTAGTAAAATAAAATATACCTAAATCAAAAGAAATATACTTTTAAATTATAAACTAAAAATACCAATTATCTTGATATTCAAAGAGAAGTGGGCCCTTGCTCCTTCCTTAGAATAGGATCAATTTTTACTCAGTAATGGAATGGAATGCTAAACTTTATTAATACTTCATTATCAAAAGGAACATATACATATGCTACAAATTTTGCTGTAAAATTACACTTGAATGTTTCTTCTCTCTATTGCCTATTTTCTATTTTCTATTTTCTATTATACTATAATGAGAATGAGACATATACTTAAAGCACATCTCAACAACTATTCTCAAATATAAAATTTGGTAATCTAAACAACCAAATCCTCTTATTCAAAATATAATATCTAAGAATCAGATCCTACTCTTATAAGGAGGTGTTGAAACTAATTCAACTAATAATAGACCGAGTATAACTAACATATATCTAAAGAGATTATGTCCAAATTTACAAAATATAAATACATTTATATCCAGATCATTTTAGACCTTTACTATGAATAGTAATATTTAAAATAATATATCTAAAGAAGTAAAATCTATATATGTATAATAGATATATTTTGAGTTTATATATTGATCTATAGAGTATATCTGGGCATCTTTGGAGCACGGCTAGGCATTTTCAAAGCATGGTTGGACAAGTTTTTAGAGTGTAGATATTTTTAAATTGACTAAGGATCTTCAAAGCTTAATGTATTCTATGTTGAGTCTTCAAAACTATTGCCAAAAAGGTTAATGAATTCTCAAAACAATCCCACCAAAGGGATGTATATCTATATGCAAGATTGTTCTCATTTCATCCAAGTTAGACACAAATAACTAGATAATCAATAGTTTATCACATATCAATAAAAAATAATTTCACTCATTTCCTACTTATATGAGACCTTAACTATTAAATGTAATGAAATATATAATCAAGAGGCAACACTTATGGATAATTTATATGAGATATAATGAGCTATATAGAATGTTCATCATTTTCCCTCCACACTTTACCTTTTACAAGTCCTCTTGCAAACCAGTGGGAGAACTATTGTTCAATTGAAGAGTCCAGATTCTAACTGCTAACTAAGATCATAAATTATAAATTGATGTTCCCAATCATAATTATTTTTAGGTAGAAACCCCAAATCTCTTACCACAATATGTAACCATGCTTAAAATTCTATTTCTGCCTGATTATGCCAATTCTGATAAGGAGACATGGGACAAAGAATAATGGGTGGCCTAAATATCATGATAATCCAAACATATGAAACTTATTATTCTAGTATTTGAGTGATAATCTGAGCAAGTTCCCTACCTCTCCAAAGACTCTAACTGATGCTAGTGGGACTCATGACTTCCCTATGTTTCAAGGCAACAAGTTAAGTCTCCCATCTAGCCATACTTGCATTGATGGAGTTGGAGGAATGTTGTATAAAAAAATATTATAAGGATACTACATTTGATCTTAAAAACTCATAATATTTATTTTTCATTACATATGATATAAAAGGCTGAAAGACAATAAGAAGTTTATGATCTTCTAGAAACTAGGGTCTCATACATAAGCCTGTAGTATTATGCAATTCTAGTAATTTATTATGTGCTTGCTTATAAACAATTTAAATTCTAATGGTGGAAATAAAATCACATAATTATGTTTCTCCCATAAACAAATTAACCAAAATCCTAGACTGGTGACTCAATAACATGTTACAAAGATAAAACTCACAAATTTGATCCTGTCATTTTGTAGTACTTTTAAGAAAGACATCCATGAACATGTGTTCATCTTAAATAACATGGGGAAAAACAAGATAAATAAATTTAATTTTATACTTAAAAAATTATTCATGAATGAATAAAACATATAAAGAAGAAGGTTTTCTTCAAGATATCAATGTCTTAGCAATTTCACAAATAGTCTGAGCTTACTACAACTGTTGCTGAGACTCTGCTTTGATTCTGGCATTATTTACATCCAATTTATGAATCTTGTTTTGAAATTTCTTCCAAATTGAAACCATATAATAAAGGGGTATAGGAAATTAAGGAATAACCCTTGTGAGTCCTTTAGTTGTACTGAGTCCTTCAATCTGTACAACTATTTTCCTTGTTTCTCTCTTTATAGCTTGTAGGGAAGCTTGTAACTCAACATTCTGAGTTGTTAGCTCCTATTTACAAGTATTTTATTGACCAAGAAATGCATTTTTACTAGAAATAGAGTGTTTTAAATTATAAAATTGATCATCTTTAATAGAAATAGAAATTTTTAGATTATCAAATTGAGCATCTTTATTTGCAAGGGAATTTTATAAGGTGCTAAGTTCATGAGATTGTGAGAATAATTGATTATGAATTCTAGTATGTTCATTATTAATTAATGTTATAATCACTTCCTATGCTCAAATCTAAGAAATAAAATCTTCATATTTCCTTTCCAAATTATAAATGGTTTGGTCTTTACCTTGCAAGGTTAGTCTAAGAAAATCCATCTCTACTTGATGTTATCAAATAGTTTCTTCATGTCGTGATAGGGTCATAGCATGATGAAACTCTTTATCTCCATGAATAGGCTAAGGAGAAGATGAAGATTCTTCTATAAGTGGAGCTTTACCCTTTTCAACTGTGGAAAATAAGGGTCTTTCTTCTTATTTAGTTGCAATCTCTTTTGAAAGGGTTTTTGTTTCTTCAACTATTTATTCAATATCCATAATTTTTATGGGAGAACTTAAACTTCCCAAAAATTTAGCTACTTGTACATCTCTTTCTTCTTGCTCCTAGAAAATCAATTAATGACTTTGCTAGGGTTTGATAGATAGAGTAGGGTTTTCTGATGAAACTCTCATTTTCCCTTTTGACCTCCATCACCCCTTCTTTAGAGTTGCAGGTACCAAAGATGGACTTTCCTCTATTCTTTCTATTGCAAGAGGAGAAATGGGATGTTGTGATTTATTAGCAAGAATTTAGAGTGATTTTCATAGAATGAAGACCAAGATTTCTCACCCTTAGGTTTAATCAAGAAATGGTGCCGATAGATGAGATGAATTAAACCATAATTTTTAATTTACCCAATACCCATTTATAATTTCCAAGCTATATTAATTATAGCATGGTTAAGAAAAAATGGTAGGTTTACTTGGCATTCAAGTTTGGTGGTTCTTTTCCTCAAATAAATGAGAAGTTACATAGTGTCACAAGTGAGGTATTTCATGACCCAATATGTGACATTATGCCCTGGAGGTGGAAGACTATCTTGAATGATTCCTCTAGCCATGCCTTATGGAGTTTTGGTCAACTTAAGATGAGGTTCATTGTTATCAATAAATATTTGAATCAGATCAACAAAAATCAATTTATTAGTAACAACCATGCCTTCTTCAAGAATCCTTGAAAGTTTACTGATAATAGAGGAATAAATAAGAATATGCTCACCTTGAACTATAGAATGATCTTTATCAAAATTTTCTAAAAAATCTTGAACAATGTTCTCCTAAAAACCCTAAAATGTCTTCAATAAATTAAGTCATCCCATTGTTTTAAAAATAACCCTAGCATATGCATCTTGTAACAAAGGTTTTGTTGACTCTGGTTCACTTTTATTTTTACCCCCCATATTCATAGCTATTCATAGTATTCTCAAAAATTTACTTGCACGATGAAAAGCTAAGCTCAAAATTGCATAGAGTAATGAGTAAGGAAAATAAATTGGGATATGATGTGGCAATGAATTAAAAAAAAGGGGTATCACAAAATTATAATAGAAATGATGGCCAACCACTTCGGACAATGCAAAGTTTTAATGAGGGAACACTTTTTGAGGTCAACATCAATGACATGGCATGAGATATCATATTTGGCAGCTCTTGAAATGATATTTGCATTGATTTACACATTAGGAATTGTATTTTGAAAAGGTCTTTAGAATATATTCACATTAAATCTTGAAATTTAGAGATGGTATTGTCCTCAATCACAACCACGTGGCATTAAAATAACTTATTCATATTTATAAGTGTTGTCCACCTAATGGTTATACATAAATAACATAAAATAGAAAATGTCTAACTTATTGGGAATGAAGTACAACTATACCTCTAATATAAGGATCCATACTTATATCCTAAAGTTTCCATAAGTCCTACTAGGATAAATAATTGTGAGAAGATAAGTTATCTGACAAGACAACAATTCATGTTTATTGCAAAAGTTTCATCTGAAAAGTGCCATTTTTGGTTTTTACTTTTCAGTAGTTTTTAATTTTTTTTTTTAATACTTTTTTTTATTTCAAATTTTTGAAGGGAGGAAAATCACTATTTTTTGGTTTTTATCACTCCCCCTTATTGGATGTTTGCTTACAAAGATCATTCGGCTTTAGTGGAAGAACCAAGTTATTTCATAAGGTCAAATTGGTCTTGATTCTGTTAAATGAATTCTTCCCTACTGAGAGGTCTTCTATATACTTTAAGTTTATAACTATTGACCAAAAGTGTCATTTGGTCACTATCAATTAATTGAAGTTGGACAGATTCATTACTGTGAATAGTTTTGAGCAGGTATGGCCCCATCCATCTTGTCCCAAGCTTTCCTTTGAAATGTTAGAATTTTGAAAAAGATAGAAGCACCTAATCACCTTCTTGAAATTGTTTCTATCTGACATGAGTATCATGCCATTATTTTCACTACTTTTAGATCATGCTGGTTTGAGTGAGTACATCCATTATTAGTTCATCCAACCTATTCTGTTACATGATTCTTTCCTTCTATGCTTCATCAATATTAATTCTCATATCAGTTGTTGTCTTCAGTGTCTATAGTTTAAGCTCTATTGAAAACAAAGGTTTCATTCCAAACACAAGTTCATATGGAGAGAATTCTATGGTATTATCCCATGTATTATATGCCAAAACTGCTTCAGGTACTCTATCTACCCAATCTTTCCTACTATTCACTTTTTTGATTAGAATGTTTTCAAGCTCTTGATTGATGACCTCCACTTTCCGATTAGCTTGGGGATGATATGGTGAGGATTTTTGATGATTGACTTGGTAAATTTATGTAAAATCCTTGATCATGTTAGACATGAATTGGGGTCCTTGATTAGAAACAATAGATATAAGATCTCTAAATCTCAACATGATCTTATGATATAGGAAATCAACAACCATTTCCTCCCTAGCAAAGTGAGTGCCTGCACTTTAACCCACTTAGTAACATAATTAGTACATACTAATAAATATTATTTTACTTGATATGGTGAGTTTATTGATCTAACAAAATCTAAATCTTATTTCTCAAATGGTTCTAAAACTAATTGAGGATGGAGAGGTATTTTTGAGGATAGAGTAAGCTTACCCATATTTTGGCAAGGATCACATTGCCATACAAACTTTTTTACAATCTTATAAAGAGATGGCCAAAAATAAAATGCACTAAGAATATTATGAATGGTACTTTTTTTTGAATAGTTTCCTCCTTCTAATTCATTATGACATGATCTTATGATGTTAAATACTTTATCTTCTCTGACACACCTACGAAGTATATGATTAGGTCCAGTTTTAAATAACATGCCTTTAAACCATTTGAAATGAGAACTAACTCTGATTAAACATTTCCTTTCTTTAGAAGTAAAGGAATGAGTAAAATTACCTATTTCCAAGTAATTTTTCATGTCTTGAAACCATTTGAAGTATATAGATATAAAAAATAACTGTTCATCTGGAAGAGAATCCTCCACGGGTTCATCTTCACTTGTAGTGATCAATCTAGACAAAAAATCAGCAAGAACATTATAATTTCCAAGTATATCTATAATGGTAATATCAAATTATTAAAATATTAGTATCCATCTAATAATTCTTCCACCTACTACTGGTTCATTCATTAAGTACTTAATAACTGAATAATATATATAAATAAATACCTGATAACCAGTAATGTAATGTCTAAACTTGTTTATGTCTTCAAAAACAACAAGAAACTATTTTTTCTATGGTAATATAGTTTTTTTATATAGGATTAAGATTTTTGATGATATAATAAAAGACATACACTTTTTATTCCTCATTTATTTGTCCTAAAACTGTCCCTAGTGCATTATTGGAAGCATCAATATAGATATGAAAAGAGTGTTCCCAATTAGGTCCTTTCAAAATAGGAGTAGTCATAAGTTTGTTTTAAAAAAAATATTCTTGACACTTATTATTCTATACAAATTCACTGTATTTTGTTAGCAAGGAAAATATAGGTGCAACTATTTTGCTAAAGTTTTCAATAAATCTTCTGTAATATCCTACATAATCGAAAAAACTTTTGACATCTATTTGTGTTTGAAAAATGAGAAGACTAGAAATTACCTCAATATTTTTGGGATCCACTTTTATTCCTTGAGAAGAGATATGATGTATATGATTTCCTAAGACTATCCCTTCATCAACCATTATTATACACTTTTCATGACTAAAAAATAGTTGATATTTTTCAAATCTAGTGAGCACTTTATCCAAATTGCTTGTAACAACCCTGTTGGGTTAGACATAAAAATAAGTCAACATTTTTTTTAAAATAAAGGACATATATACAAGTATAATACATTTCAAGAGTCTAATAGAGATCAAGATATTAGTCGAATGATAACAATAAGTACACATTACATGTTATATTACAGATCTCTAATGTCATGACAATGTTTCATAAAATGGATATAGAAAGTAATGCAACAACTCAACCATGATTGAAACAACTCTAAAATCACCACTATAAATATATAATAATATGTAATTATAATTATTCATGACAATACTCAACAGTAATATTCAATCTAATATAATGTACACAATTTTGATACCTAGTTCCCTAGAGCATGAATTCTCTAGACTCTCTAATATTTGTGACAATCTTGAGTGTTCATCTCACTAGTAGTACTGCTGTGGGAGAAAGAACATCATCCAAGTAATTTTTCAGACTAACCATAGACTAATGATACCCCACACTAATCTCATAAGAAAATGGCCCTCCCTTCATGGATGAGTAGATAATGATAACATGGGAATCCATAGAGACCTACAAGTACCTGTATGTTGTATGATTCTAAACTAAACATGCAGTGTAACATAGAAATATATTTTATTTTAAGATATAACACTAACATGTGAACTAAACTCATGAAATGATAATGTCTCACTAAACATACTTTAGCCCAAAACTTTAAAAATAACAAATGATAATGACCTAGATCAATCAATTTCATACACACCACTTGATCAAACTACCTTCATCTAACATTGTAATGCCAGTAATCCAGTGAAGTCTATCTTACTCCTTAATCCATATTAAAAAATGTAGTTTTGTTAAATATAATTCAACCATAAGATTCATCAACTTACATCCTACTATAAAATACATCATACAACACACTATATAAAAGAGTAATGACATCATACATTTAATCCATCAAACATATGCATGAATCATTCATTATTTTTTATCTCATACTAGAAATAATGATTACAAATATACCACCCAAGTAAACATATAATTTAACTATACACTTCAAAAAATATAATTCATTTCTAATTATCTACACCTTATGGTATCCCATATTACCACAGTCCAGTGTTCTAAGACTTAACTATCAACTTTCTATAATCAATCATATGAAGTAACCTGAAACACACAAAAACATAAGCTGTACAAGTAATTATATATAAAAAAACAAGTTATCATTTTCATGAAACATAATAACATTCCAACACAATATTTTCCAAATTCTCAGAGTTTGCATGCACACATACATAAATCTACCAACTATAAAAAATCACACACTATCCATAATTATAACTAGTATGTATATAATAAATAGTCAGATGTAGATATGAGTTAGGTATAATAACTATAGTAAGTACCACCCAAGTACAACATACTTTTTACAATGTAGTACCTTATGATATCCCATACTATCATAGGTTCCCAACTACATAACAAAACATAAACTAAACTTACAAATTTTAAGACTCAACTGGTCCATGTAGATAATAACAATTAAATAGTAAATTATTATACCACTCGGGTATATTTTTCATACAAATATATCAAGGTATCTCAACATAAAAACATGCATCATGATACACCATTATACACTACATTTAACAAAATCATAGTATGTAGTTCACACAAATATTCCATACTGAATACATATTACTAATAGTTATTTACATTACTATTAGTGAGTCACTTAAACTCATTATCCTATTGACTCATTTGCTTCTAATAGATTATTCTAAAGGTTATGGTTTTTGATTTTAAAGAAACTTAATGAGTTATTCAAATCATCTAATGAACTACAGGTATAATATTCATGTACAAGCCCTAGCACATCTTAATGTGCATCACATGTAGGTATTTTAATGTTATTAAATTTCTAAACTATAGTTTAGTGTTTTAATCGTAACTACTAAGCATAGAAATCAACTCATGAAGTAGTGATAAATACATGGAACACACTTTGCATACAATAACTAGAAAAAATAAAAGCTTCATTTTCCTGAAACATAATTAATCCAATTTTATAACCAATTTATATTTGGGGGTTTACAAACAATCTTTTTTCTAAGCTAACTTTAATTGATCATTTAAATTTCTAGTTAATATTTCACCCAATAATATTAATTAAAGGAATCTACCCTAGGTTTTGAGTACACTATAAGTCATAAACACATATCTTGATATATTATCAAATTTTATGTAACGGTTTTCCAATAAATAATATATTTAAAACATCTTCAAGGTTTAAATCTCAATAGAGGGTAATTATATTTGACTATTCAACTCTAAGGTTTATCCACTCTAAGTTTGACAAAACTAATTTATGAAATCAACTTTCATGGATTGAAATGTTCTATGATTCTTTTGTATCCCAAGTGATAAGTAATCTAGTGAAATATGCCAAATTAGATATATAAAAAATACATATATATTTTAATAGATATATATTTGAACATACATGCCTTGTTATGTACCAAATTTATGACCAACTCCATTGGTAGAATAATTCTTAAAAAGATGAATTTGATAAGATTTTTGCTGGATATATATCATAGTGAGATATTAATAACACATCCCATAATACAATATACATATTAATAACTTTATTAATATATATACATAAATTATATCCTTCTAAAATTCTATATATATATTATAATACATAAAATTTATATATATTTACGCAATCTTTAAAATACGTTATATACTTATATAAAATCTATATTGGATATTGGTATACTATATTATACCCAATTACATTATTCCATAAACCATTTTGTTCTATACCAAAATAATTTGTTATTCATGATATTCATTATACAACAGATGGAGGACATTATATATATATTATGGCTTCCATATTTTCCAGTTAACACTTGAGCATAGTTGTTTCAAAATTCATAATTTACCAATCCTCTACACCACCCTGATCTAATTACTAAACCCATCTTCTATATGACGATGCCAAGATACATAGTAACATATTCATTTGTAGCATTGATAAATATAATTATGCAAGATCTTATTGCACTAAAATTCCTAGCTATGTAGTTATGGGGTGATGCCTTACAGAAAATACATCAAATAAAGAGTATTATTATAAAATAGAAAGACCATTATTATTTCCATACATGCTCCTAGGTCTATCATAAATATTCACAACACTATAAAACAACCAATATATTATTATTTCTAGGATGTGATGTAGTTTATTATTTCCATTATTATTAATATAGGTGGGACCAAGTCTAAAACAAACTAAAATTTGGTTAATATATTATCTTATGCTATATGAAAATCACTGTATTATTTATGCAAATCACTGCATATATATATATATATATATATATATATATATATAACAATGATGTCTAGCTGTCAAAATCACCCCTTTCAAATCTTGTTAACTTTCCAGCTGAAGATAATATAATAGAGATATTATCTATAGTTCAATATTTTTTTTTCATACTATGGTTTCTCTTATCGTCGGTTTAATATATGGGATAGGGTTTTAATAATAAACTGGTTGAAGTAAAGAATATTTTTTTGTGATTAATAAGGCCCGTATAGTGCCCTAATTTGCAACACACTCTTTGCAAATATATTTTATTAACACACTCATGGCATTATATATATATATATATATATTAAACATGCCATATATTTAATTGAGTTGTTATATTTATTAGTATAACAATACAGATTGCTTTTATTTACATCTAAAGGATGCATTTATTTTTACCCTCATATGTCTTAAACTTTACAGTTTTGTGACTATCTAATTCTCTATGTAAACTTTTTTCCCATGAACTAGGTTTTATCTAATCTTATTTTCATTTCTATGAAATGTCTAAGGTATATAACCAATAATTATCCATAGATTTATGAATATACCTAAGACCTTGATACTAAGCGTAACTAAATATTTATAAATAACTCGTGGCCTATAAATATTAAAAAAATAAAAAATTCAATTGCTTCACACATAGATAATTTTCCAGAATATAATTATATAAGCTAACAATTAAAATTTACAATACTTATCAAATCCATTGCAAATTGTCTGAGCTCTTCTCTCATTGCTTTCTTTTCTTTCTCAAGCATGAGATCTCTCTTCTTTTCTCCAAATTTCATACCATGCATCCAAAAACTCTCCAAAGCATAAGCTATCTAAATTATCTTTCATTCTCTCTTTAAAATAGAAAAATAGATGATACATTCCTTTTGCAGCTTTTGTTTTGGTATTTCTTTTTGTTTTTATCTTTTTATTGTTTCTACTTTTAAGACCTAATTTTTTAATTTATTTTTCTCTCTCTCTCTTTTTTTTTTCTAATTTCAATATTTATCTCTTTTTCTCTCCTTTTTTAATTCCCTTTTATATTTTAATATGAAATTTCATTTTCATATTAAACCAATTTAGCATTTAATTATGCTTTAGTGGTAAAATAATAATCCATATTAATTTTATATTTATTAAATTTAACTACATGTATAATAATGAAACATTTTTCTAAGCACACAAGAAATTTATTTTTATAATTTACCTACTCAGGTAATCATAGAAAAAGAACAATTTAAATAGATACTTAAAATAATCATTATTAAATGTATTTTATACCATGACTAACTATTATGTATGTGTGTATGGATTTGTCAGCTCTCTGTCGACCTACGATGTCTCCATCTACAATATCCTCTCCGATGATACTCTCCCTCTAGTACGCTCGAGGGAAGAACTCTCCTGCATTCATATCAAAATACACAGGTAATTAGATATTTTCATATGATAATCTTAAACAACAATATATAACTAAATAAATACATTATTATGTCTTAAAAATGTAGATGCATACATCATCTAGTTCAATATAAGTAATCATGTACTATCATTTAAGAAACATTTTATTATCTTAAAATAACATAAATCTCAAGCTTAGTCAGAATATATATTCAAATCTAAATTTGTTAACTACAGATATCCATAGACAATCTAGAGATTTTGGTCTGATGAGGAATCAAGATGTAACATCCTTCTCCTTAAATCTAGTCATCATCTTTGATGACTCTTATTTAATGATAAGTTCTTAATTAATTTTTTTATAGAAAAGCCGTAACATGATATACTATGTCAAACCAAGAAAATAAATAGAAAATTCCCTATAGAACTCATCGTAGTTCCTTCAAGTTGCACTATTTCTAAGGTATTTGTCCCACAAGACCCTACTCAATAACATCTCTGCAAGCATAGTTGTGAATATTATTTACTATGACTGATTCTATCATGACCACCTTGGGGTCTAAAATCATCAAGACATACCTATATACACTAGTAGAAAAACAACAATAAATGACAAAAAAAACTATTAAAAACTGCATATAAATGACAAAGCTTGATCACGTGACTATTAGTAGTTTATTGCTGGTCATGTATAACGTGACCAAAATTATGACTAAACCATTTTTAGTCATTTATTAATTGTTTTTATTGATCAATTTGGTAGTATATTTAATCATTAATTTAGTCATTGATTATTGTTAACTGATTATTTATTTAATCATGGTAGTCATTTATTTAGTCAGTGTAATCATTAATTGCCATCAATTGATAGTATATTTAGTCTTTTTTATTAACTGATTTTCATCTATTGGTAGTATATTTAGTCACTTGTATTAATAATTTTTATCCATTAGTAGTATATTTAGTCATTTTAATCATTATTTTACTGTCAACTGATCAAATATTTAATCATATTTATTCACTGAATTCTATCAATTGGTAGTATATTTAGTCAATTTAATTATTAATTGATGTCAATTTGTAGTATATTTAATCATTTTAATTGATTAATTTCTATTAATTGGTAATAAATTTAGTCATTTTAATTTTTAATTGTCATTATTTGGTAGTTTATTTAATTGTTTTTATTCACTGATTTTTGTCAACTAGTAATATATTGATACATTGTTTATTAATTGCATAATCATTATATTTAATACTAATTTAGTAGTAAATTTTCATTTATATGATATGAATAATTTATTAAATACCATAAATTATATAATACAGAAATAAACATATTATTAAACTTGAATTAAAATATAAAAGCAAATAAAGATACAAAAATAGACATATTATAAAACTTGAATTAAAACATAAAAGCAAATAAAAATATTACATATATAAACAAGCTACAATATGCTAGAAGTTAAAAGATTGATTCAACATCATGATAAAAAAAGGTAATCATCAATAAAAAAATATAATACAATTTTTATGAACTATAAGATATTCATATATATATATATATAATCAAAAATGTCAAAGTCTAAGAGTTTTCAACTCTTGTAAATACATTATGATAAAGATCCCTGAACAACACATTCAAACTATTGCATAAAGTAGTGGGCCAAGCTATCTAATAGCTAGTACATGATAAACATTAATTATGTCATTTTTTACAAATACTTTAGTGGCCACCATGTGAAGGTTCCTTCTTTCTCTTTTAGATGGACAACTCCATCTATTTTATCTTCATAATCAAGGGGTATGTTACTTGTGACCTTTATAGTATTTATATTTGCATCCCCTATTCCTTTTAATTTAACTCCATGTATAAGAAATAGTGAATGAATCTACCCAATGCCCACAGTAGCACCATCAAACAGATCCAACACCACAACTTTATCCCCTTCTTGGAGTTTATCAATACATTTTTGCAAAAAAAAAAAAAAAAACACATTATATTGAGATATAACATATTTGATAACACATAGATAAACATTTATAAAAAATTAGAAAATTATGATAGAAAGCCTAAAACCATGCACCTAACATATTAAATAAAAATTAACTTCCCACTATTTGATACATAATAGATGTTAGATACAAAATGTGTCAATATGTTAGCAGTCATGTGCCATGAAGATGTGGATGCTACAAGGACAACAAGTAATCACTTGATTGAGGTTATTAAAGTTCTTAAAATAGAGGATCTGAGAAAAGCTCTTTTGGGTGAGCTTTGAGTTGTGATATCTTTTGATGGGTCATATGTAAACTATATTCATTTAGTTATTCTATGTGACACAATGACATATTGAGGTCATTTGATGACTATTACTTGGCATGGTATCAATCGTAATGATACAGGACCAATGACGAGATGTTCATTTGAGGAGATTGTGGATATCTTTTTGGATGCTTCTATTTTTGTAGAAGGAAAGATTCTAAGGGGTGTTACAAAAAACATCATGTTTGGCCAGTTATATCAATATAACAATAAAATTGCAAGGAAATTCCATTCCTAAAAATGCCAGAAACACAAACATATGAGTTTTTGCTTCAATAGGTAAGGATTCAACTTCTTTTCAAAAAAAAAGAATTTGTTTTTCACAAACAAAGCCAGGAAAATTCTTGAAAAAATCTTAACTTATCTAAGCTAATAAGGGATGTTTTCTCATGAGAAGTAACCTTACAACTTATTTGGTCTTTGTATTAGCTATATTTGTCCCATCATTTTAAATCTATATATACAAGGTCTGATATTTTGGTTATGATAATTACTTCCACCTATGATTTGATTTTGATTGGAGTCCTATATTCAGAAATACATTTTTTAATATAATCTTAATTTGTGTAGGAACATCCAAAGTGTTTGGAGATACAATCCCTTGATGAACTAAAAATGAAGCTGGGTCATGTAATAATAATGGTAGTTCTGGTCAAAATGTTTGAAAAGAGTAAAAAGGCTCTGATTAACTCTAGTCTGGACTTGTTATGCTTCTCAGGGTCAGTGTTATTTTCATCTTGTTATCTTTTCCTTCTCTCAAAGTGCTTATCTCCTAGAAAAAATAGTTTTTGACATTGGTGGGAAAGTGTTGTCTTTTATTTTTGATAGCTATATGTAATGTCTTATGTCTTGTAACAAATCAATTTTTGTGTGTAATTTTTTTAATTCTATTGAATAACAAAGAATCAACTTTTTACTCTTAAAAAAAAAAAAAAAAACTAACCCATTGCAAGGTAAAAACAAATGGAGGGAAAGACTACAATAGTGCTAGAATGTATGAGTACTCCAGAAAGAGACATTGATTATCAATGAAGTTACCCTGACTGAGGACCATGACATCCCCGAACATAATGCACTAATACATTTTCAAAATCTATGTATTCTCTCTATTATAACTAAGCTTTAAGCTTCCATATGTAAGTTATATATTTTCCCTTATTTCCATAATCTATGTATACTAGCTAATTACACTTCACTACTATTCTAACTAGCTTCTATCACATAGGTAATGATTACCCTTATTTACACAATAAAATAACCATCACTTACTTGAATAGTACTTACTTACATGTGGTTTCATAGAACTCACCTCGAGTTTAACATCACTACTACTATGAATATCATTCACATGCTCATCGAGTTGAACATAATCGTTATCAATTTTGACATGAAGTTGTGCAATTTTGCAGAGAACTCTATTGACAGGGCCTTTTTCTTTTCATTTTGCTTTCATATAATTTCTTTGCATGTGGTTTAATCGTCATGAAAAAATTTATGTAAGTCAAGTAAAGAATGTAAAATCTATAATTTTTTTTTCCAAAAGAACATTTTAAGTATGAATAATGATACAACATTGGGTCAGATTAAATTACAACTTAAAAAATGAAAAAGTTATAAATTTTTGTCCAAAAGAAGAATGACAAAACATTGAGATAGATTAAATTACAACTTAAAGAATGTAAAAGCTATAAATTTTTGTCCAAAAAAATATTTTAAGCATGAAGAATGACAAAACATTGGGATAGATAACTGACAATAACTATTATATTACCTCAACTTTAGCACAACTTTGACTGTGATGCATATTCTTGTCCAGGTCATTATGATCACTATCAATATCGATAACTTGGTTGACATCAAGGCATATTTTTTTTGTGCCACTTTGATAAAATTGCTCTACATGTGTTTTAACCATCATGCAAAAAAAATATACAAAGCATTCAATATTCAAGTAAAGAATGCAAGCTCTAAATTTGTTCAAAAGAACATTTTCTAGATCACTCCAATAATAAAGAAACTGGGTTATATTCTCCTATGCTCAGATTTCAATGTAAATATTAAGAGGCATTTGTATACAGAATTTCCAAACAAGAAGAAATGAGATCAATAGAGCCTCTTACCTCATTTGAATCCATGGAATTATGCTCATTCCATGCAAAAACTATAGGCTTAATGGAGGCAACCAACTGCAAAACTTTCTTAGTGAGACCATATGTACAACTCATTACATGTTGGTACCCTTCATTTGAGTTGACTTTATTTGGAGAGGCTCTTACTAGACGTCTAATATATGGTTATGAAATCTCTGTTGATGAAGTAGATTTACACTTCATCCTACTCTTAGATTTACTAGGATCTAGTGCTACCATATAATTGACAATATCTTCTGCACCTGCTTCTCTATTACTATTTTACACCTAAAGTAAAATGTCAATTTCAACATATAGTTAGTTTAATAAAAAATTAAAATAAACAACAAAACATAAATTGAACCAAAAAGCCATACACTTACTCCAAATTTGTCCATTTTGGCCTGCAACCTACCTCGACCTAATGTATATCCATCCCTCACATTATCTCTTACTCTCTTGCCTCTGTTACTCTTTGTCAAATATTTTTATAAATGCATACTTTATTTAAATGCCTCCCATTGTTTATGAGATAGAGTGGAGTCTAACCTCTCTTTTCCCTCCATGATTGTTTTTTTGTAATTATAACTAAAATTGTTCATCAAAAGTCTCATCTTTTTCTTGTAATATTTTATAGAGATTTATCCACCAGTAGTCTCAAAAGCATTTTCCATTTTTGTATAACATTTTCCACACTTAATGGATCTTGCTTTGCAAAATTTGATTTGTAAATATCTAAATGGGCCCTACATATTACACTCAACTCGGAGGCCCACCTTGTAGCATTTGGCCCAATGGGCTCACCATCTCTCGATACCTCAACCAAAAATGGCTTCTTGCCTTATAATTTTATTTATTTTGCATTCCTCTCTATAGATCTATACAAATATTGAGTCAATATTTATCTTTTGACAAAATTAGACACATCTTTTATTAAACCACTACAATTATTTCTAGCTAATCCACTAGCTCCATCAAAATTTGTAGATGCAATAGGTCCACTTTGAGGCACACCAAATGTAAGCAATCTCTATTCATGACTTTCATTAATCAAAAATTCATGATCTTTGGCCACATCAGGTGTGGCATGAGTAGGTAGATTAGTACCGGTCTCCACATATTTCACTTCAAACACATCCTTTAATCTTGAATAAATCATCTACAAACTTACTGTTCCTTTACTCTAATGTTTTCAATAATCTCTCTTAGACTTTATGCTAAGAGATCATCATGATGTTGCACATCACTATGTGTTATATCAGTCTACACATCACCATGTGCTATATTAGGCTGCACATCATCACAACTATTATTTTCACTAATTGCATTTGTTGAATCACAAATGCGTTGACTTCTATGAGTTGGTGACATTGTATCTTTTCTTTCCTTTTATTTTTTCTCCGTATTTTATTTTCACTCTTTTTCTTTCCTATAAAACAAAAAAATATCATATTGTGTCTTATATACATAAATCTCTTGCCTATAAAATTTCATTAAACACTATTAAATAAATAATATACTACTTAGTGGATTTATAACTTGCCTGTTTGTCAAACCAAGACATGATAAATATTCATTATTCATGGCCATATTTTCTCTATGAAAGCACTCATAATATGTCACTAAAATTTCAGCATTATGATCACTATCATCTAATTTGTGACTTAAAGTCTTTTTCCTCATTTACTAAAGTCCAAATAAACAATAATGTATAAATCAACAACTTGAATTAGTAGAACAAGAATGGAATATGAGTTTAAATCTTAGATTTTGGACATGGAATGGGCTTTTGATTTTAGAAAAAACTCATTAAAAGTGACCATTTTTGAGGGATTAGAAACATCTACATTCAACATTTGAGAAATAGTTGCTGGGGAAATAAAACATAAAACCCTACAATGATCAGAAGACATGATTACTCTGGTAACACTTTTGAGATTTCTTAGTTTTTTGGTCTTTAAAATGAGAGTTCTGATTTTCTATATTGGTCCTAGGGTATTGGTTCCCAAAATTTTAGATTGTAAACCCTAAGATATGCCAAGTTCTATGATCAGGTTTAGCAATTTTTTGGCCAACAAATAGAATCAACCAAGATGGTTAGAATTCCCTGCTCTTCAAGCTCTACTAGGCCTAGGTGGGTGTACTTTGATCACCAATAAATATAAATTATTTCAATACTAAATGGTGATAATTAAACATATTATGTTCTCACACAAATTTAGAGGGTTTATTTAATTACTATCTATTCAACTTATTCATCCACTCATAATCTATTTTGCACTGGCATGAGGGTTTGAAATAGATAAAAAATAACTCCTATTCCTACTCCTACTAAAAAAATTCAAAATGTATAAAAGAGATTTTTTTTGAAATATTATTTTTATTGTAAATATGATTAGTGCCTTTAATTATTGGGCAATGAAGTCAAGAATGTAAAATGATATGTGTCCTCCTAGCTGAAATTCGAATTGTTTGGCACTTGGGATGTTTATACCTTGTATAAACATGCAAGATTGTAGTTACCAAACTCTTCTTATTGATCCCAAATATTCTCCCCAGGTTATTATGATTTACTTAAAGGAGTTTAATCCTTCCTTGAAGGAACTAGTAAATTAACCACACACAGACAACAAATATGTTTTGATAAACTAGATATACCCTTGATATATTGATTTAAATAACAAGGAAAAATAAAACTAGAGACAACAAGATAACATTAATTAATTCACTTTAAAAAATAATTGAAACTATAATTCAACCACCAATTATAACTTCATTCTATTGATCTTCAAAAATATTTTACAATATATTTCAAAATTTTATCTTGACTAACTCCCCTACTAATGATTATCACTCAGTCTTGGTTTCCCTTTTATAGGTGAGTAAGGGAAGTAAAAAGATTTAGACCGTTACATGTCAAAAAGTGTCTTTTTAGTTACCCAATTTTAACATAAATAAAAAAGTATTAATTATCATTGTTTACATAGGACTACATAAAATCAATGAAAGATGAGAAATGAAGAGAAATGGTTAGATGTTGAATTCTAGAGCACTCACAAGATACCAAAGTCTGTTAGTCATCGTAAGGTACCCATGATCATTTAGATCTAACAAGATCCTCTCTCTATCTTAGTATCTTCAAGGCTTGGTACTTCACTACAAGACCTATCATTTTAGGGGAGCTAGATATGTTTGCTCCCATTAGTATACTATGTAATCATGAGGCCATTTGGACTCTTATATTTTTGGTGTATTGGCCAAGTGACTCTTCCATATTCTATCTAATAACCCTTTGATGTCTGTGATGAATTTTGAGTATCCAACATCCAATGCAATTATTCCATCCAAGGTTAAATTGAGGATATAAATATTTATCTCACCATCCTTCTGTAAATGAGTGAGGTAGTTGGGAACAATTTGGCTAAACTCATCTATCCAATCCTTGGAGTGTTTCAGTTCATCATCATCCCTTAGTATCTTAGGCACAAACCATTGCTTTAGTGTGTGAAATGAATCCATTCTTGCCTTGATCTTTTTTTCTTCTCCAAATATGTATTGAAATTCATCTATGACCATTCAGACCATTTGCTTAATAGGATTTAAAGCTATGGGGGCCTCAACACTCCTTTATAAATTTATGCACAAAGTTATTTAGGTGTGATGTATAGGTTGCCATTTCTTGAATAAGGGGTCCAATATAGGTACATGGGCCTTCATCTATTCAACTACTTGTGATGATGAGACATAACATACATACACATTTTCCAATTTGTCCACAATTAGTTTAACCCTATGCACCAAGATCTTTTCTAATACCTTAAGGGTTTGTCTCTTATCTCCTTCTTTTGTTTCTTCATTAGTATTTTTAAACATCTCAATTTCTTGTTTTAGCATGTTTCCTTGATCAATAGTGATTGCACATGTATCAGTCTGGATGATAGTTGGATGGTATACTATTAATTCTATGCTTTGGAAAGGACCTGCTCCCTTCAACTACTCTTTCAATTTCACATTTTCTATGAATAACCTATTCACTTCATTATTTAGATCAAGCTATGATTTCTCATATTCTACCAATCTAATTTCCATACCTTTAATCGTATCCCTAGTAAACATTGATGAGTGCATTGTCATAGTAGCTACCTCCAATGTTGATGTGTCTTGAAGTGTCTTTCCCATGGTAGTCCCTCTCATTTCTTGTACAACATCAAGCAATCTTGGTTTTTCTATTCTTTTTTGGTTTATCCAAAAGGATAGGGTTTCAATTCTTGGATTTTAACCTATGCTACTCATTCCCTCATCTGAATTGAATTTAGAAATCAACATGGGATCTTTTTAGCTTCTTACTTGATCTAGTAAGAATATCTTTTTTAGATTCATCCCATGAATGATCAATATGTTGCTCTCTAATACCAATTTTTTGGCCTCTTGTGGGTTGATATTGATTTCATTGATCTTGAGCTCCTCAAAGGTCTGAGAAAAAATATGATCATGTTGGGAATCTTCAGTACCCATCTTATTAATCTGGAGTCTCTCCTCAAATTCTCTCATTTTCACCTTGATCCAAAATCCTTTAAACTTAGGGTTTTGGATAAATTCATCATCTTCAATAAACCTAAGAGCAATGACCACTCTTTCATCATCATGCATCTCTTGATCATTATGTGCATGCACATCCACCCTTTCAAATTCATTAGCACATTGGCTACTTCCTTTGTATCCCCCACCTCTTCACTTATTTCATATGCCACTAAGAGGGGTACTTCCCATGTCTTTTGCTTCTTAGGCTCTAGTTTCTCTAGAGGTGATTTTGATTGTACTGTAATAGTTTCTGGAAGGGGTTCTATAATCACAACACCACTTGGTCTCTTGATGGAAAACTTGGTGGGTTTTGGAGACTGCCCCTTAGGTTCTTTTTTTGGCTAAATATACAACCTTTCAAAGTTGTCAATTATCAAATTTATCCTCTTAAGAGGATCCCGTTCTTCCACATAAAAACCTAGGAATTTAGTGTCTCTCTTCTTCTTCTCTTCCTAAAATATTTTTATGATTTCCCATTTCCTTTTCCTCTGAAACACTTCATGAGGGGTAAGGCAATTTATTATTACATCTTCTTTATAATCAACCTCATGGGTAATCCTAGCTCTAGTGAGTAGTGTTTGCCTTACAAAGTTTATATGTCCTTCATGGTGAAAGACTCTTTCCCCTCATGAATCCAAAGAATACCTTACCTTCAAATAACTTTGTATCTCTTTTAGAGCATCATACCCAATGGATAATTCCCCACATATAGTTAAGTTAGGTAGGAATGCCCCATTTTTTTGCCTCTTCATAACATCCTGCTCCATCCATGACATTTACCACATAAATTCTAAAAATAAAATTTGAAGGAAAACAAACTTAGGTAGAATGTGTGGGGCTTGAGGACACTGATCAAATCTTATCACTATTTGGTTTGCTAAAAAGAACCAGTCCCCAAAATTATGGGTATGTCCCTATTTTGGCTTCAATGCTAAGGGTCTTAATAATTATATGATTTCAATGGGAAATCTTGGTGAAATTTGACCAAGAGTGGCCATGAAACTTACTAAAAAATCATAATGAAATGTCACATAATCATTATTCCTACATTTGCTATACCAGATATAACACCAATGCTGCATGGGTAACCTATTTATTTGTTGATCAATCATTCCCAAACACATCCTCTTAGTCCATTTATCTCTATTTTTATGCAATATTAAATGAAACAACAAGGAATACTTTATAAAAGTGATAGGGGATAGGTTTTCTATCACTTGTAAGAATCCCTCATGTGTCCCTTTCTTAATTAGAGTAGCAAAGTCATACTCAAAATTCACTTCAGGGTTTTGAATCCTCATTTCCGTCATCATGAAACTAATTGGCATCTTCTCCTGAGCATCAATCCCAAACACTTGGAATAAAGCAAAATAAGTTCTTTTAAAATAGACTTGAAAGTATTCCATGGCAAATGGCTCATTATTGGAAGGGGAAATAGGTATCCTTTTATTTTTTGCACCCCTTTTCTTGTGTAGAGGAAGTTCATCACTCATATATGTTTATCTCAATCTCATATAGTCTTCCTCACTTTTATCTAGGTCAATCTTGGTGATGGCTTACTCATTCAACATGAAACACTCTACAATTACTGATTTATTCAATACCACTAAAGGTGAACCATCTAGAATTCTTACAGTCCTAGTAGCCAGGTGGTAATGTTTTGCCAGTACTTTGATAAACTCAACATCTATGAATACATTTAGGACTATTAGTTTGGACAAGTCTAAGGCCCAAGTATCCAAAACTAGAATCTTAACATCCCTCTTATCATAGAAGTACCAAAATAAATCCTACCTTGAGATAGGAATAACTGGGTCTCTCCATCCATGAGCTACATCTCTAAACACCTTTTTAAATCCCTTGTCTATTGAATTAGGTAAAACATCAAGTATGAACTATTGTAAAGTTCTCTTTTTCATTTTAGAGGTTGTGGCTTCTTCCTTCTTACTCACAAGTTCACTTATTTTGGGTGGCATGATGAAGAACTTACTCTTAATTTTTTTAAGTGTCTACTTGTAAAATTGAGCAAATTTAATTCTTATCCACTTACTACAGAGGTTTCTATGAACTTACCTAGTGAAATAATAGCTGAAAAGTCTTCCTCCTTGAACTCCCTTGCCTTTGGTGCACTGAGATATGTGAATGATTACAAAAATGGCATCATATCCCAAGTATATTTGCTATTGAGATCGATCACCTCACTATTAATGTCAATTCATGAAAAATATTTCATAATCTATCCATATTTTGGGTTTGAATACATGCCTTTGATCTTGGGAAATTGAACAATTCATGTTTAGAGGTGTAATCATTGCCACTAACAATTTAAATTCTTTGATAGCTTGTACCATAGTAATGATTTACCATATCAAGACCACTGTGAGGTAAGGATATGGTAGAGTTAGCATTTTACTCTCCTCGCTATACTACACACCTTCACTTTACTAGTTGTATAATAATAGGTTAGATAGTCTCATACTGCC
Source organism: Torreya grandis (assembly GCA_037957365.1). Classification (NCBI taxonomy): domain Eukaryota; kingdom Viridiplantae; phylum Streptophyta; class Pinopsida; order Cupressales; family Taxaceae; genus Torreya; species Torreya grandis. The sequence goes on from JARHVA010003199.1 coordinate 1,504,921, forward strand.
ACCATGTGTACACCTCTTTGGACTCCTATAGGATGGTAGGTTAATTATAGCTTTGAGTGATTGTTCACTGCCATACCATAGTGTCACTATTTACCCCTTGTGGGGATATGATTTAATTTATTTGTTAGCATTCACTACCACCTTGTGCTATTCATATTTGGTTACCGTAGTATTGTAGTAAGCATTTGTACATTGACCTATATGTCCCACCATCTCATGCATACCTCTATTGACTATTGTGGTAGTGTGGTATTAGATTTTTTTATGTATTTTAGGTGGGAATATAGGTGTATATTATGAATATAGTATTTTAGATATCATTTTATTGAAAATATTGAACAATTTTCTAATTTTTTAGTCTCTTAGTTTTAGTTTTCAGTGTAAGTCAAGCCTAAAAGATCATTTATTTTTTTTGTAATAAGGAGGCTTAGTCGGGTAGAAAGACTTTTAACATAGGAGTCAGGGCTTTAGTCATTAGGCTCAGGGCTAGTTATGATAATGAAACTAAGTAAATTTTAGAGGTTATAACATAGAGGTTGTTATTTTTTTAAATTTTTCCTACGTATGGAACCCTTGTACCTTGAGGATTTTGGTCTTATAATTCATCATTGACATCTTGTTCCAGTTCCAATCTTTTAAAGTTCTCAAACTACAAGGTGATAAGGAGATTTAAGTTTTGGGTTAATTAACCAACACCTTTGCCATTGATGTTAAAGGGGGAGAATTGAAGTAGTAAAACATAACTTGATCCAGAATAACATGACAATACTAAAGTTAGGGGGAGCATAACAGTAAGGGGAGCATGACAGGGAATTATACTCATCTTTTCACATAAGTTGTTTAATAGTATAGGTTAAATATATTTTTCACCTAATGTTAAGATATCTATATATATATTATTAAATCACATATGTTCATTATTGTTTCCTTCACATAAGAGTATTCAATGCATGTGGAGGTTAGAAGATGTATTATAAACTAAATCTATCCAATTACCAGAGAAATGACTAAAATTTATTTCTAAGATTTTAAAGAGTTTTTTACTTTCATAGGTATCTTGTATTATTTGATACCTTTAAACCTTGTTTACTTATTTTCATATCTAGTAGTTCTAGAGAAGTTAGAAATGTCTAGCATCTAGAAAAAATATAGGACATACAGGAAATTGTATTTTAACTAAACAAATTAATTTCAATCAAAGTAAGAAAATTAAGAAGAATGATTGAACCTAACTTTAAATGCACTTAAAATCAATAGTGAACATCTCAAGTTTTGTATACAATGTACCAACAAAATAATGATGATTAAATTAAAAAATGTATCAATAAAACAACAATGAATAAACACACCTATACTCAAATATTTATTACATTCAATAATAAATTACACCATACATAGAACCAAAGTTTAGGTGATAAGCTAATAATTTAAGGTGATAGGCTAGTTAAATTGACAAAACATCATCATAATCATCTACATTGCTAGCAAGATCACAATCCTGATCACACGTGTCTACATCTGCTCAATTTTCTTCTTCATCCTCATATGTGACATGTAATAAATTCTCTCTCCTAATATCTTCATTAGTAATAAAAAATTATTTTTCAAAAAATCCATCATCATCTTCATCCACTTCTTTGAATGTTTTTTGTAAATTAATATATTACCCATCAGGCATTATATCGACAACTTCCATGAATTTTCATTTTGAATGAGACTCTATTTAAATGACATACGACCATATTGGGCTTCTTAAATCATCAATTATAAATGATTGGTTAATTTGAAGAGGGGAAACATATAGCTCATCTATCTATGATAAAAATTATCGTGTACTTGTAGGTACAAATCCATACTCAACAAATTATACTATGGATGGTCAAATCCAATTACATTTTAATAATATAGGACTATTTTCACTAAAATCCACTTGAATAATTTCTTGGATGAATCCAACATTAAATTTCTTCTCAATTTTATGAAGAAATTCAGTACTAACAACATAATCATAATTTATCTTTCTTTTTTATTTTTCTTCCACTCTTAAATGACTACCATAGGCCCACATTCCACTAAAATGCATAGCCCATATATGTGGATATTGTGAAAACTCACTTTCCTCCATTGTTATATCTTGACCTTATTTTTCATCACTGACTGCATTAGCAATCCATTCTTCAAATTTTGGAAAAGAATCACCTTCAATCAAATCATGACGTCTACATTTTTGACGTCGATGTTTAATCCAAGTTTGATTATCTTATTCATAATTTATACATAGAATATTAGCATAAAAATAGTAATATTAACAATATAAATGTGTAAATGCAATTTAGAAAATAAATTATTGTGTAATTTTTTTGTACCTACGCCATTTATCAAATGAAGATGTGCTTTGAATAATATATGCATGTATCACACTTCTTTCTTAATGTGATAGCTTGAAGTGACATATATTGCCTTATAATAATTCACCTTCAACTCTCTCATCTTTATCATCATCCCATACATGTTGATTGATATTTTAAAAATTATTCATATATTCTATGCAAAATCTCATGGCCTCTTGCATTGAATATCCCTCAGACATGCTACCTTCTAGTTTTGCCCTAGTACAATTTTTTTTTTCTAAACCATCATATATCATTCTATATGATACATCCATCTCATTCTTCCTAGGCCACAATACTCTAGTTCATATTCTAGATGTATCAAAAGATGCATTAAAATGTTAAAGATTGTTGGTAGAAATTCCTGTTCTAATAGACAAAGGACTTCAACAACCTCCTCCCTCAAACTATCAAATTTCATAGGATATAATACATGTAAACTCATTCTCTTTAATATTAGGCCTAACCTTATAATTTATAATCTTGGCCCCTTTGCCAAACTTGATATATTTTCCACAATAGGTAAAATATTATCGATTATGATATGATAGTCATGGGTCTTAAGGCCTCTTAAGTTATTAATGTCAGTTTGCATTCTAATACTACTAATATATCTAGTGGGAAAGTGAGTTTGAGACATCAATCGTAAGGATTGTGCATGTTGTTCCTTTGTCCAAACATAAGGAGTACTAAGTTTTCTATATTTTTCATCATCATATTTTTCAACCCAAATATTTTGATGAATCTTTAGTTGTCAAAATTCTTCATGTGATGAAACAGTATCAAAATCACCAAAAAGAGTTTATATAATAGCATAGGTTATATTTTTATTAGTATGCATAAAGTCAACAATATGCCTAATGGCTATATCCTTAAAGTATGGCAACTTATAGAATATTCACAACTGTTTTACACCACTTTCATTACATGGATCATATCTACTACCAATAATCCCATCATTTTCAATTATAAATGACATTGTTTTTTGTCCATTCTCAATAATGTAATCACCCATTATTAGCAATGGTGCTTTAAGATTCTCTTCTTGACCATTGAAACATGTTTTTTGTTGACAATATGGATGATCCATTTTAAGGTAAGCACGATGTCCAAAATAAATACACTTACACAAACTTCTTGAGTGACTCACAAAATACTTAAAGTTTTAAGTAGGACATCCATGGTATCCATGAATAGTGAGACTAGACAATGTGCCATATATAGGAAGATCATGAATCATAAACAATAAGGAAGCTCTTAAAGTGAATTTGATTGAATGACCATCCCTTAAAGATTGAATTGCTTCAATTAATTTCCATAATTCCATTAACTCATCATATAATGGCTCTAGATAAACATCAATTGTATTTGAAGTCACACTTTTCTTTCTTGGTATAATCAATGATAGCATTAAGAAAAATGGTTTAGTTGCTACCTATGGAGGCAAGTTATAATTTATTAAAAACACTAGCCAAGTTGACCATTTATTACTTTGATCTGAGAATGGGTTCATCCCATCTAGAGCCAAACCCAACCTTATATTACGAGGATATTGAGAAAAATTAGGCTATATATTATCAAATTCCATCCATGTCTTAGAATCAGGCACATGCCATTATTTTCTATTGGTGTTCTTATTTTGGGCATGCCATTGCATAATTTTGACAATGTCTCTATATCTATACATTCAAAGTAGTCATGGGTTTATCAAAAAGTGGTAAAGAGCCTTTCTAGGAACCATAGTTGATTTCAACCCTTGTCTATACCTTGATTCGTGGTATTTTGGACATTCACTCTCACTTGAAAAATAATTACAAAATAATACACAACCATTCACACATGTGTGGATGTTTTCATACCCTAAGCCTAGCTCAGTGATTTGCTTTTTACATTGAATTCATTTTATTGGCAATGTAGAGTCAGGTGGTAAAAATGAACTTAATAATGCCAATAACTGATCTACACTCTCATTTGTCCAAACAAACACCATTTATAAGTTAAGAATTTGAAGGATTGTTGTCAAATGACTTAACTTGCAATTAGCATACACATGATTTAAATCATCCTCCATCAACTTGGTCCAATCATCGTTTAAACCCTCATTCAACATTCTATCAACTTCAAACCCTTTGTCTAACATTGCTACATGTTCATCTATGTTTGGTACCACTTTATCTATGTTTGTTGCCTCTTCATCTCTCACACTCTACAATTCTATCATATCTTCATAATGATTGTAATCCTAAGGGCTTATAAGAATATGCCCATATCTCATCATATGTCGATAAATCACATTTATTTTTTTCACCTTTCCACCAAGACAGTCATTACATGGACATGGATATTTGTCCATGTCCCTCTCATCAGCTACTCTCTCATCATATTCATGGTATTGATCTGTAATCAACCTTCAACATTTATCCATCTATAATGTTCTGCATTCTAGTAATAATCTAGTTTTCTATTTCAAGAAAAAAATAGAAATCTAAAAAACTCAAATTACTTAGGATCTAATACATGTAAGCTCATTCTCTTCAAAACTCTTCAACACTTACCCATAATTCAGAACACTTCATAAAATTAGGATACCGAGCACTCCTAAAAAATTAGAATTAGAGCACTTTATAAGATACAAAGCACTCTATAATAATTCAAATTCAATAAATACAGCTGCGTAGCACTCTATAGAA